>JARJHM010000312.1:0-349636 GCA_033356055.1 Carex pumila
ATTTGAGGAAACACAACCCTCACTTAGGTATAAAGATTTATAATTCGAGATGAATTCGATAGATTTATAATTGTTTTTTAAAATTTATATTTTTTTTGACAGGTGGTACAGCCACATATAGAGATAGCTTCGACAGACTAGCTGATGAGACAGTTAACTGGCGACCATATGTTGATTACTATGATCAGTTACCTAGACATGTTCGAGGACAAAAGAGGTATTGGATGAGCTGCGGTTACGTGATCCATTTCTGGATGGTAGAGTATCAGCATGCGGATAGGGTCATGCGCCAGTTTGGTAGGTACCAAGAGATCCCGCCTCCTCCTCCTCTCCCATTTGATGAGATCAGTTATTTAAGAGAAGCGTGGCATCACGATGGCAACGCAACAATGGATGGTTGTTGGAAGATTACTCATAGTGAGTTCATCGAGAAGCCTGCAATACTAATTAGAGAGCGGAGACCATATGACATGGGGAGGCATCATATGTACATGCATTGGTTCAACGCGCGTGGTATGAGATCAGTGTATCTATCAGATAACAATCCGGAAGCTCTACGACGTCAGCCTCCCCCACGGACAGGAGATGTTGCAACAATGGAGTACGTTCCTCATGGTCATAGGCATTCTCGTGTGGTTCGTACATTATTTATTTTTTCAATCAAATTAGATTTTTCAATAATAATGCAATATGTGACAGTTCGAAATGTGTTATGCAGATTTCTCGAGTGATGCAATTCACTATGCAGGCAATAGATTTGGTGAAGATCCCGGGACAAATGGCATATGGCAAGCTAATGCTCGAGAATGCCGTGCCATTATGGAGGATATTGATCAGATTCACATCTTCCGAGGCATACTCGAAAGTGCTGGGATCCCTACGGACTTGGACATGATCAATTTGAATGATGATATCCCTGATCAGCATTACCATCGCCCTTCAGCTCCAGAGCCTCCCTCGACGTGGGACAACTTCATGAGCGGCACACAGCATGGACAGATTTCTCAGTTCATGATCGATGAACTAGCGGGAGGCTTTAGTATGATGGGACCATCCACTTCAGGTTATGCTCCATCCACTTCAAAATGCTCCTTCCACTGCAGATCCTGGAAATCTTACAGCAGATTATGTTCCATCCTACTGGGATCCACCTGTTGGAGACCGTACAAGGCAGCCTACTCACCCGTACACTCCCGGGACTGGTGCCCTTGGACCACACTGATAACGGGTCGAAGATGAGGCCATGCCTCAATGCATGGCCCAAATGCCCATGCAACCCGGTTGAAAATATTGATATTAAATTTGGTTGATGGTTCACTTTCTAGTAGGTACTGTGTACCTGGATTAGACGCTTTGATGGCAGCCAAAAACGATGGCAAGCACCTCGTAAGACTTTTCCCAACTCCCAAACAAGTCCGCAATTGCAAGTTCTCTACCTCTCCACAACTTGTTATACGAGGGCACTACTGTCCCAAATTTAACTTTAACCAGATGCTTGACCATTTTAATGCTTAACTCCAGATCATCTTTCAAAGCCGGTTTAATAATATCAGCAATTACTCTAGAAGTCATTTGATGACTATCCAGCCTTTCAGCACTGCCAAAACATGTGTGGATAAACGGGTTGGTGGAAATTGTCCATGCACCTGTTGGTACTACAATTGCATACAGCTTCCATTTGCATTTAGAAGATCTACATTAACTCTATACTTTGTTCTGTTGCTGTTTAGCACATCTAACTCTGTGTTTTTGGTTAGGTGAAATTTAGCAAGTTCTGATATTAGTTTGGCTTTGGATTCAAACATTTGACCTTCAGCAAATTTTTCATCTAACCTGGGGGGGTTTGCAAAAAATGCACGATCCGCGTATGGCATTGGCAATTCATCGTGGAATGAGGAACATGGATGCTTAGGTCCTCGATTGAGGAATGGTATTGAGTTGTGCCAATCCTTCAATATTTCTCGGTCGTTCATTTCAGCCTCTGCTTCATCCATATCTGCATTCCATTCTTCATCCGAATCATCATCATCAAAAGAACGCCTATCAGATTCTGTGTCTTCATCTGATTGCTCACAAAGGCCGTCACCGGCCTCAACCGGAGGTGTGTAGGTGGGTACAGGTACACTGCCCGAGTTAAGATCAAAGTCGGTCTGAACCGACGGTGTGTTACTACCTCCAGGCAAACTATCTGGACACGGATCATAACTGGTTTGGTTTCTAGCCTGGTGCGCCTCAGCTACCAATTCTATAACCTTAAATCCAGCCACTTGAGCTGCAGTTTGTTTAATGACAACCCAAGTTTCCTCATTTTCTATTCGAAATAGTGAGAAATGGTACGATCCGGGCGGTGCTGTGTTCATACGTACCCTGATTGTCAATTTGACTCGACTCGGAAGCAATTCAAGTCCAACGTATATTTGCCGTCTTATAATGGCAAAACTGGTAGAATCAGATACAGTAAAGGTAAATGCAGCCCCTATGTCATAACCAACACCTGTTGAAGTGCTTTGGAGGTTACCACCATAATACACATTGATCAATAGCAGTGACATTTTGCTGAACAAAAATCAAACACTAAATTAATAAACATATGAGTAAAAAAAATACTAAATAAACATATGAGTAAAAAAAACACACTAAATATATAAACATATAAAAAAACACTACATAATATATGAGTACAGAAAAACAATAAATATAAACATATGAGTAAAAAATAAACTAAATATAAATATATGAGTAAAAAAACTCAAAATATAAACATATAAGTAAAAAAAACTAAAATATAAACATATGAGTAAAAAATAAACACTAAATCAAACTCTAAATATTTTTCAATTTTATAACACTAAATATAAGAATATGATTAAAAAAAACTTACAATAATAATCAGAAGACGATGCTGAGTACAATGGTGGTGGCGATCTGTTCATATGATAACTCCTCTATTAAATCTGAAAAAAACAAAATAAGAAAAAATAGAAGGAAGAAGAAAGAAAAATGGAGATCGGGAAGAGAAGAAGAAGGCTGCGGCAGGGTTAATGGTAAAAAGGTAAAACTGCACCGATCCGTGGGATCGGTGGACTAATATCGGTGCAGCTTTTTTTTTTTTTTTTCGTGTAATCCTGCGTGCAGTGCTGTGGCGGACCAAAATTGAGCTACACCGGTCCCTAGGACCGGTGTGGTTTTGATTTTTTTTGCTCCACCGATCCTAGGGATCGGTGGAGGCTAGTTACAGAAAATCAAAAATTAGGAGGCTTATTTGAATGAAATATTTTATAGTAATTCTAAATAAAAAAAAAAATCCATATTTAGCAACCATTCTTCATAGTACTAAATCATTAATTATATGAAAACTATATACTCAATCCAACCATTTAAACATGACAACTTGACAAGCACACAAAGCGAGCAAATTAATACACTAACAACCATTTAAAAACAAGAACAATAGCTAACAACCAAGAACATGAATATTAGCTATAACAGCCAAAATTATAATAGTTATTATTAATTATAATACTATGTGTGACTGGCGTACCTCAACTGCTCCTGTTTCTGACCCATCTGTTTTTTTGTCACCAACCTTCTGTGAACCCGACCCGATATCTTACTCCACAACCAGACCCAATAAAAGAACAATTATTCATAAGTTGTACCTTGTATTATACATCAGGTGGTAGCCTGGTAGGACCATATATAGTTCAACAAACTTAATTTCTTCTAGTCATCTCCGTGTTCGCTTCTACACAATGTATTTCATAACATAATAAGTTAATATTCTTTTCAAAAACATAATAAGTTAATAACCTACACGGCTACACTCCAATCATTTTTTAGTGTATTTCCAATAATCAAATTGTCTTTTGTAACTAATGTCGGCATTATAGAATTAGGTCAGCGATGGAGGACCATGAATTTGATCAGTGTTTTTAGCATAGTAAAAACAAAATTTATGATTTTTTTTTCATATTTAATGGGTCAATTAAATAAATGGTAGTATCGCGCCCGTGCGTTACAACATGGGCATATTATAATATTGAATTAAATATAAAGTGACTTTTTTATTTGACATTCACACAATTGATATTTTTGAATGAAGATTGAGAATGAGTTAAATATATAGAATAGATAAAAATCCTCAAAATTCGGTGGAAGAGAAGGTCGGATAGGCGCAAGACTTGTCAAACGCAGTGAAATTAAGACTTGTTGAAATTCTCAAAATTGGGTGGAAGGGAAGTGAATGGATGTGTGTAAATTGGATTTAATTGAGATGTGCCAACTAATGAACAAAATCAAAGCTCATAGAATTTTCTGATTATACTTTTCATTTATATAATATCCCGATTTGATAAGTTCAGTCTTATCTAATTTAAGACCTGTCAAATAAAAATATATTCATCAAGTTTTTACTGTAATCCAAAATTTTATATTTTGTGTACTATTAAATTGAATTAGACGAATTATATATAATTGATTAATTAATTTTATGAACCATATATTAATATGATTCAAATTAACTTCAACTTATACGTTTCAAACATTATAGGTAATACATAGTTTGCACTTTATTATTAAAAAAAAAACTATGTACTTATTATAATTGGATGGGCAAAAGATTTGTCAAACTAAAACCCGTCAAATTGGGTGGAAGAGAATGGAAGCCTATAGATATTCTTATTATACTTTTCATTTATATAATTTCCCGATTTGACAAGTCACGTCTTATCCAAATTAAGACTTGTCAAATAAAAATATATTCATCAAGTTTTTACTGTCATCAAAATTTTTATATTTTTTGTACTATTAAATTGAAGCAGATGAATTATATATAATTGATTAATTAATTATATGAACCATATATTAATATGATTCAAATTAACTTCAATTTATACGTTGAAACTTTATAGGTAATACATGGTTTGCACTTTATTATAAATAAAACTATGTACTTATTATAATTTGGTATGCTTATAAGGTCGAATTATGTACGGGTTTAAATGTGAATCTTATAGAAATTTTACTTTATTGGTAATACATATATGGTTTGCACTTTATATAAAATTAATGTCTTCAAACGTTACACTAGTTGTCATTAATCCCGAATTTAATTAGAAGAACCATGCATGTTTTTATATACATATAAATTTAATTCCAAAAAAATGGTAAGTACCATATAGGAATATGTGATGTCTTACTTAAATTATATCTCACTAGTATCGTGCCGTGCGTTGTAACGGGACATACTATAAATATAAAGAGACTTTTTTATTTGACATTCACACAAAATAAAATAAAAATATTTAAATGAAAATAAAAGAGAAATTAAAAAAAGAAAATCTAAATAATAAATAACAATAAAAGAAACAACAACAAATGAAAGAAAAAGAATCAAATATAACATAAATAATTCTTTTTGAAGTATCATTGAGATTTAATATCTATTTTTCTCTACAAACAAGACATGCCATTAAACGATTTAGATGATAAATGATATGTAAAGAAACAAAATTGGAAAATATATAATTAAATGATTTAAATAAGTATTTTTCTCTACGTATATATTCTTGATGAATATTTTTTTTAACAATAAAAATTTCTCTATACAAAAGTTTTAGATATTGTTCATTTTCTCTCCAAATCAGAAAGATATGTTGTTTTCATCAATACAAGATTTGTTATTCATCTATTCACAAATATACAATAGTTCTAAATAAAATATGGAAATATATAATTATTTTTATTTTCATTGTTGAAACTATAGAGGAAGAGGAGAAATGAAACAGAGGAAATGGAGAAATAAAGAAATAATTTAATTGCAAGAATTGAAGGAAATAATTTAATTGTAAGGAGAAATAAAGAAATCGATTGCTAGGGATTTATTCAATTTTAATGTAATATATCATGTAGCAGTTTGTGTAGCGAGTATGTTTTTAACTAAATTTAGATTTCTACACATAAAGTAGATATTTTAAATAAAAAAAAACAGATTATGTGATTGGAGGGTTAATATTCAATTCGAAAATTCATCTTTCAATTTCAGCCGTTGGCGGATCAGAACAACAACGTGCATAATATAATATAAGAATGGAGATACACTTCAATTTATTTTTCAAGTGTATTTCCATTTTCCACTAACCAAATTGTCTCTTATACTAATCACTAATGGCGACATCATAGATTTACGTCAGTGATGTCGGACCATTAATTTGATAATTTTTTGTAACATAGTAGAAACAAAATTTATGAATAATATATATATTTTTTCATATTTAATGGGTCAATTGCTCCAATAAAGTAAATGGTAATACCTTACAGTTTAATCATTTTTCTAGTTTATTCCACCAACCAAATTGTCTCTTAGTTAATCATTTTCTAATGGCGGCATCATAAAATTAGGTCACCCATGCTGGACCATTAATTTGATAAGTATTTTTTGTTATAGCAAAAAAAACATTCAAAAGAAATAATTTCTGTTTCATTTTCAACGGGTCATTTATTTAATAAAGTTGATGTAGTTCAAACTCTGTTTGAGTAAATATATTGACACAGTGTACTAGTTATATGTTTTTTTTCTATTTCATCAGATCATGCGCTGTATGAAACCGAAGTAGCTTTGTTCATATCTTTATCCTTTGTTTTATGTAAAACCGTCAAAAATTTGTTTAAGTATAGTTTTCTCACTAAATTATTTTTTACATTATGGCAATAAATAAGAAGTTAAGAAACAATATATATTAGACAAAGTCACAAGGGAAGGAGAAAGGGGTTAATCCTAGAAGCAGCAATCAATCAAGTCCTTTTAAAAAAGAAATATACGTAGAGCATTATATGAATATTTTAAATTATTAATAGAGGAGAAGGATAAGCCATGTTATTGCGTCTAAAGGTTTACATCTCTCACAAGACCTGCTCTACACCTACCTTAACTAACTTTTAAAATAATTATCCACCTAGAATTTAAAAAGGAATTAGTCACATTTGCGCTTACATATTCCTATTCTAGTCTTTCTTTGGCTATAGCCTATAGCTGTATGAAATCATGTGCAATTATCCATGTGTCACATGTACTCCTATTGTTCTAAATTCCAATTGCTAGATCGTTGACATGCTTTGGAGTTTGGAATTCTGAACATTTATATGATGCAATTTATTAATTTTATTTCAAGAGATTTACTAAATTAGTTGGACACAAATCAAATTTACATGATTTAATTAATAGGTTCCATAAATTTAACCTAGACGGCTAGGCTAGACCACAAGAACTTTAAATAAATTCCAAGTACAATTAATTGCTTGAGCAGCTATAATTAAAGCAACACAAATATAGCACCGAGGAATGCCACAGAGGAACCACACAGCGTATATACTACCCAAATTAGACCAATCAAACTTTGTATAACTTAGAAATAAAGTCAAGCAGCCCTTCAACCTCTCCCTCTCAACTCAACCACCATGACAGCAAAACCTTGCAACTCTCCTCATCCCCTCAATTTGACCAAATTACCCCTCTTAAGAACCAAAAAGGGCATCAGTTGGACCTTCTCAATCTTGCTTCTCTTACCCCGTTCAAGCTACAACACCATCACAACAAACAGAGAGAGAAAGAGTCATAGTTAGAAAGCAAGAGAGAGAGACTTTTAAAGGGGATATATGAAACCTCCAATGCAGAGAAGAGGAACCCAGAGATATGATTAAAAAGACCCCACTGACACTATCTACAGCAACATGGACTATGCACAATACATGCTCGATGAAATGCCTGCTCACCATGAATGGGCTTTGCAAGATATCAAGACCTCAATTCTCAAATGTACAAGATGGCAAGTAGAAGAGACCACAGATTTCGTTAATTGCTCGTACCATTACTTTTGTGACAGCACCTATGTCGGCGATTACCCTGCATTTATAGACCTTGTAGTACTCATATTCATATCTTACTGTTTCATGGCTACAACATTTTTCACCCTTGTAGAACTCACCACAGCCAAGCGAGGCATACCCAACAATTGGATCCTTCGAAAGAGGAAGTACTTGGTTCCGTCAGGCCCCATTTTACTTCCGCTGGTACTCCTAATCCTAGCCAAGGGGCAGAGGATCAATACCATATTTCCAATCTCACATGTGGGCCCTGCGATATTACTCCTACTCCAAGTCTCTGCACTGGCATTTCGAAACGAGGCTGATCAAGACCTGAGGTATGCGGTTCTCGAGGCATCTACCGTATCCGGCATACTGCACGCGAGCCTGTATGTAGATGCGGTTATATTACCGTATTATACTGGGCTGGAGGCATTAATGGGTTCCCGGCTTTCGGGTGAATGCACGTCATGCGTTTGTAGAAATGAGCCCTTGATTGTAGGTGGCAAGTCAGCAACTTACAGAGGCTTGTCAAGAACGACCTTGTCTATAATTTTTGCGCTCTGCTCACGGATGGTTTGTAGGATTTATGGGGAGGAGAAGATTAGTGTGTCTATTAGAAATGCATTGGAAGGATTAAGTTGGTTCTTAGTTGCATTCGATTCAGTTTTTTTGATTCGAGCGAGCACCGAGTGGATCAATTGCCAAGTTGTTTGTATTGGGGTATTGGCATTGATTTGTTTCAATGTGTTTGGAAAGGTGTATAGGTTCTTGGGTTGGTTGGAATTGAGAAAGATGCAGAGGAAGTTGGAGGTTTCTTCCATTCCTTGATCTTTGTTTATTTTTTTGCAATTTTCATTTTTTTAACAGTTGAATCTAAATGTAAAGATAATTCAAGGTGTGTTTGATACTGTTCTAATTCTTTTCATCGAAGATCGGAAGAATTGTTCCACAGTACAGAGAAATAAGGAATAATAATTGGGAACCATGTAAGAGCTGGGAATTTAACTTTTACATTGTATATGATTTTAGGTTTGCATTTTGTCTTTCTTTTTCATTTTACAGCTAAATTTTCCTTTCAGGGTCAACTTGTCGTTTCCATATATAAGTTCAATGTCATTCTGGTAAGAAGATGTATATTTTACTTGTTAAATTTAATTCATTGTACGCGTATCAGAAACTTGTTGATTTCATTGGAAGTTTGTAATCTCTTTCTCCCAAA
Organism: Carex pumila; assembly: GCA_033356055.1. Taxonomy (NCBI): domain Eukaryota; kingdom Viridiplantae; phylum Streptophyta; class Magnoliopsida; order Poales; family Cyperaceae; genus Carex; species Carex pumila. The sequence continues at coordinate 9,083 of JARJHM010000312.1, forward strand.
ATTGACTTGGGGTTGCTTTCTCGTTTTTTCACTGGATGGATTTACCAACTTGAATTAACCATGATATAGTGTTTTATATCTCTTACTTTGTATCCAACTTTGTGTTAGTGATGTTTATTTTATTTTATTGTTTAGCGTGTAAGAAACATATTGGTGAGATACAATTTAAAAGTATACATCCCTAATCGTCATTACTATACATTTATTCATGTAAAAATATATGATTTTTTTTCACTTGGGGGGTGGGGCCATCATCTTATAGCAAACCCTGACTACAAGCATATTTTTCTTTGAGTGAGTCTATGGTACTATGCATATTACGATCTAGCACCGTACTACGGCTTTATATTTGAGTTTTCAAATTTTAACGGTCGATCCGAACCTGTTCATCTTGTTCTTCATATTAATATGTGTTTGGAGACCAAATTTTATATTTTTTGAAATTTTTTTACTACTTTATCTGAAAATTCTGGACCATCCAAAAAATTTCAAAAAATGTAAAATTTGGTCTCCAAACACATATTAATATGAAGAACAAGATGAACAGTTCGGATCGACCGTTAAAATTCGAAAACTTGAATATAGAGCTGTAGCACAGTAACATCCCGTGATATGCTTAGTACCATAAACTCACTCTTTTTCTTTTTGTTTATGAAATTCTACAGTGAAAATATCAAATTTAGTTAGGCACAATGTAGTTATGCTCCGGTGCCGGTGCCTCTCGACTCTCGAGTGAGTATCCTCTTAGGTACCCAATTTCATGAATTATTCTCAGTCGAGTCGGTTAAGAATTTGTCTTATTGGTACACAGAACGACTTTTAAATAACGGTTAGGATTTAACTTCACCGGATCTAACTCAACCTCCACGTAAAATTAGAAAATCCAGACCGTTCTCTGGCATGAATCTCAAAACAGATCCCCTATTTGTAATGGACACCGAATTTTATTTTGCCCTACTGAGACTAAATCTAGACAATTCGTAACTCATTAAATCCTCATGTACCTGAGTGGGTACGGATCCCCCATCCCCCCTCTCGAATTCATGTACCTGAGGGGGCCAATATTATTTGAGCTTCGAAATTCGTGCAGAACGTATTTGAACGGTTCAGATTTTCCAAAAAGTCACGCAAAATATGAGATATCTCAGAGGATGCTAATTCTCTAAACTCCGCCTCTTGTATGTGTATGTTATTTTCAGCTATAACAGTGTCGTCAGAGAAGGCCCCTTGCGTTGAGTATAAATAAATAATTCCGGATCGAACATTTCAGTGTTCAGGCTCTGACTATCCTGTGTCAAAACATCTCAAAACTGTGGGTCGAAATTATACAGGCTATGGATCATTTCCTTGATTGAAGGCTCACATTGATCATATTATTATCATTTTGGGCTATGGTTTGTAGGGCTTAGATAGAATAACGGATCCATTACCGAGTTCTTACTTCAGCCTGAAATCTTCCACGTGATAACTTTTTTTGAGATTTTCTCCGAATTTGTACTCGGGGGTATTTTCTGTGATAACTGATAACTATTTTGCAGTTTTCTTCTACCAAGTTTTTAGGGCTTAGATAGAATGTTTTTGTTTGTTTTTGCTACTGTTGAACAGTGATGTTTTTAAGAGTGATAGTTTATGATTGTAAATAATTACTAATGTTTAACAATATGGTTGTGAATAGTTAATATATTGATATTTTATTGTTTGCATCTGTTAGTTTTATTGTATATATATTTTAAATTTGTAGTATTGAATTTTGCATTGTGTTAATCTCAGTTTTATAGTTTACATTTGAGAATTTTACAGTATTGAAGTTCTATAGTTTGCATCTTTATGTTTTATAGTATGTGTAGTGTTCATTTATATGATATAAATGCATATATAAATATTAATTATTGAAAAAAAATTAAAATTAATTTTAATTTCGAATTTTTTTTTTGAAGCATAAAAATATTTTTGCATAATTTTCGAGGTTAATTTGAAAAAAACTATAAATTTGAGAAGTGGTACAATTTTAAGATGTTATAGAAGGTTTTAAAACTGTCATTAACTGTAAGTTAGAGAAGTACACCAAGTGATCTTGCAGCAAGTACATGTAGTTTGGCAAGTTGTGCAAGTTGCAAGTACACAACGTGGTCCCGTTGGATGTTATGATTTAAAGTGCGTTTTGTATACAATTCGTTATATGAGATTATAGTATAGAATTGAAATTTTATATGATTCACGTAAGTCAAATGACAGTTTTTTGTAGGCAAACTGTGGACAACTAGTTCTGGACAATTAGACATTTCCTTTTTTTTGTAGTTTGCTAATGGCGTCACCATTAGGCTGTCAATAAGTAATTAGTTATACCACGACAATTTGTAGTTTGATTCTTGGGTCAATACATTTTGGGCCTGGGCTTAATTCCAACTATCTACACTAGGTTATTATTATTATTTTTTTTATAACATTCAGTAATCAGACAATCAGACACCAGGTTATTATTTTTTTCGTCTTTTAGATCAGATCACAAATGAAAAGGATCAGGGTTCCAAAAATAAGAAAAGAGCAAGAAAAAGACTTAACAATTGAAGTTGCCTCAAGAAAAACTAAACCCGGTTTGATGGGCATCGAAATGCCTCTGCTCTCAAGCAGTTGACAGATGATCTGTTGTCATTAAGGTCTAATACTACACAGAGCAAAATAGGAAAGAGAGGCAACGACGCATCAGCACTCATCAACCCTTTTGATTAATTACTAAATATATCAAGATGTTGCCTTTAGTCTAGTGGCAAAGCTATATGGCTCTCATGTGGGAGGTCATGGATTTGAAACCCACAAAGTGGAAAAATCTTAAAATATACATAGGAGTTTGAAAGTGTGTTGGGTGGTAATTTGTGATAATTATGCTAGGAGTTTGAAACCCATCAAATTACGCTAGTTTGCGCTAATTATGCTACTTGTGGTAATTTGTGCCAAATTAGCACCATTGAGCACAAACTAGCACCAATTAGCTCGAACTAACACAAATTAGCAGATATTAGCACAATTAGCGTAATTTAATCTAATTTAGCGCAATTAGCATAAATTATCGTAATTAGCGTGAAGTACTGCAACTAGCGCAATTACTTCGAATTTCGCTAATTTAATGTAATTAAGCGTAATTAGCATAATTTTGGGCTAATTTGCATTAGTTGCGCTTATTGGCACTGAATTAGCGCCATTGAGTGCCTTTAAATATTTATCATTTATCTACATATCCCTTTTAAATTAACTGAAGTTAATTATCTGTCAACTTCAGTCATGTTTCCATAAATTAGCGTACGGCGCAAGTATTTAGTTCGGTATTTACCATCCTCTAACTCCTCTCATGCACTCTTAACAAGGAGTATAAAATGTTTTAAATGTGGATGTGATGGACATAACTCAAAAACTTGTTTGGTGAAAACAATTTCTGGTTTGGACCGTAGTGTTTTTGAGGTTGCTGAAATTTTTGTGAATAAAAGCATGTAATTTGAAATTTCACCGATTTTTGACGGATATTCTGATGGAGATGATGTCAATAACTTGATGGGGGAACTAGAGAAAGAAATGGAGACATCTGACAATCTCTCAATCTTTGATGAATACATTATCAGTGATTTACCGGTAACCTCAACTGTGACGAGTACAAACTTGGAGGTTCATTCTTTCTCAATAGCCCATGATTTGTTTGTCTTGAAAAATAAAGTTTTAAGGTATGAATATAAAGATTATTTTCTAAATTCGAGAAGTGAAACAACAAATAAGAGGTATTTCAAATTTTTTTGAAAGTTGCAACACTCGGTTTGATTTCAATTTTGAGGAGAGAGAGGAACCAATCATTAGATTACTCATTTATGGGTTACACAATATTATCTTTGTACCTTGTGCCTTAAAGAACCATGATAAATGTTACACTCAATTTCAAAAACTAATACAATATAATTTCCCAGAAACTTGCTGCACAACAGAATTTACACATCCTTGGTTGAGTTTGAATGGTAACCGATGTGAAAAGATAGATTGCAGTAGCAATTACCTCAATTTGACAATGCCAAAACCTTTGTCTAGAACATGTGATTACATTAGATTTGATGTGGTAGCTCTCTAGTCGTTTCATATATTTCTTGGTGACTTTGAACTTGCTTTTAAATTGAAAAGAAAAGTTGTTTAAGAACTACCCAGCCGATAGTGGCAAAAATTTCTTCATCTCGGCTAGTGCTTTTGGCCCAGTTCGAGCAACATCAAAATTGGTTCGACAATACAAATGCAATGGTTACAAGCAACATGTTTGTACACTCATTGAGGAGTCAAGAGAAAAGCAATATATTAAGTGTAAATTCTCACTATTTTTTGATGCAAAACTCGAGAGTGAAGATGTCATATGTGGTAATATGGGTGAATTATTGATGATTACAAGCACATTAATAATCAACTCAATTGAAGAAGAGACCACTCAATGAAGACCACATAGAGGTTCCAATCAAGCTTATCAATGGGTGATACATCTCGCCATCCAAATGAGACTAACCTAACTATTCTTTGAGCCTTTTATTTTCAGGTTGGTGGTTAGCAACATTCTTGTGTATTAGGGGTGTCAATGACATCCGTTTACCAATTTATCCTACCCGTATTATATTCGATAAGACGGATATGGGTAAGAGTTTTTTTTTTCCATTAACTTATTGGGTATGGATATGGATAATGATTTTTTTTCGTTAGATAAACGGATAAAGATTATTTCGTATCCGTTGGGTAACGAGTAATTAACTAATTATATAAAATAAATTATATCATAAGAAGAATATTATGGTAAACATTTTACTTTTTTTATTTGAATGTTTTATTATTTAGTTAAGGAATTGAATTTATTAGAAGAAATATTTGTGATTTTGATTTTTTTTGCTTAATAAAAAACTATTACTTAGAATTAATTGCATATTTATATTTTAATTTTATATTAGTAATTGTGATTGCATATATATGACATGATAAGTTTTGATGGTTTATTTGTAAAAATAATAAAACTATTATATTTGTATTATTCGTTATTCGCCCACTACCGTTTCGTTACCTGCTAATCTTAATGGATATGGGTAGGGTAGGGTAAGGTAAATTCTTAGTGGTATGGATATGAAAATGGTTCCACCCTACCCGTATCGTACCCATTGACACCCTTATTGTGTATAGCTCAAAATTTGGTGAACAATTTCAACAAATCATTGTGGTGCAAATACAATAGAAACTTCTCGACAAGATGCTGAATTTTTATCCCACAAATCAGTGACATGTCATATGGGACGCTTCAATGGGCATTGAGAATAACTAGTTGCTAAAATAAAACTGAATGTTTCCAGCAATAGCAAATTTATCTGTTCAGCATTGCACTAATTGACATGTCTTTAGTATTTTGTCTATCGATTCTTCGTACGAGCTCCGATTTAGGAGATCCAAAATTCTGTGGAAAGTTGACAACAAGCTTTACAATGTTTATGTCATACATTTATTCAGATTCTAAACATATCATGGTCAAACAGGCACACTAAGAGAAATGATCAGTTTTGAGACAGCTTGTTATTAATTAATTAGTTGTGAGTTTTTAGTGGGATTTTAATATGGCCAAAAATGTGTTTGTATTCAGCTTTGTTTTGTGGTTTCTAGGGGAGTCTTTTTAGAGTTTTTAGGAAGATAATTAAGTATATTTTGGGAGAATAAAAAGTAGTTGAAGTTGTATGAATGTTTAGGTGACTTTTGGAGGTCATTGTAAGGCTATAAGAGAAGCCGTGCTTATTTTGTAAAACAACTATTGAATATTTACGAATTTTATTGTTTGAGTTGAGTTTTACCTTCTCATATTCTTTGATGGGTTGAGCTTTGCTCCTCTTGAGTGATGTTTCGTTGAACTAGCTAGTGTCCTTGTAAATCTCCGTAGACGGATCATATTATACACATTTATTAATCTCTATGGTAAATGTTGCACCAGTCTTGACTCTTGAGTCTTGACAATAAATAAATTAATTAACTTAAAAGGAGAACACTATGAGAGAGATTATATATTGCCTCAACTACTACTTGGAGATTTTCTCTCTTAGTTAGACAATATATAGAGACAATATCCTTTGAGGTAACATAATATTTTTGTTAAGATTCGGACTATTTGATCAAAATTTGGATTAATCTGGACTGAAAGGGAATGCAAGGGTCTTCTTTAATATTTGTTAGATTCTGATTGGATAGTCCAGATATAAGCATAAATATTATGTTACCTCAGAAGATATGAATTCTGATATTGAATAGTTTATTTTAAATTTTAAAATTAAGTAGTAGCATATATTTATGTCACAAGGAAGATTTACTAACATAAATATCATATACATTAACATACCCTTTATCTAAATTAAATTAGTGTGCGTTTAAAAATAGCAATATGAATTTCTAAATATTTTTATGATCCTTTCTATTTTCTTGATTTAAGATCAATACACTACAAATACATAAGAATAATTAAATCAAAATTTGTAACTGTAAATCCTTAACAAATATAGATTAATAATTTTTGAAAGTGTTAATAATAGATATTCTAAAAATATTGTGACATATTTAAACTTGTCTTAAGTTATGGTAATTTAATAAGATAAATTAGTTCAAATTCATTTGTTTGTGGCTTTATGTTAATTACAAATCTTGTTTTTAAAAGTGAAGGTTATTTATAAAAATGGAAAGGTGTTAAATGAAAAGCCACCAATTATTTTAATTGACTCTCATTTATTTGAACTTTTCTGTAATTTAATAAGATTAATTAGTTCAAATTTATTTGTTTGTGGCTTTATGTTAATTACAAATCTTGTTTTTAAAAGTCAAGGTTATTTACAAAAATAGTAGGGGTGTTAAATGAAAAGTCACAAATTATTTCAATTGACTCTCATTTATTTGAACTTTCCTGTTATGAAAAATTAAGAATGCCAACATAATTAGAGTGGGAAATATAAAGAACAACATCACTAATTTTCATGTGTTTAGGTTTTGTCTGGTACTAAATAACCAAATGTTATGCTGGAATCTTAGTACGAGCTTTGTTCTAAGTACCAAATATCAAATAAAAGAAATAAATAGGATAACAAAGGAAATCAGAAAGAAAGCATTACAACAAATGAAACTAAGTAACATGGCACAAAAGAAAGGGACAAAGCTTACAAGTAAAATTGTATCCAAGTTAGTCCCTTTTCACCACTGGTTAAACAGACATTCCAGGTACCAGAAGAACTTTTGTACCAAATACCAATTCACCCTGATGACCAAGAAAATACCACCTTTACCTGTCCCTATGGTACATTTGCGTACTATAGGATGCCGTTTGGTTTATGTAATGCCCCAGCCACCTTTTAATGAGCCATGATGGCTATTTTTTCTTATTTACTTGAAAAATCCATTGATGTTTTCATGGATGATTTTCAGTTTATAGTACCTTATTTGATGAATGTTTAGCTAATCTGACTAAGATTTTAGAGAGATGTGAAGAAGTTAACTTGGTGCTTAATTGGGAGATATGCCACTTCACGGTGCAACAAGTGGTTTTTTTAGGTCACGTTGTCTTCTAAAGGGGTTATAAGTTGATAAAGCCAAATTGAGGTGATGGAAAAATTATTGAACCCAGCATGTGTCAAGGATGTGCGAAGTTTCTTAGGACATGTGGGATTTTATCGGCGCTTCATTAAGAATTTTTCTAAAATTTGCAAACGCTTAACAAATTTGACAATTAAAGATGCAGATTTTATTTCAGATGAAAATTATGTTGATGCTTTTTGCAGGATAAAGAAATCATTAATATCCGCTCCTATCCTGCGACTACCCAACTGGGACCTACCTTTTGAGGTCATGTGTGACACTAGCGATTATGCAGTTAGAGCGGTGCTTGGGCAACGCATCAACAACAAGCCTCATGTAATTTAGATGAGGCGCAAGTGAATTACACAAGCACCGAAAAAGAACTCATTGTGGTGTTCACAATCACCAAATTCCGTTCATACTTGGTAGGGTCAAAAGTCATTGTGTATACTGACCATGCTGCAATTCGATACTTGCTCAACAAGAAAGATGCCAAACCTCACCTCATTCGATGGATCCTCCTTCTCCAAGAATTTGATTTGGAGATCAAGGACAAAAAGGGCACTGAGAACTTCGTGGCAGACCATTTGTCCCGTCTAAGATGTGAGTCGAAAAATGATGATTTATCCATTGATGATGCCTTCATTGATGAACTCTTCACTATCTCCACCATACATACACCATGGTATGCTGATTTTGTCAATTATCTTGCATGTGGGGTCATACCACTTGAATTCATGCCCCAACAAAAGAAGTTCCTTTGTGATATTAAATCTTATTTTTGGGATGAGCCATTGTTGTTCAAACTAGGGGTAGATGGGATTCACCTGCGATGCGTACTGGACAAAGAGCTTGAAGAAGTCATTAGGTGCTGTCATTCTTCTCCTTATGGTGGCCATGCTTCTTCACATAAAACAGTTGCCAAAGTGCTCCCAGCAGGATTTTTCTGGCCCATACATTTCAAGGATGCGCAAGAGTTCATTAAGAAATGCGACCCATGCCATAGAACCAGAAACATCTCCAATAGACATGAGATGCATAGTAGCAGCATGTTGGAGGTCGAAATATTTGACGTATGGAGGCATTGACTTCATGGGACCATTTTCGAGCTATAGCGGCAACTGCTTCATCCCTGTCGCGGTTGATTATGTCTCCAAGTGAATAGAAGCCATAGTAAGCCCTTCTGCTGATTCAGCAATGGTACACAAACTTTTTCAGAAAATTATATTTTCCAGGTTTGGTGTTCCTTGGGTGGTGATTAGCGATGGAGGCTTTCATTTTATCAATCGTCTATTCAAAAATCTCTTGCAAAAATTTGGAGTCAAACACATAGTAGCCACACCCTACCGTCCTTAGACAAGTTGCCAAGTTGAAGTTTCAAACTGAGAGATAAAGAGCATCTTGCAAAAAGTGGTCAATGCATCAAGGAAGGATTGGTCTTTCAAATTGGATGAAGCACTTTGGACGTATTGCACCGCCTACAAAACTCCAATTGGTATGTCTCATTTCAAACTTGTTTATGGAAAATCTTGTTACTTACCAATTGAATTAGAACATAAAGCGTATTAGCGTTGGCATGACAAGCACATTGTCAAGCGAGAATTTCGTGAGAAAGATGATGTGTTGTTGTTCAATTCCCGACTTCGCCTTTTTCCCAAAAAATTAAAATCCCGATGGAATGGCCCTTATAAGGTGACCAAAGTTTTCTCTTTGCTCAACTGCTTGTGCAATAACATCACATCTAATCTTTTTTAATTTTCTTAATCAATGAATTACTGGTATGATTGGCACACGTTACTTTTTTTTGTATAATTTTTGTAGAAGTACTAAAATAAACTTGATGCTACACACCATGCATCACTAGATGTTCAACGTCTTCTAATGTGATACAAATAAAAAATAAAAAATTTGAGTATGTGAGGGAATTGAAGGTTTGAGTTTATGGACTTGTAAAAAATAATGCTTTTGTTTCCTTCATTCTATAGTCTTGTTGATTTTATCGCAAAAAATAACAGGTACATAGCTAATATAAGCAAGCATCACATTACATGGTGTAAAATCCATATTTTAGATCAACAACACAAAGGATCACATTATCTGGTGTAAAATTCATATTTCAACTAATACAAGCAAGTATTATATTCAAATGTAGCAAACATGTACGAAAATAAAATACTAATTTACAATTGTTCCAACATAGTAGCAATAAAATTCATCTAGTTTTCTTCTGTAGTGTTTTGAGACTGGTCGACGACTTATTTCATATGCTGCAAAAAAATAAAAAAAAGATCAAATTAAATGTCAAGATTTTACATGTACAACCATTCAAAATACGAAAACATTGTGGTATCCCTGACATGAACTACAAGCTAGGTATTATTTCAAGCAAGGAAGAATTAGCTTAAAGTTTCTTTTTCAAGTGGAGTGTTCAGTCGGAATGCTCAGGAGGATGTGTAGTTGTCAACGAGTTGGAGAGACCAATCGAGAGAGGATGGAAGCGACCTGGTTTAGGGTAGATACCATCAACTTGGGCTATCCAATGAAGAAGTTTGATATAATGAAATATTACCTTAAACTACAAGCTTTCCCCAATGCCGAATGAACAGATTCGAGATCCGTGGCCACATTAACATGAACACCTAACATTTACAAATGATATTTGATGATTTCAGCACGTATGCCTCTCCCATCCACCACAAGTGCTATCATACCTTGAAAGTCTGATGGATTTAGCTCTGCGTAGTACCTCTTCATATCTCCATAAATCTTACCACCTCCCTCAAAAATAGCTGTGAAGGAGAACAAACTACCAATTCTCGATTTGCTCACAAACCCAATCTTCCCATCCATGAGTTCAACCAAATGCTTGTTTATGCTCAAACCAATCCCGGTCCCACCATAGGTATGCGAGGTAGAACTATCTGCTTGCATAAAGGGTGTAAAAATTATGCTATGGGATTCCTCAGATATCCTTGCACCCGTATCTTTGACAATAACAAATAAGTTCACTTTGTGACTAAAGTCTTTTGGAGAATTGTGAATTTTAAATTTGTCTATCAACCACTTGGGATCCACTAAGTGTATCATGTGATAAAATATCATTTTGTTATTGACTTCATGAGGAACTTCAAACATAACTGAAGCTTCATGTGAGTTCTTGATTTCCTCCAGAAGATGAATTGACAAAAAAAATATGACCTTCTTCTGTGAACTACATTAGCAGATATAAGTTAAGTTCATTCCTAAGGAAACATTAGATAGCGAAATGATGATAAAAAAGGAAGTAAACATAAATCAAACATTCATTGAGTTCCCAACAAGGTCTGTGATTATTTGTCTGAACCGCCCTGGTTCACCAACAAGCACATCTGGGACTTGACTAGAGATGTACACAACAAGCTATTCATACTAAATAACAACAATTAGGAAATAAAATATATTAAGAGAGAAAAGATTAAGAAATTTTAAGCATGTACCTCTATGCCTTTGAATGACTTGTCAGAAAACAATGATAGTACATTATCTAAAAGATCGCAAATATCAAATGGAGCAGCTTCAAGCTCAAGCCTTCCTGACTCAATCCTGACATGATTAAGGACCTAAAAAAATTACTAAATATATCTAAGCCCGATTTGATTAATTAATAGATATATCAAACTACATACTTAGTGCAGTGACACGAACCCCCATCTATCTTCGGAAAGTTACATGTAATAAAAGTAAAATGGATGACTCCAATATAGCTGGCACTGGACACAAGGATACAAGCACAGGATAGGCCATCAGCATTAATTACCATTAGTCAATTATGTATTCTATTATAGGAAGAGTGAGTTAGAGCAACAACTAATGAAATGTAATGCCTATAAATATATGAGCATACACTCTGTAACAGGTTACAATCAAAGGAATAAAATACAAGCATTATATTCTATATTTCTCCCAGTTCTATTTCTCTTTATGGTATCAGACAGCCATGGCTGATCTCACCTCCTCTTTCAATTCAGGGTCAGATACAACTACTGTTGTGGTTCTGAATATCTCAATTCAGGTTACACCTCTTCCTCCCCCAATTGTGGTTATGAATATCCTAATTTCTACAAAATTGAACCGTGCTAACTTCTTGACTTGGAAGGCACATATTTTACCTGCTCTTCATGGCCATGGGATCTACTAGTACCCTGAGGAATAGCCCTCTTCAAGCAAGATAATCGTGAATGGCCAACTTCAAGACAATCCCTTTCACGCTCACTGGCACCGCCAAGATTAGTTACTATTTAGCTAATAACTATCTTCTATGACAGAAACGATTCTTGGCCAAGTCGTTTCTTGCAAAACCTTCGCTGATTTATGGACGATGCTCCAGCGCACCTTCTCTGCCTCTTCTTGCGCTTGGCTGTCAGAACTTCGGGGTTCTCTTCAAATAGTCATTAAAGGGGGCACTTCTTACGGTGACTTTGTTCAACGAGTTCGTGCCATTGCTGATGAACTATCCTTTATCGAATCGTCGATCTCTGAGGAAGACTTGATCTTGATTATTGTTGGAGGCTTAGGATCAGAGTTCAATTCCCTGGTTGTCACTACCAACGCTAAGGACAATCTCACTCTTCTTGATCTTCAGGCGATGTTGTATAGTCATGAGGCATTGCTTCAATCCCAGTCTGGTGGTGGTAACTCCTATTTCTCTTCTACTCTCAATCCTACGACGTTCTATTCTAATCCCTACCTGAACTCCTTGAACCCATGCTTAGCCACGTGGCAACTCAAATACACGTGGAAACCCTAGGCAGAATTATAACTCCAACAGGGGCTATCAACATAAGTCCAATTATAGCGATTCGGATTGGACCGGCTCACTCGATGACTGTAAATCAACATTTAGTTTCTGCATATACCTTGGTCCCAATATCATTTCTTAGCGATCAAAGAAACAATCCACAGTTTCAAGGTCTAGCATCGAGTCGGAGTATAGATCACTTGCCGTTACGAGTGTCGAGTTAATTTGGATTCAATATGTTCTAACCGAATTAAAGGTTTCTTCACCTAGTTGCCCTACCTTATGGTGTGATAACATTGGTGCTACGTATTTGGTCTCTAATCCGATGTTTCATGTGAGAACCAAACATGTAGAGATTGATTTCCATTTCGTATATGATCGGGTAGCTAAAGAGTTGCTTCAAATTCGGTTTCTTTCTACTAAAGACCAATTGGCCGACATATTCACCAAACCACTTGCGGTTCCTCGCTTTTCTATGCTAACATCCAAGCTAACGGTTGTTCCTTCCCCATTAGCTTGTGGGGGGAGGGGGATGGGGGGCTAGAAGTAAAATGGATGACTCCAGTATAGCTGGCACTGGACACAAGGATACAAGCACAGGATAGGCCATCAGCATTAATTACCATTAGTCAATTATGTATTCTATTATAGGAAGAGTGAGTTAGAGCAACAGCTAATGAAATGTAATGCCTATAAATATATGAGCATACACTCTGTAACAGGTTACAATCAAAGAAATAAAATACAAGCATTCTATTCTATCTTTCTCCCAGTTCTATTTCTCTTTAACATGTTCAATTCTCGAGAATAATATTTAAAATATACTGGCCTCTTACTAAAAAGATGCTAAATATATCATGTAAAATATGGGAACTCCAACGGTAAAGAAATAGATATGAGTGAGTCTATTATGCATATCACGGGTTAATCTGTAACACAAATCAATATTTTCCTTTTTAGAATGCTAACAATCAATCCGAATCTTTTAACATGATTCTTATATGAATATGGAATTCAGACCAAATTTTATATTTTTTAGAATTTTTTTACTATTTTTTAAGATATGTAGAAGATCATTGTTTTTGGATAGTCCAGAATTTTTAGATCAAGTGATTTTTTTACCTATCTTAAAAGATAGTAAAAAAATTCTAAAAAATATACAAATATATAATTTGATTTGAAGTACATTTTCATATGAGGATCCTGTTGAACGGTTCACATCGACTGATCAAATTTTGAAAAGAAAAATATAAATCCGAATTAGAGACCAACCCATAATATATATGCATAGTACCATAGACTCACTCTATAGATATTTAAATAGATTTACATGGACTCTTTTTTTTTTTTTGAAATTGCCAGGCAGAGGCTGCCAGGTTTACATGGACTCACTCTATAGATATTTAAATAGGTTTATGAAAATGTCGATTGTCCAACATTAATTGCAGTAGGCAGAGATGGAGAAATTTCAAGAAAATTGCAGATAAAAGAGTAGTTTTATATCATTTCTTATTATATCTGTTGACAACCGTACGGTTGTACTCCGTTTGTACATCCTATTAAATTTGTGATTGGCTTGTGTTCACCAGCGTTGATCAGTTATATCCATTTCGGAGGAGCACGCTGTTTTGACTTTTGAGAGTCAAACCTCAGCTTAGATGCATTTATATCTGTCGCTGATTAAATAGATGAGTTTATAATTAGTTGCAGCGCACTGTTTTGCAAAGTGCAACCTAATTTAGATATATATAGTATGTTTTTTATTACTTTGAATACACTGTCAGAATTTTTCTCTGTGTTTAAAGAAAACAATATAAAAGTTAGCATTTTAAAATTGGGAAAATTACCAAGCCACTACCTAGCTTTTAAAAAAGAGAAATTTATATATGTTCCCATCACAACTCTAAATTTAGTTATATCCCCATCAAAACTAAATGTTTTTATTTATATCCTCATTTCTTCATTTAATCTCTTAATATTTAAAATAAATATTAATAAAATATTTAAAAGATGATTTTGCCCTTCATTAAAATTACTGTCCCAATCCCTCATCTTTCTTTTCCACTAAATTGTCTCCCCAATTTTTTTCCAGCTAACCTCTCCCTTCATGACATGCTTAAATTACATACGAAGACATTTTAGATGAAGTATCGTTAGTGGAGATATAGCACTACTATCAATTTCAACCAAGTCAGAGATCGTAGCCACTACTATCAGTTTTTTGTGATTTTAATCAATTTGAGTTCATTTGTTCGTTTATTCAAATTCGTGTACTCTTTGATCAATTACAAAGCACATGTGCCATATTGGGCCCTCGTCTATGAGCTCACTTATTAGTCCAATATAAAGATGAACTGTACTGTTTTTTTGCAAAAAAGAAAATATATCAGACAAAAAAAAATCACAAAAATGTGAAGTTCATTTCTTACATCTGGTCCAATTGCTCAACTTCATTTATCTGGGTATTAAGCTGAAATTCATGTCCAATTATGTGCTCTCCTGATGATCCTTAATTTGATTTCTACAATGATATTGCAACTACATTATATTTCTTTTTGTATTTGCTGGCACCACCAGCTGGTTGATGCCTCTCTCTCATTAAGGGGTGCGTTTATCTGGGACATGTTGAGAGGCGAGCTGGACAGGAATTGCTTGAGACTTAAAAGCGAAGCAACCCATACCGTAGATGAATTATTTGTTGTTGAATTCAGAAAAAACGAAAGAGAAAGTTTATATCGTAGATGAACAATTGGAAGGTGCGGAGAAGAATTAAGGGCCAGGGGCAGCGTTGCCTAGGGAAGGGTTTAGTGGGAAAAGAATGCAGTAGAAAAAAGAAGGATGAGGGATTAGGACAGTAATTTTGATGAAGGGTAAAATTGTCTTTTAAATATTTTATTAATATTTATCTTAAGTTTTAAGAGGTTAAATGAAGAAATGGGGATATAAATAAAAACATTTAGTTTTGATGGGGATATAGCTAAATTTAGAGTTGTGATGGGGATATATCTAAAAAGAGAAGTTTTGATGGAGATATATATAAATTTCTCTTTAAAAAAAAAAATAGGAAAAATATTCGAGTAAGAATCAGAAATGTCCTTGTTGAATACTCATCGGTATGTTAGCTTGTTCACTATCTAATTAGCTCGCAGTTAAGGCATGATTAAAATTCAAATTTGCATATTAAATGAAACAAATTCTGATGAGCTTATTATTTTATTTTTTTTGAGTAAGAAATAGGAGTCAATCTATTTTGAGCTTATTTTATATAAACAAAAATCTATTACAATAGGATAATAATGTGGACATAGTAAAGTGAATTTTGGCAACACAATACGAACCTATTCACACTTTTATAAGAGATCGTATGTTCAAAATCTAATTTTATCAATGGTGATGATTTTAAAAACTAACATATTCATGTGCATGATACAAAATACACGGAATAATTTAAAGAGTAAATTCGTCAAACATTTTTATTTTATCTTCTTTTAGTGAGCAAATTAATGGTTTTTCTATTATATTATTTGACCTGAAATTTTCTCATTAAAGAAGCCTCTTTCCTGAACATGACTACACGGGCTGACTGGCATGCAGTTCTCAAAATCAGGTGGTGGCTGTGGAGTTTGACACCCATAAGGACGCGTGGGATCCTGATTTTTATCACGTTGGGATTGATGTATACAATATTTATTCCGTTGTTGTCCATAAGTACTCTGAAGAGGTTATCATTGCAAATGTAGTACATGCATGGGTCATTTACAGTGCCGGTGAACAAATGCTGAATGT
This sequence comes from Carex pumila, assembly GCA_033356055.1. Lineage (NCBI taxonomy): Eukaryota > Viridiplantae > Streptophyta > Magnoliopsida > Poales > Cyperaceae > Carex > Carex pumila. Next base: position 25,248 of record JARJHM010000312.1, read on the forward strand.
GTTTTGAACTTTCAAGGTGATTCAGAATCACCTGGTGATCCTATCCTCTCCTATAAATTAAATTTGACCCAAGTACTTCCAACTACAGTGACGGTAGGTTTCTCAGCTGCCAACTATTATAAGGATTACAATGAATTACATCAGATCCTTTCCTGGGAGTTCAACTCCACCTTTGGTTCCAACCCAATTCTTCCACAACAAAAGCCAAAATCTGGCCCGCAAGTCTACATAGTTGTATTGTGCACTATTGCGGTCATGGTGGCTTTTGGAGGGGAACTGGTTTGGTTCTTGTGTGGCTAAATAACTCTCTGATCAATAAAAGAGAAGACCGCCCTGAGTTACCAAAAAAGTACAGTTACAAGGAGTTGGTAGTAGCTACTTCAAATTTTGCAGAAAAGAACAAGCTCGGTGAAGGCGGTTTTGGTCCTGTGTTTAAGGGATACTTGAGAGACAGTTGTGATGAAGTGGCTGTTAAACACCTTAAACAAGGATCAACCCAAGGATCAAAGGAGTTGAAATCAGAAGTCAAAATTCTGAGCAACCTAAGGCAGTAAGGCATCCGAATCTAGTAGAGTTCTTCGGTTGGAGTGAAGAAAATGGTCAACTCTTATTGGTATACAAGTACATGCCAAATGGAAGCCTTAACTCGCCACTTTTCGACAAGCATCGTTTGTTGTTGTGGACTAAAAGGTATGAGATTATCCTCGACCTGACCGATGCTCTATGCTATCTGCAAATTGACAATGAATGCAACAAAGAAGTTGTTCACAGAGACATCAAGCCTGAGAACATGCTATTAGATTCCTCCTTGCATGCTAAGCTGAGTGATTTGGGACGGGCGAGGCTTGTGGCTCCGGAATATGTGGCTCCGGAATTAATCACTGACGACGGCAAAAGCAAACCGAACACGCAATCTGATATCTACAGCTTTGGCATAGTCCTACTAGAAATAGCATGCGGAAGAAGACCAATTGATCTAGACTTGACACGGTTTGTCTGGGAGCATTACGAGAGGAAAGAACTCCTCAAAGCTGCTGATGAAAGACTAAAAGCTGAGTATAGTGCGAAAGAAATCGAGCGTGTATTGTTTGTGGGCTGGGCTTTGGTGCGCTCATCCAGTCGCCTCCGATCGACCGGATATTGGATTAGCACGGAAAGCTCTCAAGTTTCAGGAGTGTAAATTATCAGTTCTGCACAATTATCCACGTTTGTTTTCTGAAGGAGTGATTGGAAGGAGGTCAACAACAGAGTTGTCTAGCACTACTGGAACCTCCATGTGGTCGTCTGAGGAGGTGTAGCTTAGATTCAACTAAGAGAGGACTACAAATGAAAGTGATTGTTTTTACCTAATTTTATTTATAATTTGTTCTTACATACAAGGACTGTATGTTATTGTTGTGATTTATTTCAGTGTGTTTGTGAATCTGTCCGGTGTGCCGCGTTGTATTTAATTTTTGTTGTTGTGTGTGGAGTTGCATATAAATATGTGGTCATACTCATCTATTGAAATTTTATTCTGTGATGTGTTATACACTTGTACTTGTTATAATATATGTAGTCTCTTTACATTACATACAGTAATTCTTTTCGGAGATTTTTAATCAAATTTTGACATGATAGTTTGAATGGTATAGTTTAGATCTTTTACATTTCATGTATGTTTCACCTTAATTATATCACATGTGATTTGAAATTCAATGGTAAAAAAAATTGACAGTACTAAAAATGGCATGAAATTTAATTTTTAGGTTATCTAAATGTGTTCAATAATACCTAAAAGTTTACTTTAAATTTTCAAAAATTCATTTTTTGTAAAAAATATTATCACAATTATCAAAATAAATTAAATGATCACTACTCGTAATAAAATATATATAGCCTAGTTACAAATTACAATCTATAAGGGGAACTCGATTTTACTAAATAGTACTTTTGCTGTATGATCTTTCACACTACTGTATCAAAAAGCGAAAAGAAGGATGGCAAAATAGTCTCAGTAAAGCATCTTAGGCTTAGCATATAATAATTTAATTTATTCTATTGCATGACTTCTACACATACACAGAATAATAAACAACAGCAAAAAAAAAAAAAAAAATACAAAATCCTATTGCTATTGGACCTATCTTCATTGCTCTGAAAATGTATCTGATACACACAAGTACAAATTGCTGATCTACCAAAATTTATTATATCAATTTTCTCATCTTTAAATGAAGATTTTTGTAGGCACTACGTCCCTAGACAGCTGCTCTATCCTCTATTGTGTTATCAGATCTTGATTTTCTAATGTTTCCATGACGTACATCTTGACTTTTCCCCCAAAGGAAAAGATACAACCCTCCAATAATCACTATTGTACCTAAAATACTGCAATTTCAGGAAAAGAAAAAAAAAATGTTATGTGTTTTTCAATGTAAATTTATCTTTGTATACCTTAGGCTTAGCATATAACAAATGCAAGGTTTTCTCAAAAAAAAAAAAAAACAAAAACAAAAACAAAAACAAATGGAAGTCCATCTTATAGAGCATATATTCCATTTGAATCTGTGTACTTGCAGTTGGAATACAAAAAATTATATTCATATTTCCTAATAAGATACAAAAATTTGAAGAACTAAAATCTTTTGTTGAATATAATATTTGCTTATATGAGTAAAATATATAATTACTACGTATACATTAGCGGTATGGGAAACACATTTTAATATACTTGGTCTGAGACTTTTTTTTTTTTCATATGTTGTTGGAGACACTTAGCAGCACCATAGAAAACTTGTCAGATAGTTCCTCCAAGATTACAATATCAATCACATTAATATCTAATCAACTAGAATCAATCTGCTGAATTAGATAATATTGTGTAATAGGAGCGGTTAGTAGAATAGGTAGGTAGAAAATATTATAACAGCTAATTAATTAGCCTACATAAATCCTTGTAAGCAATCTAATAATCAATCAATCAATGAAACTATCTTAATTTCTTTCAATTCAATATCAAATTCTAACATCATAATACTTATATATGATATCCACTGACCTTCCAATTGTGAGATCATCACCCAAGAAGAGAAAAGCTAAGAAAGTTGTGAAGATAAGTGACAGCGCATTGAACATAGGAGGATAGCTGGCTCCCCTCTTTTCAACAGCATACGAGTTCAAGCTATACTTGGCAGCAGTACTGAATGCACCCTGAAATTAGTTCGAAATAACATACATATTATATTATAGTGTCTTGTTGAAAGAGTTTACCATGAATTTAATGTTCTAAATTAATTGTCCATCATTATGTACTGTATAAGCAATATACGAATACGAATGCTGAAGTATATTATAAAAATTCTTTCAAAATTTACAAACTCATTAATTAAAATATTATTTTATTAAGTAATATAGTCAAATATGCATTTCTATGTACCTAAACAATATATATTTTTTAAAATTAGAATTTGTTATCGAATATAAATCGTATAATTTATGAGTGTTGCTTTTGTCAGGGGCAGATTTAGGTTCCTGCTGGTGGTTAAGCCAAATTAGCAATTTCTGTCTTTTATATTATATAAATTTATACAAGTGTTAATCCTCTTACTCATAAAAAAATGCTACAATAACTTATTCAGACCCCAATTCCATTTTTCTATTCCACCCCTGCTTTTTATAGCATGAGCATCATGCTTATTGCATAAATGGAATCAAAAGCGCATGTAAAAACACATCTTACAAATTATTCTAATGCGCCTTCAAATTGTGATCAGGTAGTGGCTTGAATTTTCATTGAACCAAAAATGCAAATTATTTTACCGAGTATATGATTGTGAGTAATTGTAGATCGTATCCTAAATGCCATGACTTTAAATCTCTCTTCAAAATTATCCCCACAACTCCAGTTTGAATGCCACCAAGCAAGCAAGTCATCATTGATGACCAATACTTGTAAGGGTATACTTTCAGAACTTTGGACTGTCCTACAGCAAATAAAAAATTATTTACTTAAATTTCAAAACAAAATTATACTGCAATTAAAAAAAGATATAATAATGGAATGATCAGTGCCCATTTCATGATTTTATAATTATTACACTTGCCAACTATATATTTCATTCGTCATATATGTATAAATGAAGTCTACAAAATATTAATTAAAAGATTGTCAAATAATTGATCACACTATAAAAAAAGTATCATTGTTCCAAATTTACCTGAAGTAGATACCAGCAAGCGAAAGCAAAGCAACTTCCAACTAGTAACAAAGTACCGCGCAATTGATTTTCATTAGACACAGATTTATGCACTACTTCTTGGTGTTCTCTGATAATAGCATGCCAATGAAATACTTTGCCCTTGTATAGAGTTACAAGAAATGTCCCTCCGAAACAACCTAGAGTGCCTAAAATTCTCATGTTTCCCAGCAGACTGCAAAGCCCTAATTTTTCCATCCTAAGAAAAATAATTGGGGTTGGTTAGTTTGCAATGTGTAGGTGGTGTAGAGCACCGGTAATATACAAATATACAAGTAATAGATATACAGATACTATATATGGATATGTATTCTAAAAAAAAAATTGTGACCATATATAGAGAATTGATTAAAGTATGCACTTCAGTTGAAAATTGAAACATGTATTAATATCTTAGTCTAACTTACTATGAGTCTAAGTACCAAGTACAATATTTTTTGAAAAAAAATAAAGTTTGTTATTATATAATAAAGGAATATCTTCACTTTTAGTCATTGTTTTTACTGCATATACAGATTTTAATGCGGAAGTATATATGCAGTTTTACTATGAGTTATTAAAATACGGTTTGTGTCTTTTATTACACTCCTATTAGTCATGGGTTCAAGCCTCCTAGAACAATATTTATATGGGACATTTTTTGATTTGGGAGCAACCGCAGGGACCGCATATTTGGCCTGCATATCCACATATACGGACGACATATCCGCATATGCGGAAAACATATGCGGACATTGAATTCTTAATGTGGCTGCCAACTGCATACGCTTATGCGACCGCATTTAAAAACACTACTTTTAGTACATGGTGGTGTTTATCTTTAAATTTTTTTACATGTGGTTTTTTGCATCATATGCATGTGCTGAAGGAACAAGCATTATGTAGATTGTATTTTGATGAGTCATTCCGAAAAATTAGTTTAATTCATAGGGGATTAATAATAAAAATCAGTATATGAATTAATTAACTTGGTAATTCGCTTATCAAAATTATTATTATTATTATGGTTTTTGGTTCCTCTCTTTTGTAATACGTGTTTCCATATGAGAAGAATTAAACTTCAAACTTAGGGATTTGCTCACCATATAGTTAGATAATTACCTGAAAATAAGAGCAAGAATATATGTCGCAATTGGGATTATATTCAAGAAAATAACAGAATAAGAAGAGGTTGTGTCATAGAGACCATAGTAATATAAGCCCATCGGAATTGCATATCTGCACAAAAGGAGAAGCGATGAATTAAATTCTAGATATAAATGAATTACCAAAAGGCATTATGAAATTGAGCAAAATAAAAATAATATATTGAGTTGATCAATACAGTACTGATAATAATATTGTTACAAATATATTGATTAGTTAATAATTTTCTTTGACTAGTTAGAAATTTAACAAATTATCATTCTATTTTATGCAACCTCCGGTAGACCTCTAACAAAACTCCAGTGAACTTTTGACAATTTTCGATGAATTTCTAGCAATATATAATTGAATTAGTAACCCGGCATAATACAAACATGAGTATGAAATTTGAAATTTTGGGCAAACTAAAAAGTTAACCCTGGCAATTAATGTAAGCTGAAATAAGAGAATGTCGTAATTTGAACAATAAGCACCACTAAAAGTTTATCGAAACACTATAAAAGTTTGCCTGAGTACTTTAAGCATGTTGGGGTTAGTTTGTCGCTTGTTTAGAATTCATGACTTTAGTCACATTAGAATATTTTCCCTATGGCTTAATTTTAACTTACCATGGCATTGTCAAAAGTTCACTGCAGCATCGTCAGAAATCTACCAGAGACTCGTCAAGTTTGCTGGATCACTGTTGGAGGTTCGTCGGCAGTTATGTAAAGTTTATTAAGGAACATAATTATTTATGGTGTTGACTATACAAACAAAGTATGAATAATCAAACTACTTGATAATGATGTAATAATTCTAATAATTGTAATAATAATAACAACAACAACAATAATAACAATAACAATAACAATAATAATAATAATAATGTTTTTATATGACATTTCTCATTATAGATCTGAATTTTATTTTAATTATAAGTCCTTGTTTCTGTGAACCATCTTGTCTGGTTAATACACTCAAAGAGGTTACATAGAAAACATAGAAAGATGTCAACTTCTCCATTTGAAATTTCAGAAGTATGGGCTTGTTGTAATTTTTATTTTATTTTTTTTCATTGAGGACCTTCTTGGTAGACTGTATGTGCTACCCTTTCATGAATAGTTTTGTATAGCGGGCCAATCCACATGTTTATTGCAAGCACCATGCTAGGCAACAGTAGAGGTGATCTCAGAAAGTACAAAAAAAGGAAAAAAAAAAAGAAAAAAAAAGAAGAACGGATGTAATTTGACAGGTGGAATTTTCTTCTGGAATTGTGATGAAACTTTATATCTAGAACTAAAATCAAATCTATAATGCCTATAATTGTATTAAAAATCCCTCTAAATCTGTAAAGTTTCTAGTAAATTGACTCACCCAAGGATTGCATTCAAGGAGATCCAGCAGCAGGACTTCAATTCCAACTTTTTCCACGCATCTCTACAATTAATTTTTCAACAAATTGTACAAGTAATCAGAAATTACCAGTATCATTAATTAACCATGTGATGTGAGATCATGCATGCGGTGATTACTATACATGCATGCATGCAAAGGCAAACTTACCCTTCGAAGAAGAGAGCGAAAGGGAGAATGATAAGAGCACCAAAAATACTTCGATATGTGAGAAGTGCAAAGACGAACATGCCATCGCTGATAACTACCTTTGAGAGAAGTATCATGCCCGTTGTGAAAATCTGAACCAAAACCATGTATATGGCTGGTTTCCAACTCTCCAACCATCCTTCATTTTTGCCTTCACACATCGAGAGCAATCGCACATATTACGGAGGGATAGAGAGGAGAGAGAAAGAGAGAGAGATCCGTTTAACTGATTATATATATGCAATGGATGCCGAACATGGGGAAGGAATAATACTTAACAGACGCGGCACAAGTGTCTCATTCATTGCATGTACGTAATTAAGGCTTACAACAAATAAACCAAATTTCATTTATCGGCTATTTTAAGCAAACAAAATTAATCGTATAATTATTTATAGGTAGTTCTGTACTTTTTTTCTAGGAAAGATTAGGCTCGAGTCCTCATTTTATTGATATTCTGTAGATAATTTTGTTCCTAATCGAACTTTTTTAACATAGTTTGTCTTATATTAGAATTGGGTTAAACTATATAATTAATTAAACATCAAGCAGTGGCGTGCTGATTTCTAATTCTGCCGTGTTTTTTGTGTCTTAATTAGCCTTCACAGTTGTAAATTAAATCAATTCCATTTATGCTTTCTATGCTTGGCATGATCGATGTGGTCATCAGAATTACGAGATCTATATATATATAGTCTGTGCACGTTTTTTTCTCATATATCCTTTCCTGTTAAATATCACCATATATACCACATGCATTTGTTATTTGTTAACATCAAATGATGTCTACTCATACAAATGTAGACGTACGTACGTTCTTATTTTCTGATGAATTATTTATTTATTTTTACCAATGGGTTGCGTCATGTTACCCGATTTCATTTAGGCAATCATATTCGAATATACGTATATATCCAAATACAGATACCGTGTCCGTTTGAAACTTGCATGATACCTATTTAAAGTGTACTTTATTATTTAAAATAGTTATTAATTTTATAGTCAATATATATAAATATATAGTACATGTCTATATATATAGCCTTGGATTCAAGCACAAAAAACCTTAAATGTAAAGTTTATTAACTAGATCTGAAAGCCGCGTCTTTATGGCAGATTTTTGAAGAATTGGAGCCCACATTTCAATACAAGAATATTCGTTCCGAGTACATATCAAATATGCGAGCTTGAGATATTTTCCTCTGTTCAAGAGTTTGAAAATCTGCGCATTAACCGAAATTAAGATGATACTAATTAATTAAGAATTTTGTATGTTTGTAGTGTATATGCTTTTCTAGAAAATCAAGAAATGAATAGACAACATAAATTGATGTGTATACAGTACCATGTACAATTTTTTTTTTTGTGGACCATCGGATCAATTAATATCCAGCGACTTGTTTTAAAAACTGCATGCAAAGAAATATCTGATCTTTAATTCATCTGATTGAAAGCAAAAGAGTGTATAGGATATCGATAGTTTGAATGAAGAAATTTAGGTGCAACACGCGTTTCAAGCAGCAGAAATTTTTCCTGACACGTGGGACTCCAAGAAATTTAGGTGCAACACGCGTTTCATGTTCGGTCGAATTAAATCTGTGGATTAATTTCATGATTTTTTTTGTCTCAAAATATATTCGGATGATACATTTTTTTTCATCTGTAAATTAAATTTATTTCTTTTTAAAAAATATTGTAAGTCAGAAAATCTGATGAGATCCTTCTAAGTTTCATCGTTTTTATAATTTGATATTTTTTTTTGAACGATTTTTATTACCTCTATTTAATTTATTTAATTCTTATTGTAGTGAATTTAAATTAATATAAATAAAAAATTGAATATATATACATATTTTGATAACAAATAAGGATTTTTCATAGCTATTAATTCCTACGATATAATTGAACATCTATTTCAACATTTTTTAGGGGAATTTCATATATACCCCTCAAAAACTTCAAAATTACGTATTTTTCCCTCTAAATTTTAAAATTACATATTTTCCCCTCTAAACTTGAAAAATTCACATAATTATCCATTTTATTGTCTTTTCCAAAGTTCTAAATAGCGTTTATCGCGTCATAGCAGGAAACCTACACAAAAAGCTATAGCGAATAGCGTCATTATAGCGAAAGCTATGCTACATAGCGTTTTCTTATTTTTATAAAAATTATATCATATATTTGTACTAAATATCAACATTATCTAAGTCTCACAGAACAATAAATAATATTAAATTGATTAAAAAATTATAATATTCATATTGAATCAATACAAAGTCCAAATTACGACTCAAAATATCCATAGTAATACTAATATCATAAACTATCAATCTTTTTTTATTCAAAATATATTCAGCATCATGACATAATCTATCTTTTTTCTATTTAAATTTCAAAATAACTTAGACATCATGGCATAATTAACTATCTTAATATATTCAAAATATTCAAACTACTGTATAGTAAGTATCATTTTGTTACTTCAAGAAATATCTTAATATATTTAATCTAAGCCTTTATTTAAAACTCATATAAATTGAAAAGAAAAAAAAAACAGCTTATGTTGCATAGCGCGTTGTAGCTTCCTTATTTTGTTTTCGTTTGATGGATCTCTCATTAAATATTTTATAGTTTAATATAAAACTTAGTACATCAATTGCAAAAAGAAATTACGGTTAAAATCCAATTTGAGCCTTTATTTAAAGCTCATATAAATTTAAAAAAAAAACAGCAAATGTTGCATAGTGGGCGCTATTTGCGCTACACGCTATGCGCTATAGCGGACCGCTATTACCGCTATAGCGTCCGTAGCTCAAATAGTGCATTATTATGCCATAGCTTAGCATTTAGGGTCCAAAAAAGCTATAGCGCGCTATTTAAGACACTTATTTTTTCTATTAAAACACATTCTAAATTTATAAAATCCTATTTTACTCTTTTGTTAAAAAAACATAAAACACCCATATGACTCCATTTTGAATCTAAAGGTTCCTCTACCATCTGAATTGCTTTGAGATCCGTGTGCGCTAGATTAGCACATATCTTGAAGCAAACAAACACATAAATTGAAGCAATGTACACAGATCATAATGCGATGCACACATATCAAAATTGCTTTGAGATTAGTGCGGACTATATTAGTACGAATCTTGAAGTGAACACGCAATAATCTTATTGCGATGCACGCGGATCGGACGGTAGAGAAACCCTTCAAATTCAAATTTGAGTTTGATGGGACGTTTTATACTTTTAATGAAGGGTAAAATAGGTATTTTATAAATTTTGAATGAGTTTTAATATAAAAGACAATGAAATTGGTAAATATGTGAATTTTTTTAACTTTAGAGAGAGAAATACGTAATTTTTAAGCTTTTGAGGGTATACTTGAAATTCCCCCCTTTTTATATAATTATGCTGTACATATTTATTAGTATGAATTTTCGTAAAATAATTTGCAGGTTAATTTCAGTAAAATCTCATCGATCGACATGTCCTTCTTAATATAACCCGTAACTAGTACCGAATAAATAATTTATTATTCTATTCATAACGATATTTTCTACTTAATTTCTAGCTAAATATAGTGCATATGTATTTACTCAAATCAGATTGATTACGATATTTTCCAACCCGGTATCTCAAAAAGTACTTTCGACGCAAGTCTATTTGTTAGGATCTTTTCCCGATCACTTGCCAGCTAAGAAACTTCATGTATATAATATATATATATATATATATATATACACATACATACGTATCTGATAACCAACTTATGGGCAAACTTTAATTAAATGATCATATATTAGGAATGGAGTAAATTCTCAAAAGCAGAAAATTATAATTCGGATATATCATATATATATCGAATTTACAATGTGAAACCTAAGCACAAAAATTAATAGTTTATTTTTGTTGGTATTTATAGTTAATTAAATAATTCTCTAATAAAATCATAATGCAATACATATACATAGTCTATCTAATTATATCCATTATAATTAGCCACCGATATTATAAATAATTCTCTATAAAACCACATTCACAAAAAGAAAAAAAAGGAAAAAAAAAAAAGGAGACCAAATATAATTAGCCACCAATAATTCATGCCTATTAATTTATAAATTTCAGATTGGTTTCTTCCTTAGTTAATTATACTCATCAAGGTGAAATTACCCAAAAAAAATAAGGATGAAGCTAGAAATTTAACATACGAAAACTGAATTGATAAGGAATAATATTTAATAAGATATATTTACAGTGAAACATGTTTATTGCTTCAATTAAACAAATTATTCATTAATATAAGAGGATAATTATAAAAAAAAATAATAACAAAAAATACACATAAACAACTTTTTTGGATCTGGCATGCTTTGTCGGGTCCGGATTCCCTAAAGTAATTCAATTTTTGGGTTTTGGATCGAAACCGTCCGATTCGAATCTGTCGCTTGAGATTACTTTGCAATTTGAATTCATCTCTTGAGATACGTGCACTCAACTTCAAATAGATTATCACGAATTCAAATCAGACAGTCCCAATTTAAAACCCAATCTTTGAGTTATTACACTGGATCTGAACTCTGCTTTGTCAGGCCTTAAATTAATCGCCCCTGCCAGAAAGAGGCACTGTCACCGCTTACTTGCTTAGGTACGTACATGTTATATATGAATATGATCATACCAACTTATCGAGTTATCGTTCGTGAATAAATAGATGAGGCGTAAGTTGTTTTTTTCTCTCTTACAAATTATTTTTGAGAGCTTGATAATATATACTCTTATTATGGGTTCTACTTGGATTTTGAAGATTATGATGGACATCTTACGGAGGGACATAAGTTTCATTCTAAAAATAAATAAATAATAATGTTGAAGTTTATAAAGAGTTTTCATTTTACAAAGAAAAAAAGCTCGAGCATACACCTATATTATAATGTGCGTACAAATTAAATATCATCTTAAAAGCATATATTAGTATTTTCTTCTCTCTAAATAGAGAGACTCACATATAGAGTCCGACTAATATGTTTTTATAAGTATTTCAGCTAAAATACTTATGAATTAAATTTTAAAAGGAAGCAGCTAACAGTCTCCCAACTCCAGTTCTCCAAAAATTTCCGGAGATTTTCAATTAATTCTGTAAAATCAATACTAAATCCTGTAAACTAATTCAACAAATTTTGTAAACATAAAAAACGCGTGACAGCTGTTGGGAACCACCTTCTGTGAACATACACATAATATCCTGTAAAAATACACATATTATCATGTAAACATACATATATTATCCTATAAACATACACATATAATTCTGTAAACATACATAGTGTACTTAAAATTATAGCAGTTGAAATTATGGCAGTTGTGACAATTAAAAACACATAGAACTAAGTTAAAAAGAAAATATTTTTATACACGAAGATTTTTGAAAAACTGTAGCCCAGAGAACATTACCTTTTCTCTTTCAAAAATGTGCATAAATATAACTATTTTTATCAAGACCTGTATATTTATCGTAAGAGTTGTCTTGAGCAGAAGCACCAATATCTTTTAGAAAAGGAAACATTCCTTTCAAGTTATTTTCAGGCCTATTGATTTGTCTACGTTATTTTCCTGAGCATTCCCAATTCAATTGTGCAACAAACTCCTCTGGACTAAAATATGGACCACTTTACAAGTAATCAGGCTTTACATTTTTTGTACACTGTACAATTATGGACTAACATTGAAGACCACTTAAAGGCGTAAATTTAATACCAACCTGAGCTGAGTGGGCTAAAATGGGGGGAAATGAAAAGAAGCCTTAGTCAGTTTACATCACAATTCATTATGTAATACAACTTTGGCGATTGGCGATGAATACATATCCTCTGAATTAATGCTGATTGCTGAGTTAACTTTTTCGGTCCGATCTAATTTTGAGCCAATTCGGCCCATATCTACAACACACCTTTGATATTTTAATATTTAGTGCAGATTTAAATCGGAAGGTCTAGATCTTAATTCAAACGGTGCGTTAATGCAGAAAGTACAAATGCATTGGTGATTTTCCCCATTTTTTTCCGAAATTTTTTCAGTTACCATCTCAAAATTTCGTAATTCGCACTTTACTACTTTTTGGACCAAATTTTAAAAACTAGCACATGTGCATAGGGGTGATTAATGAGCGAGCATGAGCGAGTTAGGATATACTCATGCTCGCTCATTAAGTAAATGAGCGAGTTGTTAATAAGCGAGTTTAAATGAGCGGATAAATGAGCGAGTTGTAAATGAGCAAAGCTTTTAATGAGCGAGTTATGAGGGGCTCACAAGTTATGACTTGTGACTCATAACAAAATTTGTTAAAAGTCATCATAACAAAATCCAACAAATTGTCATAATTCATTTAAATGAGCGAGTTGTTATGACTATTACTTGTTTTGGGCTTTAGGCGAAGGTTTTGGTTTTGCCGATTTACAAAAAAAAATTAATATGAAACTATGAATATTAGTATATTATACAGGATTAAATGTTACATTGTGCTCACTATATTACACATGATTAAACATGAAACTATGATCACTATCTATCAATCTTAATGAGGCAAGGTTGATATTACACATAATTACATATGATTAAATGTGACAGGGATTAGATGTGGCAAATTCTTAATGAGCGAGTTGGGTCATGCTCATGCTCGCTCATTAAGTAAATGAGCGAGTTGTTACATAATTACATATGATTAAATGTGACAGGGATTAGATGTGGCAAATTCTTAATGAGCGAGTTATGAGCGAGTTGAGTCATGCTCATGCTCGCTCATTAAGTAAATGAGCGAGTTGTTAATGAGCGAGTTTAAATGAGCGGATAAATGAGCAAGTTTAAACGAGCTTTTAATGAGCGAGTTATGAGCGGCTCACGAGTTATGAGCGATTTACTCACCCCTACATGTGCAAACTATTTTTTCTGTTCTATTTCGGTTAACAATTCAGTTAAGAAAAAGACATTTGGTGCGTATACTCAGTATGCGCATCAAAATGGTGTGCAGATCCAGTCTGTGTATCAAACAATTAACAATTCAGTTAAGAAAAAGATATTTGGTGCGCATACTCAGTATACGCATTAAAATAGTGTGCATATCCAACCTATGTATCAAACAAAAATAATGCACAGACTAAATTGAATCCAGTCTATACATGTGACAACTTTTGAATTTTGATCAAAACAATAATAAAGGACAAATTATAGAATCTAAAAAATTATAGAATTTTGAGATGGTAACTAAATTTTTTTGGTCATGTTCTGTCTTTGATCAGGACCCAGTAGTAATGTTAAAAGTAAGTAAATATAAAGTCACTTTAAAGAAGTGGTATTTGATAGTAATAAAATAATGTTGAATAAAAAAAAACTAAACTATCCTAGAACAATATTAGAAAATTAAAATATATCAAAGTTAACTAGTCTTTAAAAGAGGGTGGACTGGACCTACACAATGTCATTTCTGCCAAGCATATGAAACTGTTAATCACCTGTTTATACAATGTCCATGGATTAGGCAGCTTTGGTTTTGGTTTGGTCAATGCCAAGACGAGTTCAGTAATTGGCATTCAATACAGGATATCCTCAAATTTGCATTTTCCTTACCACGGTCAAAACAACAAGCTTTTCTTACTATTTTTAGTGCTCTCACATGGACTGTTTGGAACATTCGAAATGACATTTGTTTTAATAGTGCAGCTATACCCACCGGTCGGAATACAATTATTCTTATCATCTCTCTCGTTTTGTATTGGACAGGTAATGAGGTAGGAGACATCAAAGCTGAGGTGCAAAACTGGCTACCACAACATTTGGAGCTCATTCCTCTTCGCAACATACTTCGCCGATAAAGACCTTGTGATGGCAGCAGCTCATGACGGGGAATCGACTGATGCTGCATGAAGATCATTTAGCTCTCTTTTAGCTTTTAGCTAGCTTTCCTTTCCAAATTTGATATAATTGTTGACTGTGATCAGCTGAACCCTTTGGTTTTGGGTTTGTTGTGTTTGATTTTGTTCATATCCTCTCTACCGGTACCACTTTACAGTGGGGTCGTTGCTTAGGAAAACGGTCATTATACTATCAGGTCTTACTTGTTAGCTGAAACTTGTACTATAATTTAAGTTTCTGCAATGAAACTGGCCTAAGCAGCCTCATTTAAAAAAAAAAAAAAAAAACTAGTCGTTAAAACTAATATTATTAAATGCGGTTACTATGCGGTATGCAGAAGGTCACCGCATACCGCATATATAGATTTTTATGTTAGCATATATATAGGGTCCGGCTAATTTGCTGCTGACAATATTTTAGCCGGAGGTGCTACCGCTTTTTATTTTTATTTTTGTGATGTCCAAACAATAAATCCAAACCATTAGATGTTTAATCTATATTATAATCTACTTGGAGACCAAATTTTACAATTTTTGGAATTTTTTTACTATTTATTAAGCTAATTTGAAAACCGCTGATTTCAGTAAATTTCTGCAGCATTGAAATTAGCAGTTTTCAAACCAGCTTAATAAATAGTAAAAAATTCCAAAAAATGTAAAATTTGGTCTCCAAATATATTATATTATAGATTAAACATCTAACGGTTTGGATTTGTTGTTTGGACATCACAAAATAAATAAAACACGGCAACATCGCCGGCAGAAATGCTGTCGGCAGCAAATTAGCCATAGCCTATATATATAAGTATGCGGTAATATGCGTATTCGATACCATACAGATAAATATGCGATAATATGCAGCTAAATATACAGTAATAATATGCGACCGTATATGCAAAATCGCATATATTGAACGCATACATATTTTTATACAGATTATAACTCAATAAGCATATATGATCACATAGACCGCATTTTATTACATTGCTTAAAATACTTTTGTCTAATGACTTAATTAAAACACATTAAAATATTTGACTTGTCATTGTACTTCTTTCTCAAGTCTAGGATGAAGTATTGATGTCATGGATTCAAATTTGAGAAAAGGAGCACCCTCCTATTCTTTAATCTGAACCGTTCAAAATCGATCAAATTGTTTCAATTACTTTTTTCTTTTATAATAATATAATATATTAAAATGAATCAGATTTAATTATAGTCGTTTGATTGATTTTGAACCGTTCGGATTGAAAAATAGAAGGATGTCACTACCTACGCATTTTTCTTTGGAAAAATATTGATATCACGACCGACGTCATATTCTACTTCAGGTTTTAATCTAGATAAGTCCTAGACTCCTAGTTGAGAAAAGTAGCAATTTGTAGTGGGATTGTTTTCGTTCCTTCCTTTTTAATTTGACAAACTGCTCATGACTAAAAACAACAGCAAAATGTGGCAAGTTCTCTGCCATTTATCTTTTCTTCTGTTTTTTTCGGAGAAGTAATTAGCATCGTCTTTTCTTCTTGTATTAATTGTAAAATAACATATATTGAATAATAATTAAAAAAAATATGAGGCTTTAATATACTAAAGAAAATTATTAATAGTCGTTCTTAGTTATGTATAAAAGGAATACTAACACATCAAACCCACCTAAATCAATCCAATTATTCGTCAAATTGTGATGTCATAAGAGCCCGAAATTTATTTAGTTATCACTTTAATATTTTAAATTCTGACATAATTATTGATTTCTTAAAATTTAAAATGTTACCACAAATACAGCACTAATCTGTAAAAGGGTCATGGGCAGAATCAATCTAAGCACATCAATGGCAATGCACGAATTTCAAAGAATGCAGGTGGTAACTAAAAAATATCGGCGTGACAGCTAGCTGTGTACGAGTTTGAATATTAAATAACTGTTTTTTTTTATTTAATTGTAACTTTACCTTTAAAAATCCATCTTAATTCGACCAGTCAGAATATAAGAATTTTTAACAAGGTAATCTCAATAGGTGATGAGTTATCTGAAGAAATGCCTGCCTGGCTAAGTGATTTTTTTGGTGTGGGAAAGCCAAGTGACATTTATAGCGCCTAATAGTTATTACCAATCTTTATATGATTTTGCTTTTATTAATTACTTGAAAGTAGAGCTTTAATAAAACCCAGGTCGGGTATACCCGCTCGTACCTGCCGCCTGGGGTACCCGTGCCCGAGCCCGGGTATGGATCGGGTACTCAGGTACGCGGGTACGGGCAAAAACCGGACCGGAATCATTTTTTTGGATCAATACCCGACCATATCCTACCCGAGTTTACCCGTACCCGACTAAACCCGTACCCGTATACCCAACTACTTTTCATCCCATTTCAAAATTCAAAATTTGTATTTTTCCCTCCCAAAAAAATCAGAAAAAACCAGAAAAAAAAACTAACAAAAACAAAAAAACAAAAAAAAACAGCAAAAAAAAAAAAAACTGTACCCGCCCTATTCGTATCCGTACCCACTTTACCCGTCAAGGGTACACGGGTAAGGGTATAGAACGAGTAGGGTATGATTTTTGAAAATTATACCCACCATACCCGTACCCGTATACCCTTGTACCCGAATATACCCGTACCCGAGACGTACCCGTACCCGTCTCGGATATACCCGGGGTACCCGTACCCGCCCGAGTATAAATACACTACTTGAAAGTACCTGCGACAGAGCATTATAGCCAGTTTTTCTTTTCAATGAATTCTGGTATGGGACATTCAAATGAATAATACCATACGAAAATCTAATTAAATCGGCTAGCGTTCATATTCTGGCTAAATTTATTAACCCGGTCGTTGTACACCCCTAGCCATCATTGATTTGATTAGATGATTATTACTAATTTATTTTATTGTGTCTACTCTAATGAAACTTGGTGTTATTGGCACCCTTTTATCCGTTTATCCAACTCTTATCGTATCCGAATATATGAAGAGTTAGGCTGGGGTGCTATGGATAGCATAGTGGTCTTCCGTGCTATGGCTCAATGTTTAAATTTTCAAAATTCAAACGGTCGATCCAAACCGTTAGATGTTTAATCCATATTGAAATGTGCTTGGAGACCAAATTTTACATTTTTTGGAAATTTTTTGCTATTTATTAAGATGGTTTAAAAATCGCTGTTTTTATTAAAATTCTGCACCACTGGAAAACAGCGATTTCAAACCATCTTAATAAATAGCAAAAAAATTCTAAAAAATATAAAATTTGGTCTCCAAGCACATTTCAATATGGATTAAACATCTAACGGTTCGGATCGACCGTTTGGATTTTGAAAACTTGAATATTGAGCCGTAGCACGGGAGGCCACTATGCTATCCATAGCACCCCAGCCTAACTCATATATGAATAAGGATAAGGATTTTTTTTTCATTAGCTTATCGGGTAAGAGTAACGATTTTTTTTTTCGTTATCTTACCCGTTATCATATACAATAATTTTTAAAAATAAAATTATATATATAGATATATAGATATGTGGGATAGCGACTGAATATTTGTTTCAGTCCTGTTCATTTGTCACGGGATTACACGGGATGAGATTTGATGGGGACGGAAATCCACTTTTGAAAAAGTGGGAACCCATGGTTATGAGTATGTAAGGAATTGATTATGGGAATGTGCTCAAATGGGTGTTCGGTTGTACCGTGTGATTAGTTGTGAAAATTCTTATTTTCTTTCTAAAATGATAGTATTATATAATTATTTTTATTTATAAAATTATTAATAATATAATTAAATAAAATAAGAAAATGAATACAAATAAATTAAGAAAATATTTATAAAAATAAAACTAACATATTAAAGATTTTAAAGTAATATATATTTAATTTTTTTTTACATACTACGGACAAGACACGATGTATTTGAAATTTTAAACTATTAGCAAAATCCAATTTAATATTAATAATTATGATAAAATATCTTAATTATGCTAAGAAGTAACTAATTTTATTGCTTGTGATAAGCTGTGCCACTTGGGAAGAAAAATAATGAGCTTTGATTGAATTTGTTTTATCCCATGAGAATTGTGTCATTAAAATAGAAAAAGTAAAATTGAATTGGAAACTTAAATAGAAAAATACTATACTGCCGAACGCATATGAGGACAAAAACTCATATTTTGTTTTTTCCAATCAAAACCCAAGCAACCGAACGGGGCCTCAAAGAAGAGATGAGAGTGGACCGGATATTTGATTCGATTAAGGTGGGGCCGCAAAACCAGTGTAGTCCTTGGTGTGATACTGTGATGGTGTAAAAGGAGAGAGATCAAATTAAAATTTCAGTAATTAATTTCATGTCTGAAAGGAAACTTTAGTTTAGCAAAAAAACAAAAAAAACAAAAAAAAACCAATCTGTTAGTTGCTAGTTGAAAATCAATATGACTAATATAACATTAGTGTCATTTCAGTTTATATAATACAAACTTCAAAACCTATCAAATCAAGTTTAAATAATGAATCCAAACTGTTCAAACCGATCTACTTCATTAGTTGTGCGTTTATATGTAAAATTTACAAGTTTTTTAATTTATTTGATATCAAGTCAAGCGGTCAAATATTTGAGTTTTTAAGTTAATTTTATACATTCAATTTTCAAATTTTTTTACCGCTTGATTTAATACTAAAATAACTCGAAAATATAAAAAATTTATATGTAAACGAATTACTCATAAAGTAAATTGATTTGAACGGTTTGAATTCACCATTTGAATTTAATTTGATAGATTTTAAAATTAATGTTATATAAACTGAAATGTGAAATAACTGATGTTATATTAGTCATACTCTTCTTTACCGCTCACTGAGTTCAGATGTTACTTTAGGGGATCCAGACCCTCACTGAGTTCAGATCCAGGGCTCCAGTCAAATAGACTCGTCGCCTATTTATACCTCGGAGAGGGTTATAGAAGCGAGAAGAGCCGAATAACAACATCAATCAATCGCACAGGTAACATCTCCTTTTGTTCTATAAAGGAAAGGATCCTTGTGTTTCTCTTTTCTTTTTCTTTATACCTAGAACGACGGGTCTTTAATTACATAAAATGGGGGTTCGGATAATTTGTCGTTGTTCTTGTGCAAACCTAGATCATCTTTGGAGCATTTTAAAACTTGAAGTTTTAATTTTTGACATGATAAATATATAATCTTTCGATTCTTCAATACTCGCCACAATTCCGTGGTGCTAGCTAAGAGAACTTACTCATGCAAAAGTTCTCAATTTTGACGATTGCATAGATTTACAGGTCTATTTGGAGATGGAAGGTGAAGCAGGAAACGGGAATTGTCTTGCATG
Source organism: Carex pumila (assembly GCA_033356055.1). Taxonomy (NCBI): domain Eukaryota; kingdom Viridiplantae; phylum Streptophyta; class Magnoliopsida; order Poales; family Cyperaceae; genus Carex; species Carex pumila. The sequence continues at coordinate 45,459 of JARJHM010000312.1, forward strand.
GGCAGCAAGGGATCCTTCGGGAATCCTCTCCCCTTACAAATTTGACAGAAGGTTTGTCTCTTAAAGAATTACTATTGAAATCAATGTGTATAATCGGCAGTAAATTCTATATCTAGTTAACTTTTGGTAATTGATAACTTGATAGGGCTGTTGGAAGTGATGATGTTGCTTTGAAGATTAAGTACTGTGGCGTCTGTTTTGCGGATGTGGTATGGACCCGAAACCTACACAATGACACTATGTATCCTGTTGTTCCTGGGTATATGCCTTTCTCACTCTCTCTGTATATATGCACTTGTGCACACTCATATGACACATACATCATTATGATTCATGAGATATGTGTACAGCTCCCCAAAGAATATTACAGTCATTTATGCATGGAAACATTTATATACAATCTTTTCAGGCATGAAATAGCTGGCGTTGTAACAGAGGTGGGATCCAATGTGACCCAATTCAAAGTAGGAGATCATGTGGGTGTGGGGACCTATGTTAACACATGCAGAGACTGTGAACATTGCAATGAATTTCTCGAGGTTCATTGTAAGAAAGGTGTTTATACTTTCAATGGAATTGATGATGATGGTACCATCACCAGGGGTGGCTATTCTAACCACATAGTGGTACATGATAGGTACAGCAATTTTCTGTTTTTTGCTTCAATTTTAACTTATATGTTCTTACAAAGAACGATCACAAAACCGGCCAGCATTCAAATCTGACTGCCCATTAGTACTGGTATAATTCTGATTGGTACGGTACTTAACTCGTTATTTTTGAACCTTTCTCATTGGACGAACCTATTTGTTCAAGTGGTACTGTTATTGATGTATCATAGCAGCAATGATCATAGTGGTGCCTATTCGTCTGTAACTTGCTAGATGGTGATTTTAAATGTTTCTCTTTACAGTTCATTAATTCCCAGATCCAATAAAAACTTCCAAATTATCAGATCATGACTTGTTTAAATTATTCTGTAGGTATTGTTTCAAGATACCGGATGGGTACCCATTAGAATTAGCGGCTCCTCTACTGTGTGCAGGAATTACAGTATACACACCCATGATGTACCACAAAATGAACCAACCTGGCAAGTCGCTCGGTGTGGTAGGATTAGGTGGTTTAGGCCACATGGCAGTCAAATTTGGAAAAGCATTTGGTCTGAATGTTACAGTTTTTAGCACAAGTGAGTCAAAGAGGGATGAAGCAATTAATATCCTAGGAGTTGACAAGTTTGTCCTTTCTTCTGATCCACAACAAATGCAGGTTATAACAACATCCTTATTTTAGAAAAAAAAGAAGAAGTAAAAGTAAAAGAAAAGAAAAACAAGTTCATTGTGTATTCCTAGTGCTGATTGAGGAAAGTAATTATGGTAGACTCCCATTGATTGAATGGTTTCGGTACAGTTGGGTTGAAAAAATCTGATGAAAAGAGGAAGTTGTCAGGAGAAGGTAAAATCGTCAATGTTTCACAGAGTAGGGGTGCTATTTGCAAACCACCAAAAAGATATTAGCTTATTTTATCAGTTTTTGTTATTAATTTTGGCTTGTAATCTTTAAAAAAAATAAACCTTATAGTATTGTTTTATGTGGAATTTACATATTCAATTTGAATTTCAGATTAATGATATAAAGAAATGTCATCCTGATATAATTAACAAGTAGAGATGAGAAATGAAAGATTCAATTTAAATTTTGTTATGTGCAGGAAATTGAAGGTAAACTGGACTTTATAGTGGACACAGCAGCAGGGAACCACCCGTTTGACCCATATCTAAATACGCTGAAGGTACATGGGACCATGGCACTGGTCGCCTTCCCTAGTGAAATTAAGTTCAGTCCCGCTAGCCTTAATATTGGTAAATTCTTAATTTTGTTTTAAAATTATCTATCCTGCCCATGAAAATAGCAATTGGATGTTTCAATCGATTTAACATCAAAATAATTTCTATTACTTTATTGCTTGTAGGAGCAAAAACTCTTGCTGGGAGTCTGACAGGTGGCACCAAGGATACACAGTCGATGCTGGAATACTGTGCAGCTCATAAAGTATATCCAAAAATTGAGCTTATTAAAATTGACTATATAAATGAGGCACTCGAGAGAATGATCAAGAGGGATGTAAAATACCGTTTTGTGATTGATATTGAAAACTCCTTTAAGTGAACTTCTGAAAGATTGATCTAGCTAAAAGCAGAGCTTATAGCAGTCCATAATAAAGAAATTTGTTGAATGTGAAAAGGTGGTGCAATGCTTTATCTTTGTCGCTTGTATGATACATAATAATGCAGTGAGTTGCAATAATTGTAGTTGTGTTATCAACTTATGTATGATAACAAGATAATTTTGGAATGATTGGACATTGTTCTAATAGTTTTGTTCTATTAGAAGTATATCTAATGGGCTTCCTATTTGGGCTAAATAGAGAAGGTTTGATAATACTCACATGTTACCAGCAACAAAAAGTCGTTTAAGCATTGGGGCAGGAATTATATAGGATTTACGTACCCTTTATTCAAACCAATGTTATCAGAACAGGATCGAACCTGGCTGTTCAGTCAGAAAAAACCGGACCTAGTCAACTGTCCGGTCTGATTCGTTTGATGGACTGTTTATGCTAGTAAACAGGTCAAATCCGGTTCAACCGACCGGTTTCAATAAAAATCACTGAACCGTTCAAATTAGAAAAACTGAGTCTTCTGTAGATTAGATTTGTTCTTTCTTTCTTCACGCTCTTTCCTTATCTCAAGTGATTCCAGTTCTTGCCATTTTCTACACCCGTGAAAATGAAAATCAGGCAAAATCTATGTATTAAGGGATAGAATCGCGAAATTACAGGAACTTCTCTTTAATGAGTACACTGTTTCCTTGACTCCATTTCAATTTTCATTGTTTCAAGGTGTAAGTAATCTCATTAATCATTGATTTAAGTTTGTAAGTAGCATATAGAACTCGAAAGGTTAATATTAAACATGATATTATTGGATAAGAGAACTCTCTTAAAGTGTTCGATGAAATGTTCAAGGCAAGATTTGAACTAAAATTGACACTATTGAACTCAAACACATTATCTAGTTCTTGCATGAAACAGTTTCATGTTATTGGACAGTATTAGAGTAGTATCAGAATTTTCTAAAAACTCTTGCTTAAAAATGAAGGAAAGCAAGTCATGTATGAATAGTTACCGTTTGATTAATAATTTGACAACCACGAGTTTAGTTTACCATCAGTACCAAGCAACCAATAACGCATACACTGTCACAAGATTAAAAGGTGAGAAACTACAACTGCTCACGTTTCAAAAATATGAGCTGTGACCAGTAACTTAGTACAATGACAATGGCCCTCGAATTTGAAATGAATTTAAAACAAGTGTGTCAAATCAAAATAGAATATGACTCACTCGTATCAAATTAATTAGTATGCTTGAAATTTCATAGATATCCAATAAGAAATATGATTATTTTTATATATAGTTCTAATATCTCATAAATAAATACAAGTATTTGAAAAACCGACAGGTAAACCGGTTGACCTCTCAGTCCGACTAGTGACCCTTTGGCTTGAAGCTTTACCGGATCAGTGTCTGGTCCGGTTCTGATAACATTGATTCAAACAGTGAGTTAATTTTGGTAGCATAGGAATATTGAAATAAAGTTACAATGCAGAGGAATGTAAATTTCAGGTTTTTGGTGACTGAAAGTCTCATTTTCCTGATATTCTGATGTACTGGTAAATTTCTGTTAATGGCAAGTCTACAGGCATTTTCTCCTCAAAAACAAACAAAACAAAAGGATTGTCTTTTATATGATAGAGTTAAGGGAAAAATTCCTCCATGCCACCCCAAAACTTGGAAAACACCAAATTGCCACCTCAAAACTTAGAATTATCAAATTGCCACCCCAAAACCATTCAAATTATGAAATTGCCCCATTTATACATCTAATATACATAATTAATTAAATTTATTCTGAAAAGTGTTGTATAAAAAATGTATTTTCATATTTCCCAAATTACCCTTCATTTCATCAGAGATAATTAGAAACGGAGAACTCCAGTCCCCTTCCTTGTCTTCCTCCCGTAACCCCTAGCACCCTTCATTTTCGTTTCTCCCTTTCTCTAATTTTTCTTCACATCTTTCTCTTTTTCACCCTTCTCTTCGCACAACCCCGATTTCTTCCCATTCCCTTCGCCTAACCCTAAACCTGATTCCTTCCCATTCCCGTCGAAGCACCACCTGGGCCGCGGAAGCACAACTTGAGTCGCCATTTTTGAAGAAGAATCCATCGCCTCTGCCTCTGAAGAGGTCTAGCTTGCTCTGTGTGTGTGTTTCTTAATTTAAACACTGGTATCTTTACAAAACAATAATTAAATATTTGAAGTTCTCCTTTTTTTTCAAGCCAATTGTATTTCTCAGTAAATGATGTGGTCTAACGAATCATTATTGACCTGATGCGTGAATCTCAATTCAAGATGCTTTTGAGGCTCTAATTTTTTCTTTCCTACGAATGAAGATATATTGACCTGATGTCGTATAATTTTTAGGGTAAGCCTGATACATGCTTTTGAGGCTCTAATTGTTTAGTTTTGTATGTTTATTAATTATTAGGATAATTTTTTTGCTTATAATTTCCTCTGAATTTGAATTCTTGTCACTCGTAGGAAAGAAAAACTCAACCTTGTTGGTTAGTTGGTTAAGATGATGCATGCTTTAGGGAGGGCATTGGAGGTGTGAATAAGATGGATATGTCATGGATTCCCAGTGGGTAAGATTTATATTTCAATTTGAATGGATGTTGCATTATTTCTATTTCTATTTGAATGAATGTTGCATTAGTGTGTAATCTAACATTATTTCTACAATTTTGTATAGGTATGACCCAGAAACTGCGTTTAGGATAGAGGTTAAGATTGAAGGATTCGTCAATAAGAAAATTGAAGGTAAAAAGGATTATGTCAAGGGAAAGACATTAAAATGGGTGGTTGATTCGGATAGGTTCTCTTTGTGTGATTTGAGGAGTAACATATTTGACGATCTATGTTAGGGGAGTTGTCAAACACCAAAGATATGGATGTTTGACAAAAATGAGGGTAGAGAAGTGGAAATAGTGTCTGAGTCACAAATATTAGAGATGTTTAGAATGTTTCAAAATGAAAGAAAAATCTCACTTCTTGTAGTAATTTGTGATTTGGATGGAAGCTCGAAATGTAGTGGTACGAATTTCACTTATCCATGCACTCCATCCCAACCATCACCAACCATAGCACTTGGTAGTCAAAGTCATATAGGCAGCTCCTAGGGATGTAATATGTCAGAGCAACTTGATCAATCTAATAACCTTGACGAATATGTGGGATTCAATGAGGAGGGCTTGTATAGTTCCGATGTTGAGGGGGATCTTGCTCATGAGGGTGCTAACCATGCTATCGAGGGGGTACACATTGATCCAGAGGAGGATAATATGGACGAGGAGCCAACAGTAGAGGCTATTGAGGATAATGTGGACGAGGAGCCAGCGGTAGATGATATTGTGCAGTGCGAACCTATCATTGCGTTTGACCCTGAAAATCCTAAAATAGAGGTTAATGCATTATTTCCCGATGTCGGTGCCTTTAGAAAGGCATTAAGGCATTTTGCCATTAAAAATGAGTTTGAAATCCATACACTGAAGTCGGACAAGAAAAGATTCATAGGAAGGTGCAAACATCCTGATTGTCCTTGGAGAATCTGTGCTTCTATACTCCAAGATAAAAAAACCTTCATGGTATGTATGCAAAATTTAGGTATATGTAAGTGTAATTCAAATTTGTAATGTACCCTGTAATGATAAATTTGAATTTTTATAACTGTAGGTGAAGTTATTACCGGCCGAACATACATGTCCAACCACTGCCATGGTTGACGGGAAGATGGCTTCTAAGTCTTGGGTTTCTGATAGGGTGGGCAATTGGTTACGAAAGCATTCCTCAGCTGGAGCAAAGGAAGTAAAGAATAAGTTAGAGGAGGAGTTCAATGTCAAGGTGACTTATAGGAAAGCTTGGTTGGGAAGGCAAGTTGCTCTTGATCAAATTTACGGGAAGTGGGAGGAGAGCTTCCAATCACTGTATAATTTTAAGGCGGAGTTGGAGAAGAGATGTCCCGGTAGCATTGTCGAGATAGATTGCAAAAGTCATGACAATAAGATGTTTTTTAGCAAGATTTTTGTGGCTCTAAAACCTTGCATAGACGGGTTTGTACAAGGTTGTAGACCATATTTAGGTGTTGATTCGACTCATTTGACTGGCAAATGGAAGGGACAACTAGCAGCTACTGCCGGCATTGATGGGCATAATTGGTTGTTCCCAGTTGCATATGCAGTTTTTGATACAGAAACAACAGAGAATTGGACGTGGTTTATGAGTCAATTGAAGAATGCAATAGGAACGCCGCTGGGGTTGGCTATCTCTTCGGATGCATGCAAGGGATTAGCAACTGCTATTGCAAGTGTATTTCCCGATTCAGAGCATAGGGAATGCATGAGGCATTTGATGGAGAACTTCAAAAAAAAGTACCGTGGTGATGTCTTTACTACTCATATGTGGCCTGCAGCGAAGGCATACACCATAGAAAAGTGCTAGCACCATTTGAATGAGATGAAGAAAGTATCACCCGAGGCTATTACATATCTCGAGAAGAATCACAAGCAACTATGGTGTAGAAGTAAGTTCTCGGAGCTACCAAAATGTGAGTATGTCAATAATAACATATCAGAGAGCTTCAATAGTTGGATAAAAGACTTGAAAGAATTGCATATCGTTGATCTCGTTGATCAGATTAGGCAACGATTAATGGCGACATTTGACAAGAGGAGGATTGTTGGTGCCAAGCTGCAATGTGTGATTCTCCAAAATGTGATCAAGTAATTGAATGCAAAAAGCAAGAATGTCGGGAAGGTGAGCATCAGTAGAGGTGGTGATAAGTGTGCAGAAGTGAGTGGAATGGACTCGGATAGCAATCCTTGAAGGCATGCGGTGGAGTTGGATAGAAAAGAGTGCACTTGTAGAGAGTGGCAGATTAGTGGAGCACCATGCATTCATGCTATTGCATTTATTTGCTCACTTCGAGGAGCCCGTCTTGAGGATTATGTACACGACTATTATTCACTTCACAGATTCAGAGTTGCATATGCTGGTGTGATTAGACCCATGACCGACAAATCACAATGGATCAAGTATGATTCAGGGTTCATGGTTCATCCACCCAAGACGAAGAGACCACCCGGGAGGCCTAGAAAAGAAAGGATCCCTAGTTGTCTTGAGAAGAGGTCCAAAAAACAACACCAATGTAAGAGATACAAGTAGTATGGGCACCAAGAAAGAACATGCAAAGCTCCACTTCCTGGTGATACAGAAGAGATAGCCAATTCTGGACCAAGCACCAACAAAAGGTATTTTGTCTCTTTCTTATTGTTCTCATTATGGGTTTGATTGCATAATCAGAGTTAATTACCTACTGGTCCTATATTGTTTTAAGTCCCATAATTCAACAAATGTATTGCTTTCTATTGACAAAGTTTGCAAGGTTTGCAAAGTTTCCTTGTCTCATATTGATTTAACATTTAATATTTTTTTACCCTTAAATAATAAGCTTGATGTTTTCTTATGTGCAGGAAGAGAACAAGGAAGACTCCGATGGACACGGAGAGTTGAGAGTGCTTTATCATTTATTTGTTGTTTTTGCTTTATCAATTTATTGTGGTAGAATTGTGTGGATTTTTGCCTGTCTTATGCACCTATGTTATGGGACTGATTTCATATTGTTTCATATGCAGTTTTTTTTGCCTTTGTTCTCAGTATGCGAAACACTTATTTTGTATGCTAAAGTTGAATTATGGGACTGATTTCATATTGTTTCATATGCAGTTTTTTTTTTATTATTCTGTGTGATATACATGCTTGATAGGAACCAGGAAACCCAAATGTCTCATAATCACATATATAGCACCCTTCGAAATAATATATAGCACCCTTCGACAAGGTAGAATTGAACAACAGTTGGAATTAGAATTGAACAAACCATAGTTAGTTAAAATACCCAATAGTTGGAATTATAATTGAACAAAATAGCATCCAACAAAGTAGCTAAATTTAAAACATAACTAAAAAGTCTAACAAAATCTTAAAATTTTAACATCCAAACATCAACGCTACTTGCATATCATTACAATTAAAACACCAATCATCACAAAGACAATGATAGCAACAAGAAATTTGATTTGCTCCACTAATTTAACAAGGCGAGAGTTTTGTTCCTTCCATTCTCCCATCTCAACATCATATCGAGTTTCATTTCTACAAACGTCTGATACCATGTGTTCAACATCACTCCGTTGTTTCACAATTCCTAATTCGTGAAGAAATTCCTCGTACTCCTCCTCCCACATGAAGAAATTGCAACTATAATTCCACTGCAATTAACAAAAAAAAGTTCATTATCTATAATCCAAATAAAAGTTGATTCTGATAAATGCTTCTCTTTTGACAAATTTAAGCATGAGTCACAATCAATGGTACCAGTACCGACTACAACACATTTGCTAATTTTAGTACTTAATCTAAATAAAATTAGCTAAAATTACATACCGTTGTGTTTTTTTGACACTCGTAAAAAACTTTGTTTCGATTTGACGGAGTTTGGCTCACGAGCTTGATAACTTTGTGGCCACAATTGGGGCATGGCACCATCGAAGAGGAGCGGCTTGGCTGGGCCGAAGCTGTCGAGTTCTCTGAGAACGTCGTGTTATTCTCCACCGGTGGCCGATAGCGATGCATGGTGGAAGGCTGGTGGAAGGCTGGGCCTAAGTTAATATGACTAAAAGTTTCAGAATTTAGGTTCTGTTAGGTTAGGAAAAAAAAATTACTTGAGTACTCAAGTTTTGACTCACGTTGGTCATATAGTGATATAAATTCACCAAGTAATTCAAAGTAAGCTTAAAAGAATAGGTTCATATGCAGTACGAAGTACAAAGTTTTTGGACAGATGCATAGATACATTCTCAAATCTTGATTAAAATGCTGCATCTACGTACATATCAGGTCAATAAACTCATAGTGAAGTAATTCACCACAATGTATCTTCATGATAAAATGCTGCATCTACCGACTACCAGGAATTGTACCAGTACCGACTACCAAGAACTGTACCAGAAAAAATTAGAGCCTCAAAAGCATCTTGAATTGAGATTCACGCATCTGGTCAATAATGATTCGTTAGACCGCATCATTTACTGAGAAATACAATTGGCTTGAAAAAAAAAGGAGAATTTCAAATATTTAATTATTGTTTTGTAAAGATACCAGTGTTTAAATTAAGAAACACACACAGAGAGCAAGCCATACCTCTTCAGAGGCAGAGGCGATGGATTCTTCTTCAGAAATGGCGACTCAGGTTGTGCTTCCGCGGCCCAGGTGGTGCTTCCGCGGCCCAGGTGGTGCTTCGACGGGAATGGGAAGGAATCAGGTTTAGGGTTAGGTGAAGGGAATGGGAAGGAATCGGGGTTGTGCGAAGAGAAGGGTGAAAAAGAGAAAGAGGTGAAGAAAAATTAGAGAAAGGGAGAAACGAAAATGAAGGGTGCTAGGGGTTACGGGAGGAAGACAGGGAAGGGGACTGGAGTTCTCCATTTCTAATTATCTCTGATGAAATGAAGGGTAATTTGGATTCGAGTCTAACATTGTGGATGAATGTATATATCTCAAGTTCTGTGGGAGTAAATTTGTGTTTCTGGTTTTATATGTCGATGACATTTTGCTTGCCAGTAATGATATAAGTATGTTGCAACAAACTAAGAACTTTCTAATGAAGAATTTTGAGATGAAAGATCTTGGTAATGCATCATTTGTCCTAGGGATAGAAATACTGAGGAATAGAACCCAAGGTATATTAGGATTATCCCAAAGGAATTATATCGATAAGGTTTTGGCAAGATATGGCATGCAGAACTGTAAACCAGGAAATACCCCTGTGGCAAAGGGAGACAAGTTCAGTCTAAACCAGTGCCCGAAAAATAATTCAGAAAAGGAAGTAATGCTACAGTATCCATATGCCTCAGTCGTTGGGAGCATCATGTATGCACAAGTGTGTACGCGTCCGGATATTGCATTCATCACTGGCATGCTAGGGAGATACTTGTCAAATCCAGGTCCAGATCATTGGAAAGCTGCCAAGCGAGTCTTGAGGTACCTAAAGCGAACAAAAGACCATATACTCACGTATCGGAAATCGGAGAAGCTAGAGGTCATTGGCTATACCGACTCTGATTTTGGAGGATGTCAAGATAGCATGAAATCAACATCCGGCTACATTTACATGTTAGCCGGAGGAGCCGTTTCATGGAAGAGTGCAAAACAATCCCTTGTTGCATCTTCAACCATGGCGGCAGAATTTGTGGCATGCTATGAGGCATCAAATCATGGTGTATGGCTATGGAATTTTGTCACGAGACTTCGAGTGGTGGATTCTATTGAGAGTCCACTACAATTGTTTTGTGATAATAATTCGGCAGTGCTATACGCAAATAACAACCGAAGTTTGTCGAAGTCCAAGTACATCGACATCAAGTTCTTAGTTGTAAAGGAAAGAGTACAGAATGGTGAATTGAAAATAGAACATGTAGGAACAGACTCTATGTTAGCAGATCCTCTTACTAAGGGATTGACACCGGCAAAATTTGTAGAGCATGTTGCTCATATGGGTGTAATCTCTATTGAGGATATTCAGTTTTAGTGGGAGTCTATGATTTATAATTTAATGTTATATTTTTTGCAATTTTGGATATGTAACTTGTGACATGTAACAAGTGTTATATATATTATGAAATTATGACATTCTGTTTCTCGTTTATGTTTGACCTCTAATTAAGTTAATTTATGAAATTCAGTTTCAAGATTTAAGTAGGAGACCAAGTTAGAAATAGGCATGTAAGATCACAATTGCATGTAATTTCTATGCTACACATCCACATCATGATTCATGTCATTCAGCTGTATTAGTGATGTGATTATTGAGGGTTTAGTTGCGAATAAATGCGACGAATGCCACTTTAGTCCTTTGCTAATATAGTTGATGGACCGAATTGGTTTGGGAATATATAAGGAAGGCAGTAAAAAAATGTGCGCACATAAGGAACACAATGCATAATTAAAAAGTCATAACATATTGCTCAAGTGGGAGATTGTTGGATTTATTGCCAACCTCGTTGGATTTAATGCCAACATTGAGCATATATGTAATCTAATTATGCATTGTTTACTGTCATATATGATTGTCAATTAAAGTGATCAAATAAGGAAGTAGACAATCAATATATTCATTAGGATGTGGTCCACAAATGTGTAGAACAATTTAGGCAAAAATCAAATCATTGATGGACTGATTCTGAAATTTGCAATTAAGGAAACCAAATTTTCAGCTGCTGCACGGATTTTGATGCAGTTGCACGTTTTTTGATGCACGTTTTTTAAGTTGGCATGTGGCAGAAAATTGGTTTAGGGTTAGGGTTAGGGTTTGGCAATATGCCGACTCTACATCTCTATAAATAGGTTGGTCCCCAAAGCACAAGAACATATGAAAAGTTACAGAATTTTCTAGCCGTCATCTAGTCAATTTTGTAGCCTTCTCTACTTCTTCTCCATTAAAGAATAGAGAGGTGAGATCATTAAGAAATTGTGAACACGATCTCACAAGGGCAGTCTTGTAGCTTTGGAAGGCTTTATCCTAACACTAAGGAGGCTGCCGACGCTTCAACCTCTACATCGGCACGAAGTTTTTCTTGCCGCTGTCTTACAAGTTCATCAACCGCTTTTGAGAGAAGCTGTGCATAAATACTCTAATGGAGTCAGGTATTGCGTCTGCTCCCTAAGAATTGATGAATTTTGCATGATGGCCATTTTGGTATAGGTAGATCAATAGTGGCATATAGAATTGAATTGTTTATGTGTAACAATAAGGGTCCTACATTAAAGACTGCAGAGTTAAATTGGTCAAATTTATAGGCATTAATTAAGCCCAAAGGTGAAAAAACCTTTGTTTCTGTGGTTCTGTTTCACATAGCCTGGCGGTACCACAGGTACAGACGGCAGGGCTGGTATATGGACTTCTTCTGAGACTTCATTTTTGGACCGCCCAGTTTCTGGGGCATGATTGTGGAGAACAAAAGGTGAAAAATAAGTCAATTCCTTGACAGTATCGTTCTATTTTTACTATTTAGATAATTAGTGTTAAGTTTAATTAGGAATGTATGGATGGTAATATTGGTTTCCTTTGTTTAGTTTCAGTTTCTTGCTTTATTTTCAGTGTACTTGCCAATTCGACCGAATTATTTTAGAAAAGTAGACATTCCTTTCATGTTCTGTTTAGGCCTATTGTCTATGTTCCTGTTTTGACATTCCCAACTCAATTGAGCAAGAAACTGTGTGGAAAATATATTATGTTTGGAATAAAATATATAATTCATAATTTTGAAATTCTCATGGCTGTGCCAGTCAGCCAGTGCCACTTTACAAGTAATCAAGCTTTACATTTTTGTACAATTATGGACTAACATCCACCTAAAGGCCTAAATTTGATCCCAATCTGTGCATCAATGAGCTTAAAATGCAGGGAAAAAAGAAGCCTAAAAGAGTTTCCATCTCCTGAGCAGTATCCATCCAATCTCCACTCTACAGGCACCGCCTTACACTGTATACACTTTTATTTAATTATCATCATTATTATTTTCATTAGTTTTGTCATTAAGTAAAGTACAGCCACAGTTGGTGCATATTAGAAGTTCAAAACATATTTCAGTGTATCAGAGTATTTTCTTTTTCTTTTTCTTTTTCTTTTAGTAGAGTTGACAATTCTTCTCTAAAATGTGAAGTATTCATACTTAGTAAAGTATGAATATTTATGTAGTTATGTTGTATAGTGTTTTTGAGAAATCCACAGACGTGTCTTTGGCATCAACTACCTGAGAATCACTACCAACTTTTGGGGACTGCAAATGTCGCTTGAAAGCGACTACGATAATAAACTCTTGGAATCGAGTACAAATTTCATGGTGATCCAGCAGGTGCTTGGATCTTGATTTTGGACGGATCGTTAGTTATCTTTAATTTATCCAGAAACTTATATCTTGAAATTTGTTTGTTGAATAACACGTGCTACTTTTTTGAAGTATTATTAAAGCTGAGACAGAGGTATTATTGAAGGTGCTCCGGTACAATACGGAAGAACTGGTACCCATACATAAAGGGAGGCATTTTCAGCAAAGCTACTTTTTTTCAAGTGTCATGCTTGCTTTCATTCTTAGGTTCGATAATATTTCAAGTATTCTAGATTTTAGTTTTAGCATTTCAAATTGCTCTAGATTTTCTATGTACTTTATATACTTTAGATTTTCTATGTACTTTATATACTTTACTTTGGTTATTGCATTGAACTATTTTTGTATGGATTTTAACTAAAAATAAATAAGTACTGGGAGCATTCGAGTGCTTATTACCAGTATGTACAAATTTGTTGATAAATATTGGAGATGGTTGAGGTTTATTAAATTTTTTTTTAAAATTAATATTTGTTCATAAATTCATAAGTATGAATACACATGTTAATATGATTGCTATGATCGATAAATATTAAAAAAAATTAAAGTCAAATATTGTTTCATAACAATGCACATCTTCACGTTTACGTATGAATACTAAATGTTTTAGATATCAATAAATTAGATAAAGTATTAACATAAACGATTAGATACAAATAATGTTGAATAAAACAAAATTAATATATCCTTATGTATAATATGAGAAAAACAATATCAAAGTTATAAAATAATAATTTTAATGTAAAGCATCTACAAAACTTATTTGACTTTACAATAACACTTAAAATTTTTTTAAGATGTTTTCGTGATCTGATAACTTAAAAGTTAAAAAACATTAACAAGAATTTTTTTAATTTTTAGAAAATAAAAAATATTTTGTCATTAACGATTTCTTTTCTTTTCAAAAATAACAAGGATGAATCAAAGTTTTGGTTCAGAGATGAAGTAACTTAAAAATTTTGGTTCGACATGAATCAAAGTTTTTTAAATTTCTTTGGTTCGATCTCCCTCCTTTCACACTATCATACGGTTTGGACAATAACAAAAATCTGAATATTTGATTCAATCAACTCAATTTTTGAAATTTAGATATGACAAAAATATTTTCTTCGGTCTACCAAGTTTTTAAAATCCGGATATGTGGGATAGCAACTGAATATTTGTTTTGGTCAAAGAAGAGGTGAGGGTAGACCGGATATTTGATTCAATTAAGGTGGGGCCGCAAATCCAGTGTAGTCCTTGGTGTCATGGTGTAAAAGGAGAGATCAAATTAAAATTTCTGTCATTAATTTGATGCCTGAAACGAAACTTTAGTTTAACAAAAAAAAAAAAAAAAAAAAAAAAATCAATCTGTTAGTTGCTAGTTGAAAAACTACTCTTTTTTTTTTGTAAAAATAAAAAAATTGTTCCCCAAGCCAAGGTTGTAGCTACTAGCCAGACGTCATATCCTAGTTGTGGTTTGAATCTAGAAAAGTCTCGTGTTGAGTTACTTTGAGTGAAGAGGCACTGGAATTGTTTATACTTCTGTTCCTTTTCATTTTGACATCAAACTAAGCTCGGGAAAAAAATAAAAAATAAAAAATAGCAAAATGAATGAGACTCGGTCTTTTTTTTTTCTTTAAACATGAATGAAACTCGGTCAATCTGATATATTGAATAGGGAAAATTTCCCTATTGAATAATGGGGCCAGTCATCTTTTAACCTCTTCTGTTTTTGTGTGTGTGTGTGTGTGTGTGTGTTTTAAAGTTAATTGCACAGATTTACAAAGTTAATATCCTAGTATATTTATTTGAGATTATCAGATAATAGATGAATAATGATACATGAAAAACACGGCAAGTAAGAGTATCAATAATAGTTGCAACATGTCTCTCTGCCAATAGGAAAAAAGTAAAAATTAAATGTACTAGCAATATTATAATGTTCATTTTAAAATTTACTTAATAATATTTTACCAACTCATTCCATCATTTAAAAGGAAAATATAAATTAGTAAATATTGCAACAAATATAATCAGCTATATGCCTATATATATGGCTAAGATCAAAGTGGTATGATCAAGGTTTTGGTGCTACCAATTTGTTTTTGCGACTTTAAAGTTTAAATAATTGATCTGAAGTGCTCAACATATTCTCCATTGAAAAATGTGCTTGGAGACTAAATTTGATATTTTTGAAATTTTTTTACTATTTTTTTATGAATATTTGAAAATCACTGTTTTTTTATAATAAAATAATAAAAAAAATCTGAGAAAGTGATTTTTAAAATGTGAAACTACTTCATTCTACTTGGAAATTATGCAACATCAGTGCTCAAGTGTTTTGTTCGATTAAAATTAAAAAAATTATTTAGTTTTGAAAAATTTTAACTGAACTAACTAAATTAAATTTATCAACTAAATAACAACCAAATTAAAAAAATCGAAATAAATTTTGATTTATTTGGTTAAACCGAAATAAGAATTAAATTTTAAAAGGTCAAAATCCAATACATATACTAATACATTTAATTATCATAGAAATATAGAAATTACTGGAACCAAAATAAAAGAGATTAAAGAGAATCAACTTTAAAAAGTCGAAGTAAATCAAGTAAATTTCAACTTATTTGATTGAATTAAAATAAGAGCGATTAAACTGAATCAAATACATATAAAAAGTTGAATTAATTCAAAAATCCAACCGAACTATTTTACTCAAAATTTATCAGTTCGGTCAATAAACCGGATACAATAAAAAAATCATCCAGCCAAACAGACTCGTCGCCTATTTATACCTCAGACTAGCTCAGGTCAGAGAGTAGTTGGTACTTCATCAAACAATTGCATAGGTATCTCCTTTTATTCTATACAGGAGTTCCTTGTATTTTAATCTTTGGAGCATTTTAAAACTTGAAGTTTTAATTGTTGAAATGATAAATATATAACCTTTCGATTCTTCAACACTCGCCACAATTCCGTTGTGTTAACTAAGAGAAATTAATCATGCAAAAGTTATCAATTTTGATGATTGCATAGGTTGATAGGTCTATTAGGAGATGGAAGGTGCAGCAGGAAACGGGAATTGTCTTGCATGGGCCGCACGGGAGCCTTCAGGAATCCTCTCCCCTTACCAATTCGACTGAAGGTTTGTCTCTTAAAGTATTATTATTCAGTTCAATTTGTATAATCGACAGTAAATTCTATATCCTCTTAATTTGTTGTAATTGATAGGGCTGTTGGAAGTGATGATGTTGCATTGAAGATTAAGTACTGTGGCGTCTGTTTTGCAGATGTGGCCTGGACCCGAAACCTACACCATGACTCTATGTATCCTGTTGTTCCTGTTGTTCCTGGGTATATCCCCTTCTCACTCTCTCTATCTATATATGTTTGTATATATGCGCATCCGCACACACATGCATACACACACATACATCATTCTGAGACAAATATATAGCTTCCCAAAAAATATTGTAATATTTTAATATTTTGTCATTGATCCATGGAAACATTTATATACAATCTTTTCAGCCATGAAATAACTGGGGTTGTAATGGAGGTGGGATCCAATGTGACTCGGTTCAAAGTAGGAGACCATGTGGGTATGGGGACCTTTGTTAACTCATGCAGAGACCGTGAACATTGCAATAAATTTCTTGAGGTTCATTGTATTAAAATTATTTTCACTTTCAATGGAATTGATTATGATGGTACCGTCACCAAGGGTGGCTATTCTAGCCAAACAGTGGCAACTGAGAGGTACGCCAATTTTCAGTTTGTGCTTAAATTTTAACTTATAGTTCTTACAACAAACGACCACAAAACCGGCCAGCAACGAAATCTGACTGCCTATTGGTACTGGTATGACTCTGATTGGTACGGTAATTAACTCAGTATGTTTTAACCTTTTTCATTGGATGAACCTATTCGTTCAATTGGTACTGTATTGATGTGTTATACCAGAAATAACCATAGTGGTATACCTATTTGTCTGTAACTTTTATTTGAAGGTTTATTTGTCTGTAACTTGGTAGATGGTGATTCTAAATGGTTTCTTTTTATAGTTCATTAATTCCCAGACCCAATAGAAACTTTAAAATTATGAGATCATGATTTGTTTAAATTATTCTGTAGGTATTGTTTCAAGATACCAGATGAGTACCCATTAGAATTAGCGGCGCCTCTACTGTGTGCAGGAATTACAGTATACACACCTATGATGCACCACAAAATGAACCAACCTGGCAAGTCGCTCGGTGTGGTAGGATTAGGTGGTTTAGGCCACATGGCAGTCAAATTTGGAAAGCCACTTGGTCTGAATGTGACAGTTTTTAGCACAAGTGAGTCAAAGAGGGATGAAGCAATCAATATCCTAGGAGTTGACAAGTTTGTGGTTTCTTCTGATCCACAGCAGATGCAGGTAATAATTCAATCATTTTTCTTAGAATAAAAACGAAATAAAAGAAAAGACAAACAGTTCATTGTGTACTCATGATGCCGGATTGGTTTCAGTTCAGTTGGGCTGAAATAAACTGAATAAAACCAGGAAATTGTCGGGAGAAGGAAAAAATCGTCAACATTTCTCAGAGTAGGGGTGTTCTTAGTGAATTATTTACTTTCTACCGTTTCTTTCCTTTGAATCAAAATGAAAACAAAAACAAAATCTAATCCAAAATTTTCTATCCAATTTGAATGGATATAGATGGGAAAGAATCAGAGAATTTTTTTAATATTTTGAATACAAAAAATGATAAACTAGATGAGAAAATTACTTGAATAGAAAAGAATATTCTTTTGTATTCAAGTATTTTGAATATTTTATGCCAGTTCACTCTTTTTGACTAGATTTATGGGAATTACTATAAATTATGTGACAATCACGATACAATAAGAATCAAATGAGTTATTTGCAAACCACCCAAAACATATTAGCTTACTTTCTCAATTTTTGGTATTATTTTTTGTATGCAATCTTGAAAGGAAAATGAACCTTATTATACTGTTTCATGTGGAATTTACATATTCAATTTGAATTTCAGATTAATGACCACCAGAAACGTCATCCTGATATATTTAAATTTTGTTATGTGCAGGAAATGGAAGGTACACTGGACTTTATAGTGGACACAGCAGCAGGGAACCACCCGTTTGACCCATATCTAAACACGCTGAAGGTACATGGGACAATGGCACTGGTCGCCTTCCCTAGTGAAATTAAGTTCAGTCCCGCTAGCCTTAATATTGGTATGTTTTTATTTTGTTTTAAAATTGTCTATCCTGCTCATCAAAATGGCAATTGGATGTTCCAATCAATATTTAACATCAAAATATATTTATTACTGTAATTTATTGTAGGAGCAAGAACTCTTGCTGGGAGTGTGACAGGTGGAACCAAGGACACACAGTCGATGCTGGAATACTGTGCAGCGCATAAAGTATATCCAAAAATTGAGCTTATTAAAATTGACTATATAAATGAGGCACTCGAGAGAATGATCAAGAGGGATGTGAAATACCGTTTTGTGATTGATATTGAAAACTCCTTCAAGTGAACTTATGAAAGATTGGTCTGGCTAAAAACAAAGCTTATATCTAGCAGTCTATATTTAAGGAATTTGTTGAATGTTTAAAAAAAGGTGTAATGCTTTATGTTATCGTTGTCACTTGTATGATACATAATCAAGCAGTGGATTGCAATAATTATAGTTTTATGTTGTCATCTTATTTATGATCACGTGATAAGTTTGAAATGATAGGACATCGTGCTAATATTTTTGTTGAATTAGAAGCAATGTTATCAAAAGGCCTAGACATTGACTTGGTAAACTTTCGGGTCGACAGTTCATTGGTCTAACCGGTGAGTTGACCGGTTTAACTGAAGGTTTTTTTATTAATTACAAATACATTGACCTTGACGTACTGATATTAGTCTAGTCTGTAAAAAACTAAAAACCTCAACCAATACAACAACCAAGTAAGACGATAGTAAAGATTAGGCCGACACAATGAAACGATATTGGATTTACTATTAAGTGAAGCTTGTAATTAACTTAATCCATAGCTTAAATATAAAAGGACCTAATACAGTTTGGTTTGACCTTAATATGTTTATGCACATATGTTGCATGATCACCGGAGAGCAGAAACACATAATTTAGAATTGAGCATTTCATCAAACATCTTGAGAGCGTTAAACTATACAATACAGATAAATAAATTATAAGCGTGTCAAACTTCGAAATCCCAAATACTACACAGAGCAATGAAAAATACTAAACTATTTGCATCCAAGCAATCTAAGGCACAAGATAACGTTTTGCAAATCACATAGTACCATATAGCCATATGCTCCAAGTGCTAGGCTGCTACGCATGCACAATAACACAAGTAAAGATAAGATTAATTTTTTTTTTTTTTTTTTGAATGAGATTACTTGTAAGCTACAGCTTGGCTTAGAACTTTGAACCAACAAAATTAGATATGAGGATTCTCTTTTCATGCTTTGGTTTAAACTATAAAGTTTCGGAGAAGGCAAGACAGATTCATTTGCCTCAAGATCACCTGCCAGCATGGTCCCTATAAATATTGAAATGAAGTAATAAGGAGTGATTTATAACAATTACTAAATCATTTAAGGTTAATTTAAAGGGTCTGACATCTAACAGCAACACCAATATAATAAGGGGATTTGTTAACACCCGTACCAGTGAAGAACACAATGGGTACTGCACAAGGATTGTGGGTGGTTTAATCCATCCAAAATTAAAACCTTCCATTTAATTTGGTTCGAACCTACTTAGTAATCCAAAATGTACGTACACACGTAATTTGATACTGCACCAGAATTCGTAGTTACTTGAAGGCTTACATACATATCTGAATTGTAATTAAGAACTTACGCATAATAGCTTTGAGAAAGCATATTTAGGGTTACACATGCAAGCACCCATGTGTCGTGTTGTGCCTACGCCGCAACAGTCTTTTTTGTGTGCATTTTGGCACACATGTATAACATTTTATTTGGAAATGTTGCTTCAAAGTTTGTAATACACACTTTGAAGTTAGTAAATTCTATACATAAAAAATGTACAACAAAAGTTAGTAATTTACATAGATGGTATAGGTCTGTTGGGATGCTATAAAAAGAGTGAGTCTATGGTACTATGCATATTACGATTTGTTACCGTGTTACGGCTCTATATTTGAGTTTTTAAATTCTAACGGTCGATCCGAACCATTCATCTTGTTCTCTATATTAATATGTGTTTGGAGACCAAATTTTACATTTTTTGAATTTTTTTTACTGTTTTTTTAGATTTATTGAAAATCACTGTTTTTGGATGGTCCAGAATTTTCAGATCAAGTGATTTTCTAAATATCTAAAAAAAATAGTAAATAATTTTCAAAACATGTAAAATTTGGTCTCCAAACACATATTAATATGGAGAACAAGATGAACGGTTCGGATCGATCATTAGAATTTGAAAACTCAATTATAAAGTCATAACACAGTAACAACCCATGATATGCATAGTACCATAGACTCACTCCTACAAAAATCTGTATGATCTAATCTTTTGGTGGGATAAGCTAAAATTGGTCGATGGACTATGTTTGAAATATGCGCTTTATAAAAGCGTTCTATTCTTTTGTGGTAGTACTTTGAAACACATTTTTCGGTTCTAGAAAAATGTGTGGAAGTTCTTAATATGCATACTGAACAAAATGATATTTACAACTAGATATGTTAAACTTCTTTTTTTTTTGGTTGAAAGCCCGTAGGTAATTGCATTGATCTGATGATTTACAAAGTAACTATTACATATGATTCTTTTGTTTAAATTGAAAAGCATTAAAACCTATATATTGAGCTACTTGTACAATCATCTAATTTGCTATGTCTAAAAATAAAAGATACATGAAGTCAGAGAATGCGAATTGGTATATTCGCGCCTGAATAACAAGTAGGTGGGTCTTTCGATTTTCTTCTCTGATAATGTAGATACAGCAGTAATTTCTTCGAATTGCATAATCGAATCCTTCCTTGAGGCCGAAACGTCTTCTTCTTTCCGAATGCGACGCTGTCTAGAGGAATTCACAGCCGAGAGGCACTGAATCAAACCAGAACGGGACAGTCACCACTCAAAGAGGAGGAAGAACAGGGCACTAAATCAAACCGGAACCGGGAAATAAATCAACCGGATCAGGACAGTCACCACTCAGAGAAGAGGAAAAAAATGAGAGAAGAAAAGAGACAACTCATCATCAGCAACAACCAAAAAACACATACCTTATTTACATATAAATATAGTAGTAACTACGGGATGGAATGAATTCAGAAACCCTTAGTTGAACCCGGAGAGTCGAGACGAACAAAAAAGACAACAAGTGGTGGAACTCTTAATGGAGCCATCCGCTCAATTGAGACGAGGCAAAACGAACTGGGCAGACAAGGGGGGGTGGGTGGAGAGGCGGGGTGAAGCAACCGGTTACAAATCGACTCTCAAAACTGCCTTTTTCGTTTTCACATTCAAATCACCTTTTTTTCTCCTGTGCGGAGTTTACTAGTTTCTCCGCAATATGTTAAACTTCTTGTGTAGTTACTGTTCAACTATTCTTCCTTCCCTTTTCCTTCGCTGTTCTCGCCACTATAAAAATGAGAAAGTATGGTAGATTGCTTCACGATGTGTGCAATAATGTTTACAAATTTAATTTGATATGGAAAAAAATCATATGTTATCTATTAGAAGTTGTGATGCACAACGTTGTTACATATGTCTTGTGCAGGCGAGAACGTGTTTCAAAGTTGCTCTATGCCTTGTTCTTCATTTGCAGGGGAATAATACAGACACATTACTAGTTACTCTATGCCTTGTTCTTCCAGCACTTAAAGATAGGGGAGAAGCTTGCTTATACTCTCAAGATTTCAGATTTCTAATTTTTCTAATCTTGCCACACGAACCTCAATGCTATCTTGTGTTCTTGTTTTTCATCATTGTCAGAACCTGTAGATGCAGTCATACAAGTTTATTTACCCTAATTAGGGACAATGTTTTTTTTTCCTCCAAGAAAAAAACAGTTATTATGCCTCTGTAATGCAACAGTTTTAACCTGGAGGGTACTTGTACATGTATTTTTTACACAAATTGAAATATGTTGTTAAGGTTGTTATTATATATTTTTTTTAATTTGGTAGTTATAACTTTGTTTCATATTTGCAAATAACACCCAGATATTAACCGGATTATGAAGAATTTTTTTTGCATTACAAGGAAAAGACATGGGAAAACTTAATCATTTATGTTTTGACTAAATTTTACATGGGATGTTATTTGCAAATATCAAAAAGAAAATGAGTAGTTACAGAAATGGTCCTTCAAGTATCAATCAAACCCTATTTTTATCTCAGAATTTCAGTGTTCCCATTCTGGTCCTTGAAATTTCCTGTTTGTACCAGATTAGTCGTACTGTTATCTTCGGCCAAAAAAATAAGTGAAATCCATACCAATATCAATGTTATAATGGTTTCATAATTTGATATATGATAAGTGATATCAGTATCCATGACACCTGAAACTTGCTGGTATGACTACATGCATGTTAATCGCAGTGCTGTGATGCTGATATGAATGAAAATATTACTTTTAACATTTATTAATGTTAAACCACATTGGTACAAGTGTGAAGCTTGTAAAAAATAATGCAAATATTGTATTTACAAGGACCAAGATGGAAAAGAGATAATACTGTAAGGATAATTGAGTAATTTACTCTTAAAAAATGCTGGGTCTACTATGCATTGTATCTATGATGTTTATTTCAGATTTTTCATTGAAGTAATTTATTTTACTTGACATGAAGAAGTTTTATCAGGGGCAATTTAGTCATTTTTCTTTGATTTGACCCTGCTTTAACATCTGGGTGTACTTCGCAAACAAAAACTTGAGCTTTAGTTGCAAATTATCAAAAGGTGGATGATTCCTATTTGTACTGTGGAAAAAAAAAAAAAAACTCTCTAAATAAGTTGTTTTTTGTTTGAAATGTTAACATCAGAAAAATGTTGGTACTATATCAGACATGGTGGTGGTGTACCAGGACTCGGATCTTTGGTACACTATAGATCTGGTACGGTGTATGGTACATGGTAAGCAATAAACAGTTGCTTGGTTCTACTTCACAAAACAGTCATGGTACTATGATAGTTCAATTTTTTAACATTAAGAAATTCTTTTTAATAATAATTATTAAATAACTTAAAATTTTTGATTTTTTTTTCAAAAATAGATACAATTTTTTAAAAAATAAAGTACTAGAAGGATAATAATATTTTTTATATTTACTTAGAAATGACTTTTGAACTGGGATCAATAACTGAGAATCCAATCATTTTTATTTTTTTCCAATAACACATAAAAAATATATTAATTTTTCTTATTGTTACAAAAAATATGGCATGAAAAATGTTGATCCAGGTTATTTGTAGCAATCTTTCTAATAAATCAAATTATATAGTATTCCATCTATTTTCAAAGAAATATATTAAATATTTCTATTTAAATAAAAAATTCTGAAAAATGGAAAAAAAAAATTGAAACAGCAAAAAAATTTTGCGGTTTGGGTAGATTTCTAATTCCTACGCCAAAGCGGTTAGTTTTTAAAATTTAATTGTTTTTGGATATAAATACAAAATTCGGTTTATCTTCTTCTCTAAATATCTATTTCATTTAATTGCTTTGTTTCCACTTTGGAACAATTTTTTTCCTTCTTTTAAAAATTTAATATAATTATCAAATAATGGGTATGGCATTAAGTTACTGAGAAGATTCTATATATATATATATAGAGAGAGTATGGCTAAATTGCTACCGGTAGCACTTTGACCGAGGTGCTTACGGATCATATTTTAGTATTTGATATTCAAACAACAAATTCAAACCATTAAATGTTCAATCTATATTAAAATCTGTTTGGAGATCAAATTTTACATTTTTTAGAATTTTTTTACTATTTATTAAGCTAGTTTGAAAACCACTGTTTTCAATGTTTCAGTAATTTAATAAAAACAGCGGTTTTCAAATCAGCTTAATAAATAGTAAAAAATTTCAAAAAAAGTAAAATTTGGTCTTCAAGCAGATTTTAATATAGATTGAACATCTAACGGTTTGAATTTGTTGTTTGAACATCAAATATGCTAATATGACTCCGTAAGCACTTCGGTGAAGTGCTGCCAACAGCAAATTAGTCAGTCCCTAGAGATATATATATATATATATATATTAAAAAAAAACAAAAGACGCCAAATAGATCTATATTAAACTATAAACAACATAGTATATCAATTAGTCAGTAACGTATAATTAACAATTAATGTATATGTGCATACACTGATCATAATACATAACACAACATTTTATGTTTTGTTTGAATTGCTTCATATTGATGCTATAGTGATAGTGTTTAATGAGACTGGATAATGTAATTAACTATTTCAGTAATATGAAATAGGCAATAATCTTTTTTTAAACACAAATTATTATTTAATTTTAAAAAGTTGCACATAATAATTTTGAAGACTCTTAATCTTGTGATTTCAAAGTATGAACATGATTTCAAATTTTGTTATCTCAAATAATTCACAAAATTCTCTCATTCTACCTTAAGCACCACGACGAATGGAAGACAAAAATCATGAAAGATTGAGAAAATTAATGCCTGTGAAGAAATAGACCAATTGTCAGAGATCAATTTGTTCGAAAAGACATTTGAGATTTGAATGCCCCAAAATTATGCAATTTAGAGATGAAGAACATGAGAGATTAAAAAGAGAAAGGAAATCACAGCGAACCATGGGTGAAAGATAGATCTGTTCCAATTTTAATTAAGGTTTTAATTAACAATTAAATATATTTAATTATGAATAATTATTTGATTACTCTCGTTCTAATATTCTCAAAATCCCCACACCTCATAAAGAAATTATGCACTATAATCCCCACAAATTATTATTCTAAAAAAGATATTATATGGTCTCAAGTGATTATTATTCTATAATCCTTGCAACACTTTTTCTCTATGATCTCCACTAATTATATAGTCCCCACTATTAACTGATCATCTATTTTTCAGTCTCCGTACTCGTCTCCACATCAACTTTTATAAATATAAATAATTAACACTTCAAAACTAAGACATTAATACTTTGATACTTAACTTGTTATGATCATATCTTTTCAAGTTCTCCAATTGTCCCCTGCATAAATCTCCTTATAATGAAGTAGCGGGGACTCCGTATCACCGCAGCAACCCTCCTCAATCATCTTCGTATCAACATTTTCTCTAACAAAAATAGTTAACCACATAGGTTTAAATACTTTAGTATATAGGTATAAATACTTGCTGTACTTGTCAATAATACTTTCATATGTCATCCAGTGTCATATGTAAAGATACTTGCAAGTATATGTATAAATACTTATGTGACGACGAGCTCAAAAGTATATCATTATAAATCTTATTTGAAAGATAAAGTTACGTAGAAAACATTTGTGGTTTTAGATATGCAAAATTTCTCACAAATCATTAGCAATATGGATGAGATGGAACGGAGAAAAAAAAAACAGTTCTTAAAATACGTATGACCCCCCATATAGTTTGAGTAGTCCCCCACAAATATTTATGGTGCAGGTACGTTTGGAAGATTTAATTGGGAAGATAATTATTTACGTAAAAATTGTTTATCTCATAAGTATAAATACTTCTGTGCACAGTGTTGGAGTTTTTGCAGTCCCCGAAATAGTTATAATAGTTATGAGAAAAGGTAATATCTCCCGAGCTACAGTTCCCAAAAATCTTCGTGTATAAAAGCCTTCCCTTTTTAACTTAGTTATGACGCGTTTTTAACTGCCACAATTGCCATAATTTCAACTACTATAATTTCAAGTACACTATGTATGTTTATAGAATTATATGTGTATGTTTATAGGATAATATGTGTATGTTTACAGGATAATATATGTATATTTAAAGGATATTATATGTATGTTCACAGAAGGTGGTCCCCAATAGCTGTCACGCGTTTTTATATTTACAAGATTTGTTGAATTAGTTTACATGATTTAGTATTGATGTTTACAGAATTAGTTGAAAATCTTCGAAAATTTTTGAAGACTGGAGTTGGAGGAATGTTAGCTGCTTCCAATAGTTATAGTGCGAGTACAGTGTAAATATTGTACTGCAGGTGCATTTATCAACTCTCTTTAATTATTTCTTTACACACCTAGAATGCAAATAAATATATAGTACAAATGAAAATTTTTACTGAAAAACAAATAGAGTATAGTTATAAACAATATTCTTTGAGCCCTCAATATTGAAATTCATGCCCTGATAATATCCCTGCCCATAAATTATAGTGGGGCAAAAATCTGATTAGATAAGTCTGGCTGTACAGTCAATAATCGCATAGCACCAAAAGTATATTTCTTGACTACTATTTACCTTTCTTATTTTGTGGGGTAATTTTAGTGCGGTCATTGACTCGTTGTGAGACTACGTAGAAAGATAAGAGGAAAAATAGATTAAGAAAATATTACAATAATAATAGTCGCAGGAAGTGGGGACCAATGTAAAAAATTATGGGTAGAATCTTGGACCCATAACATGATAACAGATGGCTTTATTTATTTGTTCTGACATCCCTAATTCTCTTTCCCATACGGCCAGTCGGCCATACCCTTTATTATTTTTCTCCTTTAGTCCTTGCGTATTCCATATTTTATTATCAATAAAAGTTAAAATCTTATCCGAGGATCTTTATGAAGAACCCATAATTTTACAAACTCGTCCTCGTTTATCAACATTTCAAACTGCAGTCCTTTTGTGATAAACTCTATCATTGAAGATGGTCATTTGCATTTCTTTCCTTTTTCGTCTTTTGAAATAAGAAAGTTGTCATACAAAGGGCTAATTTGTGAAAAAGGTCGGTGAAACGGTGAAAGTAGTCATACCATTTAGTTTGTCAACCAAAAGGGAAAGAAACAATGGAGAAAGATGGAAGAGACAGAGACATGCACTACAGCGTGGATGACATAATAACAAGTTAATGTTGTTTTATCACATGTTTCACCAAACTCTGCCATCTCCTAGGCACTTAGTGCCTAGCATATTAATTCTTACTTCACGGAAACTTCATTTGCTTTTGCACAAAGATACAAAAAGTAAAAGTGTCCTGATATGACCATTCTTGCATGCTAGGAAATAGAGAATAAAAAAACACATTTTATTTTTAAAACTAAAAAACAGAGTATTACAGTACATTCAGAACTTTATACCTAACATATACAGTACGTCTAGATTCCATGATTCCATCTCACATAAATATTGAAGTTCAATACACACAGGATACGAAATATCATTCGTTTTTTTTTTTTTAATTATACATGATTACCATACCAGGATTGACGGTTCAATAATGTGGTGCGAGTCGATTTACCAGTGCCAGTGCATTGCTGGTAACCTGTGCCACCTCCACCACTCTCTTCCTCACCGCAGTTCTGACCGTGGGCCCCGCATTGTGTGAGAGTGAGTCAAGACAAGTGTTTGTATCTGTCAACGCTGCACTTACCCATGTCTGCACATTACTCAAGTGCCATCTGTATATATAATTAGCAATTATCATGAGCTTAATTAAGCCAGATAAGAATGAAATATGAGGCAACAAGTTAATAAGAGCAAAAGAAAGATGCTATAGTTTATTTATTTATTTTTTATTTCAGAAAACCTGAATCGACGAGTGTGTACACGCCCCATCCGACCCATTTCCTGAACAGATTGTCTGAGCTGATCAACACCATCCTTCATAGTGTCCAAACAATCCTTGATTGCCCCGGCTTGCCTTGATCGGGCTGGATCCGGTTTGGGGAACTGTTGTTTTATGAAGGCTGAGGTGGACCGGGCCCGGGTGAGACTCACGTTCAATGCGGCATGAGCCAGCTGACGTGGGCTATGGCGAACTGAAGGAGCATATGTAAGAAGGGATTGAACACACAAATCCGGGTAGCGCGTGGCCTTACATGAAGATCGGATAAAATTGGATTGAATCGGTGTGACAGCGGTGGCGTGGATTGTTACCATGATGAGCAGAGTGAGATTGAGAAGAAGAGCGAGGGAATTAGATTGCTTCATTTTTATTTCTTTTCTTCTTCCTGTTGTCTCCCTTTTTTTTTTTTGTTGGGTGTGTTTGAGGGTTTTGAGTGATTTATGTTGTGAAATGTAAGTTGGGGTGTTTGGACTTCTAAGCAAGTTTTAAAAACCTTGGCCAATTTGGATTGGGACCTACTGTATTCAATACTCATTAATCATAGTGCTTCGAGTTATGATATGGCACATTTGCATGTATGCCCTTTGAAACATGGGAACTATGCGTGTAATCCTTTCTTCTCGAGATGGACATATTTGGCTTCACATTCTCTCTAGTGCAACGGTGGGACAAGCTAACAGTTATTGACGGCATTTGACAATTTAACAGTAGCAAATCAGCAGTAGTTCAAAATAAAACAAATAAATATTTTATAAATACAAGTAGATAGTGAAAGGAGTAGAACTAGGGTGCTCTTTCACCAAAGCTTTGGTAAGCTTAAATCTAAAACTCATCAAATCGATTTCAAATGACGAATTTGAGTCGTTGAAACCTATCTACCTTATATGTGATGCATCTACATGTAAAATTTTTAAACATTATAATTAATTTAGTATAAAGTCAAGCAATCAAAATTAGAATGTTAATAAATTAATTTTAATACATTCATTTTTTGAACGTTTTTTGACCGCTTGACTTTATACTAAATTAATTTAAATATTTAAAAATTTCACATGTAGATGCATCACACGTAAGGTAAGCGGGTTTTAATAGTTCAAATTCGTTATTTGAAATCGATTTGATAAGTTTTAGAATTAAGCTCATCAAAACTTTGGTAAGCTAGTTCTACTCTAGTAAAAGTTTTGCTAAAATGGGTGCTTATGTCAGCAGTCTAGTAATTCTTAATAAAAGAAAACCATGACAAAATCGTTTGATGGAACAAACTAATAATAAATTTAGTAACAAACTTATAAAATGAACCTTCAAAACAAAAAAAAAAAAACTTTAAAAATCAGGCAAAGTTTTTTTTTTTTTTTTTTTGCATTATAATCAGGCAAACTTTTAAAAGCTCCCCCGGGGAATGGAGCCAAGCGTGATTGCCTCAAGTGGATCTAAAAGATTTTTTTTTTCTCTTGATGAACGGGGACGGAGGACCTACAAGAGGAACAAAGATTCAAAGATTGACCAACCGACAGAGTTCAGCGTAGCATTGCATGGGGATTTTTTTAATTTATTTCTAGGAATTATTATTAAATAATAAAGAGTATCTGAGTTTTTTTAATATCATAAATGGATCAGAAAAAAAAATTTAGATCCAAACTTTAGGATCACTTTTTTTTTTTGGATCCAAAGGGTTTTATTTATGTTTCAAAAAAAAAAATACTCCATTACATTTTCAGTTTTAGAAAAAATTAAGGCACCTTTACTGTTTTGAAAAAAAAAATCCGGGGTACATATTCCGTAATCCTTTTAGAATACAGAAAGAAAAAAAAAACACCTTGAATCTGAACAAAATTTCAGTTCCAAATTTGAATCCAAAATTTCTTTTTCAGATCCATCTATAACATCGAAAAATGAAAGTATATTTCTATATTTTTATTTATTATTTAATAATATTTTTATAAATAAAATAGGGATCTGTTGACACCTATGCGTCTCTATTGATAGAATTTAAAGGTGTGACGTCTAAGAACTTATTTTTAATTTAGTGATAAAAATACATAATTTTTATGTAAGAAGTTATATGAGTTCGAAATCCACGTAGTGAAAAAATTTTCTATATTAATACACAAGAATTTGACACCCAACCCATATTTCAAAAAAAAAAAAAAAAAAAAATGTGACTTGCATAGTTCTCCTAGAAAAACAAAAATGAGGGGTCAAAATTGGTAAGACATGGGCTGACGAGGTAGACATGCATTAAATATCGGCTGATGGAATGATGGGAAGAAGTCTCAAGCCCATGTCTCATGTTGTTCTTTCATCAACCACGAGAACGCAGGTGAGGGTGTTTCCAATTAATTGGTTCGATTCAAATTAAATTATTTTTTATTTTATTTGGCTTGTATAGATATTAATTGAACCAATCGAATAGTTTCATCAACGGAAGTACAAACTAAACATAACTGAACTTTAATTTGTTCAGTTTGATTAAATCGAATTAGTATGAAATTTTAAGTCATAATTAATAATACAAGTATTAACTTGATAATTTGGACATTAATATGTATGATATTACAACATTAACATAATATTTATTGTTATTTCTGTTCATTTGGCTTGTTCAATTTATTTGATTTATAATTCTCTAAACCGAACCGTAGATTAAAAACCAAACAAGCATATATTTTGTATTAATACAAAACAATAACAAAATTTAACTTAGAAATGTAAATATACGATGTGCCGTGTTGTAACTTTGATTCTTCACGCCTGATCTCTCATTTGCATGCTTCCCTCGTGTTCGATCTTCTCTCAAATCCAAATATTTGAAGTTCATTTTGCTATTGGATTTATCCAAAAAAAAAGAAAAAATTGCTGATTAATTCATCCTAAAAGTTGATGCCACCTAACAACGGCCCATGGTTTTTGGGCCAGCTCCAGCCTAAACTCCGTCGCCTGACAAAGGCCTACAAATTGAACCCACATCCTCTCAGATCCCAGTCGGACCAAAATCATTTCGGTGCCTGTTTAGAAATTTAGAATATAGGGGTCTGTATCTAGATTTGTGCCAGATTTAAACGGACCACCCAGATCTCATTATGCACTGTCAGTGGAATTCGCATCCTCTGAGATATATCATATTCTGCGCGACTTTTGGAAAATCTCAACCGTTGCAATACGTTCTGTGCGAATCTCAAAGCGCAAATAATGCTGGCCCGCTATGTCACCCACGAATAGGCACCGGACATGTTGGTCACGCAAAATATGAGATATCTCAGAGGATACGCACTCCTGTCCGTGTCAGGTATTGCTGAATGTGTATTCTCTGCATTAATTCAAAAGATTAATTTTAAACAAAGCTAATATAACATAAAAGTCCTTTAATATTAGTGCGGACTTAATTCGCATGAATTTTGAAACAGATCGAATAATCGAGATATATTAACTCAAAAGGGAATTCATTCCCTTTGGAGTTAATGGAGAGGATACGAATTCAGGTATTACTCTTGAGTCTTGATCTGAATTCCAAATAATTGCACGGTATCCTCTCAGTAGTTCCGAGTAAACAAAATATTCGTGTATCTGATTAGATCGCAGCCGTGCGAACACCTCTCATCTCCAGAAAGCCAGAAACCCTTTGGCAAAGCCGCGCGTGCTCCCTTCAACAGTTAAGCTCGGAGGCCGAGATGTCGGGTTCGGGCGGAGCGATGCGGGTGCTACCACGACCCGTGACTTTTGTGACGGGAAATGCTAAGAAGCTGGAGGAGGTCCGAGCCATCCTCGGCCAATCCATCCCTTTCCAATCCCTGAAACTCGACCGTAAGATGAAATTGGTCGCTTTTAATATGATGAATCTTTTAGTAGAAATGCTACCGCGTCGTGTGAATTATGTTTTACGTTTAATTTGCAGTGCCAGAATTGCAAGGTGAGCCAGAGGAGATATCTAAAGAGAAGGCCCGGCTCGCCGCTGTTCAGGTAATTTGATTCCAGTTACTGTATTAATACCTTTCTTTTATGTATTATAATGTAATCGCATTTGTAGCTTTTCATGTCCTGTGATCGTGAAGGTTTTTATCGGAGAAGGAATTCAAATAAAATTATCTGAATTTAAACATTACAAAGCTGATTGATAAAGAGATGAAGAAGAGAAACAGAACAAACTTTTCATTCAACCACTGGCTTGGTTTCATACCAAAAAGATAAGAGACATGGCAGTGATCTTCTCCATATTGTTCATGCTGTGTCTCATACAAAACTGAAGCCCAATCTTAAGTTGTATCCACCAACTGACGAGCGGGTCCCATATATTCCCTGCATCTATTCATTTCAGCCCTTAAACTTTCTTTATCTACAAAGGTGAAGCAAGTGAGGGATTATTTGGATGAATCGTGAAACAACTTAACAACCTTTTTTTCTTCCTTGTCTGTTTTAATTCTTTTGTAGGTCAATGGTCCTGTTTTGGTGGAAGACACCTGCTTATGCTTCAATGCTCTCAACGGCCTCCCAGGTCACTGCTCTTCAAAATTATTTACATTATTGGTTTCTCAGTTGGTTCTGTACACTGGTAAAACCATAGAGGTGAATTGCAGTGATGGTCAATTTGGCCAACATTAGAAAGTTAAATGGCTCTTTTATACCGAAACCCACATGGTGGTAAGAGTTAGTACAATTTTAACTGTACTGTATCCTACCTTTTTGTCCTTTAATTTGTTAGAAACTGATGTGTTATTGTTGATAAATTGCTGCAGGACCTTACATGTAAGTTGTGCCTTCTTTCATCATCATTTCATTGATTACCCAAAGAAATTAATCAATTTTATGTTCTCCAAAACTGACCTGCTGTCGAAATAATGGATACGCAGAAAGTGGTTTCTTCAGAAGACTGGACATGAAGGTGTAGAAGAATGAATTTTTTTTTCAAATTTTACTTCTTTTTTTCCCTTAGATATAATTCTGTTAACTTCATCTTTTATATTGGTGTAACTTTGGTTTTATTTATATTTGTTTCTCTATGTCAGGCTTGAATAATCTATTGAAGGCTTATGAAGACAAGTCAGCTTATGCTATGTGCATATTTTCTCTTGCTCTTGGACCAGAAGACGAACCGATAACTTTTGTGGGTAAAACACCGGTATGATAATATTTCCTGCAGCAGTGATATGCATAGCATGTTCTATCATGGTTTCGATACAAGTTTATACTCATTAAATTCTTACGAAAATTGTATTGTAGTCATACGATGTCCTACAAAGTATTTGACTTCTGTTTTTTAAAACACCTGAAACAGCATGGCTACTTTTAAAACACCTCATGCATTATTTTATTCTCATTTTCAACTTCTTTTATTGGATTTCAGGGGAAAATAGTGCCTGCAAGGGGGCCTAATGATTTTGGATGGGACCCAGTTTTTCAGCCGGAAGGATATGAGCAAACGTTAGTATCTCTGTTCTCGATTTGTTTTGAATTGGTATAACGTGGCTAACTTGTAGTCTAAATGGCTTGTCTATCATCCCATTTTCTTATTGAGCAGTACCAGAAAATGGTTGAGCAGTACCAGAAAGTGCCTTGTGGACAATTTTAAATTTGTTGTGTTTTTAAACAAATTACCAGTATCATTGATTATGCGATGTATTGCAGTAGATAGATGTTTTGTCTTACCACTAGTTTATAGGTTGATATGTTGAATTTATCATATATGCATGTCTATGGTTGAGCAGTACCAGAAAATGGTAGATGCATTGCGGTTTTACATAAGAAAGATATGTTAGATATTTGACTTGCCAATCCTATACGGTTCTTTAGCACTAAAATCCTTTAGAAAAAACTTGATCAGTTTTTAATCAGTACATGTTTTCAACTTTTTGTCTAGTTTTATTACTCTTTTGTTCGATTTTTCATTACATAATGCAGGTATGCTGAGATGCCAAAGGAAGAGAAGAACAAAATATCACACCGCTACAGAGCTCTGTCATTGGTCAAGGCACACTTTGCGTCTGCTGGTTACATTTTTCAGACTGTTGGATCGGCATAATTTTTTTCTTAACTTCCCCAAGATAATTGTAATAGCATTGTTTAAGTTTGAAACTTTGACATCTGTACAATGTGAGATGACTTGGGACTGAATCGTGTGCAATGACTTTTGGCTACTTGATACTTTTGATGCATCTACTAGAGAAAATAATTTTTGGCGCATAAGAGAAAATTTTATGAGCGAGTCTATGGTACTATGCATATCACGGGTTGTTACCGTGTTATGGTTCTATATTAGAGTTTTCAAATTTTAACGGTCAATCCGAACCGTTCATTTTGTTCTCCATATTAATATGTGTTTGGTGACCAAATTTTATATTTTTTGAAATTTTTTTATTATTTTTTTAGATATTTAGAAAATCACTTGATCTGAAAATTTTGGACCATTCAAAAAACAGTGATTTTCAATAAATCTAAAAAAATAGTAAAAAAATTTTAAAAAATGTAAAATTTGGTCTCCAAACACATATTAATATGGAGAACAAGATGAACGGTTTGAATCGACTGTTAAGATTTGAAAACTCGAATATAGAACCGTAACACAGTAACAACCTATGATATGCATAGTACCATAGACTCACTCAAATTTTATGGCAGTAAAAAGGCATTAGATAAGCCTGTTTAACACACGGACAGGCACCTCAATTGTCTAATCTTTTAAATAAAACAAGCCTTTCTTTGCTTGTTAGACTATGCAAGGAATGCCATTTACTCTAAGAATACTTGGTAACTACACTACGTGACGCTATTTCCCTATAACTATCCTAATTCCTGACCTACCTGCCTTCTTTCCTCCCTCTTTTTCTTTTTCTTTTAAATATAATAATCAATATGGGTCTCTCACAAATCACAATGGATGACAACAACATAATAGAGTTAAGAGAAACATTAAAGACATAAATTAAATAGAGCACAATTGTAATGATCGATCTATGCCGCTCGCAAAAACCTTCCCAAGCATTCCCATTCCTTTCCCCCCGCTGCCAATATTCATCCTACTGCTTGTTCCACCATAGTTTGCACCAGAATAACTGGTCACATCTCCATTCCTGATCTGATGTTATTATCTTTTAGTAACTAATGGTTTCAAGCCTAACACTTTATTTAAAGTGTGGCATTGGAACCAAGAGTGAGATAAATTAATATAGGTATAGTAGAACAGACAAATCCAAAAGCAATTAATGGAGCAAATTAGTACAGCACGCCCAGATTGGAGATGTGAAAATGCTAACCTTAAGATGTCAACTATAGAAAAGGCAAATAGAATGGAATTTGATTCTAAAGAAAAATGTAACAGAGACACAAAATAATTGTTTTGGTCCTCTAGAATTTTGTGTGCAACTTATATTTTGTCAAGTAGCAGAACGTGCGATTCTCTAATCTGATGTACAGAGGCTGGAGCATACAAAAAACATTGATGCAATTATTATAATTGTACAAGATCAAGCTAGATATAAGAGAAGAGAAATAAAGAGCAATAGGAAGAGGTGGTGGGTCCTATAGTGCCATTGGCTCCATGGGGTCTGAATTTGAGATCACATGGGATGTGGGAGCCGCCGCCTTAGTCCTTACCTTTAAGTTGGATTTTACTGGATTCTCCATTTCAACATAAAATGGAGGTCATATCTCACGAAATGGGTATTTCCACGGACAACCCTATCTCATCGCCAAATCAAATAATTATTATGCAACTATAGAATAAAATCAGGAAACTAGTATTGCCCGGATTTATGAGATGTGAATTGTGATGCATATTTCGTTGTGTTTCCGACAATTTTTTTTTTACCCATTTTCTAAAATATTTTATTAAAAATAACCGGATTTTAAAGTTTTTCTCAAGTTGCACAATTTTTCTGTGACTTTTTTTTTTGTTTTGCTTTTTTGAAAATCTCAAATAGATTAGATGTATTGTTTGAATTTGTTGCTGCTTGTTCATCTCATTTAAATTTCGATTGTTTAATTTGACGGGTTTGTAAGTTCTAGAATGTCAAATATTTGATTAGGATGCGGGGTATCTAAAGTGGATACAATTGTAAATTACCACTACGATTTCAACTTTGCATTTTTAATAACAGTGAAGTACAATGATATATTTAATCAAGCTCTTCTAAAGATAAACAATGCACTAGCCTATGTGCAATTTGAGCTGAGAGTATGTAGAAATCAGTATGATGAACATATATATTATGGTGTGGTGAATAAATAAACGGTTTCAATGTAATTGTCAAGTTAGAGGAGACAGTTTCGATAAAATTGTTAACTTCTCAAACTGAGAGCACGTAGAAAACAGTATAATAGACATGTGTATTAGGGTTTTAGGGGGTTATATATGTATAGTTTTGCTAGTTTTTAAATAGTAGCTATGGCACAATTGGGAACTGAGTTCCTGTTACATCTTTTTAACTATTTTCTTATAATGAGACAATTTCAATTGAATTGTTAAGTTAGAGCAGACGGTTTCGATGATATTGTTAACTTCTCAAACTGAGAACATGTAAAAATCAGTATGATAGACAGGTGTATTATAGTGTGGTGAATAATGTAGATGATTTCGATAAAATTGTTAATTTAGAGAAGACGATTTTGATGGAATTGTTAACTTTCAAACTGAGAGCATAATAATTTGTCACAAATGTAAATTGTAGCAGGAAGAGAGTATTTCCACAAAGGGGTTGTTATTTACTTTTTTTTTTTGTCTATGTTTTTATGTTTATGTTAAATTAACAATTAATTTGTAGAAGTTAGAAAGATCATACTCATTATTGATATGCTTATGTACAACTTTTGCTTTGTTATACATATGTGAACTAATAGTTTCATGTTATTTATTTAATAATCTCAATCATCAAGCAGAAACAAAGTGAGGCTCACCCCTAATTTTATATTATTTGATGTAATGTTGTATGTTTTTTTTATCAAATATCATGGAGAAATGTAAATAACAAAATAAAAATAAAAATGCTGATAGAAGCATCAACGATCGGTTTTTTAGATATCGGTGAAATCGGTTTTTGGGTATCAGCGACCGGTTTCACCAGATTAGTTTTTTGGATATCAACAACAGATGAAATTGGTTTTTTGGGTATCGGCGACTAGTTTCACCGGTCGCTGATGCCTTTACATGATGTCATTAAAAACCAACAGCAAAAAAAAAATTGATCACTGAAAAGTCATCAGCAACTAAGATGACGTTATTTAGTGACCGATAACATCATTGGACGAGCATCAACGACCCATTTTAATTATCAGCGACCGACGACGTGAGCATCAAACTGGTCACTGATGCCTTGATCTGTTGTAGTAAGAATATCCATAAGCTATCCAAGACGAGTACCAAAATGTCGACACCAAAGATCAACAAATTTATAGTAATTATTTTGAAATATCAAGGTCAATTTAAAAAAAAAGACAGAAAAAGAAAAAGGAGCAAAAAGAAATTGAAAAACCTAACATGAAAAAACATTCTGCCCGTCAAATCCAATAAATGTTTAATGGATGTCACATCTAAAAAAAATATTGTAGCAACCGTCACGAATTTGGGTGATTAGAGCATTTTTAAAAGGAAAAAAAATCAAGAGCATTTGTGTAATTTTTTTTAATTGAGAATATTAATAAAAATTTCGGCAACATGTCTTCAACATACATATTTTTTACTTGAGAGAATTTCCTGTGTTCATGTAAACTTTCAAAATAGCTAATATCCTCATGAAAACATTTAATATCCAATATCTCCATCAAAACTTCAAATTATTTCTTATATCCTCTTTTATTAATTTAACATATTATTTAGTTATTTTAAAAATTAAATTGACAAATATACCCTTCCTCTTCTCTTCCTTTCTAATTGTCTCCTCACACAATAACTCTATTACTCAAAATAACCTTTCCCCCATATTATTACATTCCTCTGTATAACTATCTGTTGATGAATTAGAGGTGGTGGATAAGTGTGCGTACTTGATTCTACTTCATACATGTACAATTAGAGGTTGTGAGGTCGAAGGAAAAGAGATCCATAACCACGTTCTAAAAATGAATTTTAGGTGTGATATCTATGCTCTTTTTTATTTTGAAAATTCAGTAAACTTCTCATGATCATAGAAGCACAATGAAATAAAGTACAACATACCAAAATTTCTATGTAAGAATTAAGTGTATAATAGCACATAAAAACCAGTATTGAATGAAAAGATATACCTGCACCCTGCATATCCTCAAATTGACAAACAAAATATTAAATCAACACACTTGCAAATTAAAACTCAGAGGCTTCATCATATGCCATGCGCAATTCTTTTGTGAATGAGTTTTTTTTTTTTCACTCGTTTCGGTACAGAGGCAACAAGTAACTCCAACTGGGATTTCTGATAATTACAGATGTCACAATTGGGTCCCACCACTTTCCCATAGCTCACTACTCCACAAACAATTCATAGCATACCCACCCATTTGAGTTGCAAATGGCCATATTGGTTTCAACTGACCATAACAATATTACACCCAAAATTCATTTTGGGAACGTGGTTATGGATCTCTTTTCTTTCAATCTCGCAATCTCTAATTGTACAGATAAGAAGAATCAGGTACACACACTTATCCATCACTTCTAATTCCTCAGTAATCAAAGAGCTAGATAGACGGATGTGACAATGGGGGAAGTTTCTCTTGAGCAATAGAGTTATTTGTGTGGAAAGAGAAGTAGAGAAGAACAGAAGAGGAATGATATAATTGTCAATTTGATTTTTAAAATAACTAAATAATATGTTAAATAAATAAAATGAGATATAAGAAATAATTTCAAGTTTTGATGGCAATATTGGATATTATAGTATTTTTATGAGAATATTGGCTATTTTGAAAGTTTACATGGGTACACAGGAAATTCTCCCTTTTTACTTAAGCTAAATCACAAATTTGTTTCTTTAAGGAGCCAGTTAAAGTAACATTGAGGAGGTGGAGGTCCCAACGGAAATTCGCATCCTCTGAGAGAGAGAGAGATATATATATATATATATATCTCATATTTTGCGTGACATTTAATTAGAAAAATCTCAATCGTTCAAAGACGTTCTGCACCAATCTCATATAAATATCTCATACTGGCTCCTGCGCTATCCCCGAATAGGCACTGGACACGTTGGTCACGCAAAATATGAGATATCTCAGAGGCCCAAAGAAGCATATTAAAAATACAGATTTTGTGGCGAATATTTTGAGAAAAAAAAAAAAAAAATCAAGGACGCACAAGAACAAATTATTGCCTGACAAGAATTGTTTTGTTTCCAAATAAAACTATATTATCAAGTATCTTAATTTTGTGTTACGTCCTATAACATAACTTTATTAGATCTCAATCAATCAAATATGAATAATTTAAGTCAGTTTAAATTTAAATAATTAACCAATTCTTAGATCTCCTTTGACTTTAGTCGTCAATCAAACACCTAATTAATTTAGTTTTCGGAACACGGTAGCTAGACTAGCTAGGTACACCGTACACATGCAATATCTTTCCTATTAAAGGAACTGACTACTGAGTTCCTATTAAAGACAGAGAAGACAATGTTAATAGTGCAGGAAAAAGGATCTGAGATTCTACAGTTTTATTTCGTTTTTCACCCTGGTCATTTTTGTTCATTAATTTTCATATCAAGCGCACTGTAATTTGGAACATATATCAGAGAACTTTTCAACGGTTTGCAACAAATAATAAACATCCGAAACTTCACTCCAAATTTATTAAGCTGGCATTCACCAAATAAATTCATTATCTAGATAGAACCAGTAATTCACAGCGGTAAAAAAGAAGAAGAAAAAACTCAATCTGGTACTTTAACATAGTCAATATATAATAAAAAAAGTACATCTCACTGCCATAAAAATCCCTCATATTAATTAAGATGACACATTTCACTGGTACCAACCGAAGAAAACGAACAAAAACAAGCTTGCAAGACCTGACAACCGCATCCATGCGGCACTGTACAGCACAGAAGCTTCGCTTGGTGGAGCTAGAAAATTTACATGTTATGTATCAAATTCTGATCATGATAATGCTCAATTAAAATAAATCTACGCACTTGGTTGAGACCAGCAGCAAGACTGAACCCTAAATGAGGTTCTGATTAGCATTCTGAGTTTTCTTTGAAGTTATTTGGCTAAATGTCATACCATATTATATCATTATAAACTCAAAAATGCTTCAAGCTAAGGCAACTTGAAATCTAATAATCTATATATTGTTGAATAATTGATGAAATTTAAATGCTTCAGAAAAAGAATCAAATAATTGCAAGATACATACGAGGGGATGGCAGCGGTAAGCCTGGAGGAGTTAGAAATGGTAATGAAGGACCCAATGGAGTAAAAGGGAACAAAGGAGGAGCTGCAAAATTATTATCCACATCAATCAGTGAGAAAAGAATAATAAGAGACTTAATTATTACTTAATTGCAGACTATATAATAAGCAATCAAATTGTAAATTAAATTCTTAAATTATTAACACTTAATTTAATTATGAAAAAAGTAAGCTAGACATGGACCACTAGCTTAAAAAAAATTACTATTTTTTTTTTTCCATTTTTCAATCTTAGGGCATGACGTGCCATTTATAATCACACTAAATAATAATTAACAACACTAGCAAATATTGTTGGTACCTGCAAAAGGTGAGGTGCAGATGGTAGTCGAAGAATCGACGATTTTGCACTTGACCAGGAGGCCCGACACTTGTGTACTGTTCATACCAAGCAGGGTGGTTACGTTTTCGGACATGATTACCATACAAAGACAGTCTT
This sequence comes from Carex pumila, assembly GCA_033356055.1. Classification (NCBI taxonomy): domain Eukaryota; kingdom Viridiplantae; phylum Streptophyta; class Magnoliopsida; order Poales; family Cyperaceae; genus Carex; species Carex pumila. The sequence goes on from JARJHM010000312.1 coordinate 86,194, forward strand.
TTTCGGTGTCATAGACTATTTTCAAGGTGGTACAGCATGCAGGAGACGGTGTGGTTGCGCCTTGGCACGTCATCAATTCAGCTAGGCATGTGAAGCTGGTTGGCGGTGGCGGTGGAGATGCGCCGGTGCTAGTCTCTATTATCATCACTAGAGCCATAAAAAAGAGCACGATAGTTATTTTGTTTTCCATGATATGATCTCTAATTTAGAGATGATTTATTTTTGTGTTATTTTGTATGTGTGGCAGTGGCAGAGGTTTATATGGAAAACAAGAGAGGTTTAACTATGAAAGAGAGAATTGTTTTCCATAGACAAGGTTCGAAGATCCATCGTCACTCAAATGTCAGGTCAACACGGTCCATGGGAGCATGAAATGTTTGGAAAATAGTTAATTTATTTTTTTGCTATAATTTTCTGTGTTCTTTGACATGTCTAAGATTAAGTCAAGATTTATTTAGTACGCTAAGAGAAGTTGAGAAGCAATTCAGTAGAGGTTTACAGTTGGATTAGTTATTAAATCAAGGAGAAATATAGAAGAAATTTGTAATGGAGCACAGCTGAGGGGCTTTTAGGTTCAAAATTGTTTTGTGCAAATATAATCATTGGCCATTTGTATCTGACTTATTCTTTGAACTCAAGGACGTTTGACAGGAACAAAACGGCATATTAATTATCTCTTAAATACAGCTTAATTATTCATTTGATTTCATTTTCATTTAGCTAAAATAGAATTAATCAAATCTGCTGTATAACTCCAAAAAAAAAAAAAACAAAAATCAAGTAAATTAACTTGAAACTAAACATTTTTTTTGGGTATAATTTTAATAAGATACATGCATGAACATTCATTTTGTTGAAAAAAAATTGCACATGAAAAATAGAAAATATAAATGAGTACAGCAGCATTAAAAAAAAAAATTAACTCATAACATCAATAATTTCATATTCACTGAAATAGCACAGACACGAGACGCGGCCATTTTTATTAATACCCAAAAAACAAAACTTAATTTTAAAAATAACTATCAGTTTTGTTTTTTTTTCAAAAATAACCTAACCGCTAGAACTACGGGCGGTTTTCCTGAAAACCAAACTGCCAGAACTACGGGCGGTTTCCCTAGGAACCAAACCGCCAGAACTACAGACAGTCTCCCTAGGGACCAAACCACCCGTGGGGGGGGGGGGGGGGGGGGTTTCCTTTTTTTTTTTTTTTGGAGATCTGAGTCTTTTGATTTAAATAATGTTGTGAAAAAAAAGTTTTCTTGTTTAGAGTGTATGCCAAAAAAAAAAAACATTTAATAAATTTATGAAGTGATGTTGTTACTCTTTATAACTTTGACTTTATTTGTCAGTTAGATACCACAAGTCTAAATATAACACTAATGAAGGACTTTGGCATTTATTCAAAAAATTTCAAGCTCTGACAGCTTGTTGATCTTTTTCTAGTTTTTATAATATATGTATAATATATACACATAGGTTTTGGCTAATATGCTATGGGTAGCTAAGAGGCCTCCGTGCTACGGCTCGGATTTCGAGTTTTCAAAATTCTAACGGTCGATCCGAACCGTTCATCTTGTTCTCCATATTAATATGTGCTTGGAGACCAAATTTTACATTTTTCTGAATTTTTTTACTATTTATTAAGCCACTTTGAAAACAGCTGATCCAACGGTAGTTTCTGGTTTTACTGTTGGGTTAAGCCACCGTTGGATCAAGAGTTTTCAAAGTGGCTTAATAAATAGTAAAAAAATTCAGAAAAATGTAAAATTTGGTCTCCAAGCACATATTAATATGGAGGACAAGATGAACGGTTCGGATCGACCGTTAGAATTTTGAAAACTCGAAATCCGAGCCGTAGCATGGAGGCCTCTTAGCTACCCATAGCACCGTAGCCACGTCCTATACACATATACACATACACATATACACATATACATACATACATACATACATACATACATACATACATACATACATACATACATACATATACATAGATACATACATATATACATTGATGCAATATGCGCATGCTTCACGAAAAGGGGCGTAACTTTTGATCCGTCCGTCGGATCGGGCTGAGATTTTGACAGGAACTCGATAGCCCAAAACCGGATCTGAAACGAATCTATGGATTGGTTTCGCCCATTCACGGGCTCAGATTCGCGATCCGAGTCTTCCTTCATGGAGTTTTGGACCTTTTCTTTATAATTTGTGAGTTTTTAGGGTCTTTTATGTATTTTTTTTATGAGTTTTCTGTTTTTAGGGTTTGTATTTAAACAGACATGATCTCTTTTGGCAGAAGTTAATTTTTATGTATCAGTTTTATCAAAGAATTGAGAATCTGTGTGATCTCAGAACCAAATCTATCTTTCCATTACTTGTTCCAATTTCTTGATCGTTCGTACATACATACACACATACATACATACATACATACATACATAGAGGTAGGCTAATAAACAATTGATTGTTTCTAGCCTCTCGTACAACCAAGTCGTTTTTCAATTTTTAAAGTCCAAATAATCGATCCAAACCGTTAGATGTGATCTCCATATTAAAATCTGCTAGGAGACCAAATTTTATATTTTTTGGAATTTTTTTACTATTTATTAAGCCACTTTGAAAATCGCTGATCCAACGGTAGCTTCTAATTTTACTGTTTGGTGAAGCCACCGTTGGATCAACGATGTTCAAAGTGGCTTAATAAATAGTAAAAAAATTTCAAAAAATGTAAAATTTTGTCTCCCAGCAGATTTTAATATGGAGATCACATCTAACAGTTTGGATCGATCATTTGGACTTTAAAAATTGAAAAATGACTTGGTTGCACGAGAGGCTAGGAACAATCAATTGTTTATTAGCCTACCTCTATATATATATATATGAGGAGGGATCAAGTTACAACATTTTTTGAGTTACAACAAGCTTTTTTTTTAAAATTTGAAAGTCCAAATCGTCGATCCAAACCGTTAGATATGATCTCTACAATAAAATGTGCTTGGAGACCAAATTTTATATTTTTTGGAAATTTTTTACTATTTATTAAGATGGGTACAAAAACTAGTCAAATTTATACCATTGAATTTTGTACCCATCTTAATAAATAGTAAAAAAATTTCAAAAAATATAAAATTTGGTCTCCAAGCACATTTTATTGTAGAGATCACATTTAACGGTTTGGATCGACGATTTGGACTTTCAAATTTTAAAAAAAGCTTGTTGTAACTTGTTGTAACTCAAAAAATATTGTAACTTGATCCCTCCTATATATATATATATATATAGGAATATGCTAGCATGCTATGCATAGCATAGAACCCCTCCATGCAACGGCTTGGATTTCGAGTTTTCAAAATCCTAATGGTCGATCCGAACCGTTCATCTTGTTCTCCATATTAATATGTGTTTGGAGACCAAATTTTATATTTTTTGGAATTTTTTTACTATTTCTTTAGATTTATTGAAAATCGCTGTTTTCAGCAAATCTGTACCATAAAAAAACAGCGATTTTCAATAAATCTAAAGAAATAGTAAAAAATTTCAAAAAATGTAAAATTTGGTCTCCAAACACATATTAATATGGAGAACAAGATGAACGGTTCGGATCGACCATCAGGATTTTGAAAACTCGAAATCCAAGCCGTTGCATGGAGGGGTTCTATGCTATGCATAGCACGCTAGCATGTTCCTATATATATATATACACACATATATATATATATATATATACATATACATATGCATATACACATATACATATACGCATATACATATACACATATAGAGATAGTAGCGGCCATTTTTATTAATATGGAGAACAGGATGAATGGTTCAGATCGACTTTTTGAATTTTGAAATTTTAAATTTGGACCGTGTGTATTTCGGCCCATATGCTACAGAAAGCACATTAGCCTGTCTCTATATAATATACATATATGTGTATATGTGTATATATTATACATATATTATAAAAACCGGAAAAAGATCAACAAGCTGTGAGAGCTTGAAATTTTTTGAATAAATGTCAAGTCCTTCATTAGTATTATATTTAGACTTGTGATATCTAACTGACAAATAAAGTCAAAGTTATAAAGAGTAACGACATCACTTCATAAATTTATTAAATGTCTTATTTTTTGGTCTCCAGGGAGATCGCCCGTAGTTCTGGTAGTTAGGTTATTTAAAAAAAAAAAAAAGAATTGATAATTATTTTTAAAATTAAGTTTTGGTTTTTGGGTATTAATAAAAATGGCCGCGCGAGACGTTACGTTGTAGATATATTACAGTGTCGCAGGCTAATTTTATCGAGAACTCCGAATTCGTTATCATGTGAAATCTCTGAAGAAGGATTATAATTATTACAAAGTAAAGGTAATTTTAAAATATTTATTGTAATATATTATTATAAAAAAGTTAACCTTTTAATTACCAATAGTCTTGAGAATTTACTCGTCGATATATATAGCCTCACACTTAATTATTATTACAAAATGACCAAATTACCAAATAGTTAATAGTTCTAATTTTAAAATAAGTTTTTTTTATAAATACAGAGATTATATATATTTTTTTATTAATAATGTTGAGTATTTGATGGAACTAACTATACACTTGATGGTAAGTAAAGTAAAGAATTAGCTTTTAGTTTAGTGGCAAAGGCACATGATTTCTATGCGAGAGGTCATGAGTTCGAAATCCAGATAGAAAAAATTATTTGTTGTATTACAATGATATTAAATATTTGGGTGGCTTGACCTCCAACCTTTACTCAAAAAAAATAAAGTAAAGAATGAACTGATTTGCAATAAACTAACATTGCCTAGCATTATATAGTATTTGCATACGGGGATAACAACAACACGTTTGTTCTGATTCCCTAGCATTATACGGTATTTGCCTAGTATTATATGATATTTCTCTTTTACTAGGTAATGAGACTTAACTGTGATTCAAAGACTAGGATTAGAATCTTAGTGGATTTCATTGACATGATAGTGTAAATTGTACTTTAAATTATATTAGAAAACACTTACATGCGGACAGAAAAATTCTACCAACAACATCTATTTATTCAATAATTTGAACAGTCATAATTTAAATATAAAGATAATTAGAGTTTGAAAAGACACAACTCATATTTTAATTATTACCGTTCAATTAATAAATAGATGGACAGATGAATCCGACATTCGGTTCAAAGAAAGGAATGGTTATATTATATCCAACTGGAACTAGTTTAGGCGATTGCATGGACTGGGCTGATTGAGCCGTTTATTATCTGATTAAATCCCATTTAATTGTTATAAATGGACTGGGCTGGTCTGGCTGGACTAAGTGAAGCAAGTCACCCTGTGATTATTTCTTTTTTGGGCCTCATGTTTTTCTATTTGATTCTGCTATTGCTCTCAAATATTTCTTTCTTTTGTTGTGTCTTGGGGTTTGACATGTTTTTTCTTCACTCGTTAAAAATTACTACAATCAAAGACAGGCACAGCTCATGAAATATACAATGAATTGTAAAGTTGTTTCACATAGTAATGAAACAGGTGATACTCTCTTCTAATCCACTCTAATTTAAAAAAATAATAATAATAATACAATGAATTAACCCAAAGAGAATTACATCATCAATCAGTAAAAAATCATTTACAATATAAATAACCCGAAAAACATAATGATGCTTAAGAAGTTAGTTGTCCACGTCTGCTTACTCATCACTGTGGCTTCGCTTGGCGGCAGAGCTACAATTGTTGAAAAAGAGATGTTGTTACAGATGCAAGTGTGGCTGTGGCTGTGGATAACATGGTTTTCTTTTCTATTTTATGAGGGTTTCTTCTGTTTGAAAGTCTGAGTAGCATAATTATGAAACAGGCAAGAAGAAATGAAGAGGGGGGGGGGGGGGGGGGGGGGGGGGGGGGGGGGGGGGGCGGAAGAAATCAAAAGTCAAAGGCATCATATGTTTCAACAAGACTTAATGATAACCAATCGCAATTTAAAGTTACACAACAAAAAAATTGACTTGGTGTAAAAGAAATTAAGTTGAACGATAAGGTGGTAAAGAAAATGGAAAGCTACAGAAAGCAGTATGACATACGTGGAGGAGGTGGATTTGGTGTGCAAGGAGCAGGAGCTATATAAGATTAATATGAAAAAAGAAAAAAAAAAAGTTTAAGTCAGCTGACCTGCATAAAATATTTACAAAGAAAAAAGTTAAAAAAAAACAAGAAAATATAAATTTTTAATTGTTATTTAGGACCAAAATTTTTATTAATAGAAAATTATTTATATAAATATATCATGGCCATAAACAGCCTGTTTTGGCCTATCTTTCCGCCAAAAACATACCAAGTTTTGGCATGAAAATTGAAATGACACTTTTTTGGCTAGGAACTAGCACTATTTTGGTAGGAACTGATACTATTTTAGGCCATGATAGTCTATAACGTCCAGACGACGTTATAAACTATCACATTTTCCTTATATCTCGAAAAGTCTCATATTCGTTCTCCATTATCGATATTTAATTAATTAATTTCCTATTAATAAAAATTTCGGTATTTAGGATCTATCACTTTCTCCAAGAACTCCTGAGTCCTGACAATTGTTACAAAGCACCAGTTCCAACCATCATAATTGTTGAAATTATTAACAGCACCAATATTATATTTCTAAAGAAGGCCCAAGGCCCAAATACATTTCTAGATTGTTCAAGTGAATATATAAATTGAAGTCGGCAGTATAGGAATCTTAGAAATATCTAGAATTGTATATTAGAATATAGGATTCAAACCTACAATAGTCAAAGTCGGTAGAAAAGAAGGAACTAGAAATTACTATTGCAATGTAGTCTTTTGTAGAGTTGTGTAAAATAATCTAGAGATAGAACTAACCGACTTTACTAAAGTCGGTAGATGAAATAACTTGGTTATTCTAGAAATAACTTGTACCGACTTTACACTTGTATATATAGATGTAGCATATGGCGTGAGGAAGATGAGAAAGAAAACAAAAAGCTTCTATACTTGTAAACACCACCACTATAAATAAAAGAAATCAACATATATATACACCCTTCTTGTTTCAATACTACCATCCGAATTAAATTTCCAACATTTGGTATCAGAGCATCAAGTTCGAATAAGACGTTAGCGAAGTAGACAAGGGCGTTCGTGAAATATAAGAAGCATCCTAAGTCGATGTCTTTAGGAGGCGCAACTATGGCGCAATCGACAGTTCCCATTTTTGCCGGAGAAAACTACAACATGTGGAAGATCAAGATGTGAACGCTGCTGCTTTCGCAAAGATTGTGGGATATAGTCGCTAAAGGTTCTACCGTGCCAATGACGGGAGAATTTATGCCGGAGCAGAAACAAGAACAAATGAATGATGCCAAGGCCCTATTTCTAATCCAACAGGGTGTTGCCGAAAGCTTATTTCCACGAATAAGTGAAGCAACTACATCCAAGAATGCATGGGAGACTTTGAGAGATGAGTTTGAAGGCTCCGAGAAGGTCAGAGCGGTGAAGTTGCAAACACTAAGAAGACAATTTCAGAACCTCCAAATGAAGGAATCGGAGAAGATCAAGGAGTACTTCTCGCGAGTTGTTGAAATCGTGAACCAAATGCAGAAGTATGGAGAAGACATCTCCGATCAGAAGGTAGTCGAGAAAATATTAATCAGTCTCACTGAGAAGTATGACTACATCGTTACTGCAATAGAAGATAGAAAGATGTATCAACACTTTCGATTCAACAATTGATGAGCTCCTTGGAGTCGCACGAAGAAAGAAAACTCCAACGAGAAGTAAAATTGGTGGAAGAAGCATTCCATTCCAAGTTGAGCTTCAGACATCGATATAATTCCACGAGTCAAGAAAATATCCCAGACGAAGGTGGTGCAAGACAAGATGCAGAAAAGAAGATGGCGCAAAAAGAGAAATCTCTAGGTACGAGTCATTCAAAATTCTGGTGCGACATACACAAATGGTCGAACCATAGTACATCCCAATGCTGGTCAAAAAAGACTTACAACAAATGTAAGAAGCTTGGCCACGTTGCAAGAGTATGCAGATCAAGAGTTAGTGACCGAGCAAACTTCATAGAAGAAAAGGAGAGCCATGAAAGTATCTTCTATGCATGCCACTCAGCCAAAGAAGAGAAGGACGATATATGGTTCCTCGACAGTGGCTGCACGAACCATATGACCGGCAACCATGAATTATTCCAAGATATCGATACTTCATATCAGACGAAGGTACGCATGGGAAATGGCGCTCTTGTTCAAGCAAAAGGCAAAGGAAGTATTGCCATACAAACCAAGATGGGTTCAAAATTTATTCGAGATGTACTATTGGTTCCGGACCTAAAACAAAATCTGCTAAGTGTTGGGCAACTTGTTCAAAACGGGTACGCGGTTCATTTTGAAGATGGAGGCTACTAAATTTTCGACCGGAGAAATAAAAATCAAGTACTAGCAAGAATAGAAATGGAAAGATCTAGAAACTTTCCATTACAAATAAGTTACGCTCCGCATTTGGCACTAAGAAATGAGGTAATCAATGACTCTAATCTTTGGTACAAGAGGTTTGGCCATCTTAATTACAGAGCCTTAAAGTTATTAAAGACAAAGAACATGGTCCGAGGGCTACCATTAATAGAGGTCAAGTCCAACACATGTGAAGGATGTATCTTCGGTAAGCAACACCGAGCAACATTTCCTAGTGGAGAGGCATAGCGAGCACGTGCACCTCTGGAGCTGGTCCACACTGACATATGCGGAAAGATGCAAACTCCATCCCAAGGACAAAACTGGTACTTTCTACTCTTTGTTGATGATTATACAAGGATGGCATGGGTATATTTTCTAAAAGAGAAGTCAGAGGCCTTTGAGGTGTTTAAAAAATTCAAGGCTATGGTGGAAAACCAGAGCGATCGTAAAATTAAGGTGTTGCGAAGCGACCGAGGTGGAGAATTTACCTCAAAGAAATTCACCAAGTTTTGTGAGGATCATGGCATAAGAAAGCAGCTGACGACACTTTATACTCTTTAGCAAAATGGAGTAGCTGAAAGGAAAAATCTACGATTGTCGAGATGGCCAGAGCAATGCTCAAGGAGAAAGGTATGCCTAATACTTTCTAGGCTGAAGCCGTGAATACAGCTGTCTATATTCAAAATAGAAGTCCCACAAAGTCAGTTCCAAACCAAACCCCATATGAAGCTTGGAGTGGTGTCAAGCCGGAGAGCAGTCACATGAAGGTCTTTGGGAGCGTATGTTATGCACATGTACCGGCCGAAAATCGGTCCAAACTCGATGATAAAAGTGAAAGATGCATATTTGTCAGCTACGCCGATGGCACGAAGGAATACCGATTATATATTTTGGAGAAGAAGAAGCTTATAATCAGTAGAGATGTCATGGTTGACGAGAATGCTTCTTGGAACTGGAAAGAAGAAAAGATTCATAGAAGACAGTCAGTGCCAACTATTATCACACTAGATCAACCGATCATTTCTACAATCAAGCCACAAGTTCAAGGTGGTATACAAGGTCAAGACGGGTCAAGTTCAAGTGCTACTTCAAGTCCATATTTGAGTCCGAGTCCTAGCACAAGATCCGAAGAAGAATTAACTATATCAGAGTCACCTCCTAGGTGAGTAAGATCTTTAGCTGAAATTTACGAGTCATGCAATTTCTCAATTGTTGAACCTCAAAGCTTTGAAGAGGCCGAGAAGCATGAAAATTGGATAAAAGCCATGGAGGATGAAATTCACATGATTGAGAAGAATAACACTTGGGAGCTTGTAGATCGACCAAAAGATCGTGAAGTCATTGGAGTTAAATGGATCTACAAGACAAAGTTAAATCCCGATGGCTCGGTTCAAAAGTACAAGGCGAGGCTTGTGGCAAAAGGCTTCAAACAAAAGCCAGGCATTGACTATTATGAGACATGCTCCAGTTGCAAGGCTAGAGACAATACGAACAATTATTGCTCTAGCAGCTCAGAAAGAGTGGCGATTATATCAACTCGACGTCAAATCAGCATTTCTGAATGGTTACCTCGAAGAAGAAATCTATGTGGAGCAACCACAAGGATTTTTAGTTCAAGGGGGAGAGAATAGAGTATACAAGTTGAGAAAGGCATTGTACGGACTCAAGCAAACACCAAGGGCATGGTACAGTCAGATCGACAAGTACTTCACGCATAATGGTTTCGAAAAGAGCAAGAGCGAGCCGACCTTACGGGGAACAATGAGATGATGATGAAGGAGTTCAAGAAAGATATGATGGAGACGTATGAGATGAGCGACCTTGGCTTGCTACATTATTTTCTGGGTATAGAAGTATGCCAAGTTTCTACTGGCATATTTATATTCCAGAAAAAGTATGCATAAAACATTTTGAAGAAATTCAAGATGCAAGATTGCAATCCAGTAGCGACCCCCTTGACGCCGAACGAAAAACTAAAGTCAAATGATGGAGCAAAGAAGGTAGATCCCCCAATCTATAGAAGTCTAGTTGGAAGCCTGTTATATCTCACCGCCACACGACCCGACATTATGTTTGCTGCAAGTCTGCTATCAAGATACATGAGTAGCCCAAGTCAAATAGATCTAGCTGCTGTAAGAAGAGTCTTGAGATATGTTAAAGGAACAAAAGAATATGGAATATGGTACAAGCCTATAGAAGACTCTAGACTAATCGGCTACACAAACAGCGATTGGGCCGGATGCCTCGACGATATGAAGAGCACATCAGGGTACTCATTTTCATTTGGATCTGGTATATGCTCTTGGTCAACATAGAAGCAAAGTATAGTCACACTATCATCTGCCGAAGCCGACTATGTAGCAGCAGCTCGAGCCATCACACAAGCCATTTGGTTAAAGAGAATCGTTGAAGATATTGGTGAGAAACAAGAACTGCCGATAACATTATTTTGTGATAGCAAGTCAGCAATCGCAATCAGCGAAAATCCAATTAGCCATGAAAGGACCAAACACATTGCAATCAAATATCACTACATCCGAGAAGCAGTTGAGCAACAAGAAGTGAAACTGAAATTTTGCCGCACAGATCAACAACTCGCCGATATCTTCACAAAGGCATTATCAAGAGAAAAGTTTCTGCGCAACCGAGAATTGATCGGCATATCAAAATTTAAAGAAGATCAAATTGGTGCTGAGGGGGAGTGTTGAAATTATTAACAGCACCAATATTATATTTCTAAAGAAGGCCCAAGGCCCAAATACATTTCTAGATTGTTCAAGTGAATATATAAATTGAAGTCGGCAGTATAGGAATCCTAGAAATATCTAGAATTGTATATTAGAATATAGGATTCAAACCTACAATAGTCAAAGTCGGTAGAAAAGAAGGAACTAGAAATTACTATTGCAATCTAGTCTTTTGTAGAGTTGTGTAAAATAATCTAGAGATAGGACTAACCGACTTTACTAAAGTCGGTGGATGAAATAACTTAGTTATTCTAGAAAGAATTTGTACCGACTTTACACTTGTATATATAGATGTAGCATATGGCGTGAGGGAGATGAGAAAGAAAACAAAAAGCTTCTATACTTGTAAACACCACCACTATAAATAAAAGAAATCAACATATATATACACTCCTCTTGTTTCAATACTACCATCCAAATTAAATTTCCAACAAAAATTAACCGTACCAATAAGCAGTACAAGTAAACTGTCATGATAATATATAGTTTATGTTTTCATTGTTTTTGTTGGTTTAATCCACATACCAGGAGCAGAGACGCATATGTTAGCTGGTGCATCAGTTATCTTGCATTCTACCAGTAGATTTGAAATATCTGTGGCATTGAGCCCGAGCTCTTTACTGAGATCAGGTGATTCTAGGACTCTGCATACGCAATTCTCATCTTTTTCATAAACAATCTTCAAGTTGTCACAGAAGATGGTCGACGGGTTGCTTATGCTAGTATTTTTGCATGTGAGCAACCCTGGGAAGCACGGCGCATTTGGTGGTGAAGGAGGGGGTGCATGTGGAGGTGGAAGTGATGGTGGCTCGGGTGGTGATGGATTCGGTGGAAGTGGTTGTGGATTAGGGGGAAGTGGTGGTGAATTCGGTGGAAGTGGCGGTGGACTAGGTGGAAGTGATGGTGAATTTGATTGAAGTGGTGGTGGAACTGCCTTTAGATTAGTGGCGATGCTTGCATCTACCGATATCAGCACTATGGCGGCCGTCAACCATAGCAGGAATGTGACGATTTTGTTATGTTCCATCTCTACCTGATCCCTTGGGCTCTCAGTTGCATGTCTACGTAGTACTGCCGTTCAAGAAAATATATATGGAGTTTCTAGAACTAAGTTGTTTTCTTTTAAGAAAATAAAATTAAGGAGTGAAGAGCAAGGTAAATTGCTTGGGAAAATAAGGAACCTAGCTATCTTGCAGGACTTTTTAAAACTAAATAGCAAATGTACGTCTGCTATAGGTGGATATCAATGTCATGGTGTTTGCAAACCAGATACATATATATATATATGGTGAAAAAGTTTATGATTTTGTGTACGTCTCTCATTATTTGTTATTTCTTTTACTTTGTATTAATTATTTTATTGAGGTGTTTATGGGTTTACATAGACTAGTAATTTCTAAACAAGCCTTTGTTCACTAGCCGAAGAAATATATATGTCGGTTTAATTTGGGGCATACACATGCAGAGAGATAATCCGCAGGGCTTTGATTAGATATCGCCTGGTATTTGAATATATATATATAATCGGAATATGTATTTTGATTTATATTTTTGTATTTGCTTAAAACGAAGAGCAAAAGAAAATTACGAGTGACATTTTTATTTGTGCTCATTTCTCAGTTCTTTTTCTATCTGTTCGAGTAAAAGAGAGGATGGTGGTCATGGCTTCTGAGCATTGAACAAGTACTGCTAGCAACTAATTAATTTAAATTCTAAATTCCTCAGCGCTGCGGGGCAGACGGAAAAGAGAGAGAGAGTGTTATATTTTGCATCTTTCTTATATTTGTAATCCGGAAATGTTTTAGAAATTTAATTCTGATATTATCAAATACTAATAAAATAATTCGGCACTTGTCATTCTCTGTAATATACCTCGAAATGTATACGATTATATATGGTTAGCTTCAACCTCCAGTAAGCATGAGAATTGAATGCGACCAGACATAGCAGTATACCCCTCGAATCCGATTGACAGATTGGAGGTTGAAGCTAACATTTAATTCGAGGGGTATACTGCTTTATGATTAGCTTCAACCTCGAATGGTTAGCTTCAAAAATATCGTCTTTTAATTGGTTGGTTTCCGAGAGCAAATAAGTAATTTATCTACTTTTTAACACTTTAACAGTGACATTTAAATATTTGTTTGTGTAAGCATAAGAAGTAGATAAATTACTTAATAAATTGGTTTAATTTATGAGTTTTTGAAATTTAGAAGAGTAAATATGATATTATGAACTTTAGAAAGGGAAAATACATAATTTCAAAGATTTTGAGAGGTACACATGAAATTACCTTTTTTTTTTTTTTAAATGATAGGATTTCTCTTATGACATCTTAAAATATCGAAATCAAACTACGAGGATTGTGTGTCGCATCGTTGCAATTAAGGGGAAGAAGTGTTTGATGTTCAGTATTAGATCAAAATCGGTTTGATATGTGATCTGAGTTTATCGATTCACTTGAAATATTCATGTGTATCGCTTGAAGATTGCTTGAAGATTTGAGTGAATCAAGTTTGTGCAAATCTTGACGTGAATCAAGCTGCTCTGATCGGGCATTGAGGAATTGATTTTGGTCTAATGTCCAACTATGATAGTTGATGTGAACTTTCCCCTATCTAAGCTATTAATGGATATACATAATTCTCAATATGTACGAATGAATTTGCATGAAATTATATTTATTTATTTATTGAATTTACATATAGATTTTGAATGATAATTTTTTGAAATCATAAATTGAAGGTCAAGCCACCTAACATATTTTTAAACTCCTATGTATATTATAGAATATTTTCCTGTTATTTGGATTTCAAACTCATTACCTCTCATATGAGAGTCATGTATCTTTGTTACTAGATTAAAAACATATGAGTAAGGCTATGGTACTATGAATATTACGATTTGTTACTGTGCTACAGCTTTATATTCGAATTTTCAAATCCTAACGGTCCCATTCATCTTGTTCTTCATATTAATATGTGTTTGGAAACCAAATTTTACATTTTTTGAAATTTTTTTACTATTTTTTTAGATTTATTGAAAATCACTGTTTTTGAATAATTCAGAATTTTCAGATCAAGTGATTTTCTAAATATCTAAAAAAATAGTAAAATTTTTTAAAAAAAATGTAAAATTTGGTCTCCAAACACATATTAATATGGATAACAAGATGAACGGTTTGGATCGACTATTATAATTTGAAAACTCAAATATAGAGCCGTAACACGGTAACCACCTGTAATATGCATATTACCATAGCCTCACTCAAAACATATTCTTAGATCTTGAATGATATTTATCTTATTTATTAAATTCATATATGAATATAGAAGGATCTAAGTTTGAAATTTATTGAGAATTTAATATTAGAAACCTTTTTAGTTGTTTCTGAAGCTATTTAATAAAATAATTAAAATTGTCATTTAAGTTAATTTAATTACCATTAATTTTTTATTTATACTTTTATAAGAGTGAGGCTATGGTACTTCAAAAAAAACGCGAGTCAGTCCATGCTATGGATTCATATCTCCATTAAGAAATTGATATAGTCGATCCAAACCGTTTAATATGATCTTTATATGAAAAATATACTAGAATTTTGAATAATTAATTAATTCTTTATATTACTATTCATCCTAAAAAAAAAATTTGAACATGTATTTAAAAAAAAAAAAAAAAGATAACAGTCCAATCAATCTGTCATCAGTACCAGCCCGTGTTTAATTAACTTGCTACCTGAAACAATCCGAATCAATAGACCTAAAGCCCCATAAACTTTAATCTGGACTCGGTTGACCCAACCATTAAAGTTGACGGACACAAGACACAAGTTGCAAGACCTTAATCTGGATTCGATAGACCGAATTTAATATGGACGCAACACACAAGTTGCATTAATCTAGTGTTTTTTTTAATTTTTTTCTCTACTAAGTTAGTTTTAATTCTGCTAATTCATTTCAGTTATAGGTTGTAATTTTAGGAACCAGTAGTAAGGTAGTGTAATGGTACTCTAATTGTTTAATGAAATCATAGCCTCTACCATGTTTTCAAAAAAAAAAAAAAAAATAGTAAAAAATTGACAGACTCATTTGAAACTGGATGATCTGAAACCCAATCAACTCAAAATTCGAAAACAATTCAAATTCTGGCTTGATTAAATCTAAATCCAACACGACTTGCAGAATTACCAACTCTGAAATTACCAAGCATGCATGAGCTGCAGAAACTAAGCGCAATCCTATTGTAGATTTGTAATTTTCTTTTCTTAAATTTATTGTGGATAATTGGAATATTTTCTTTTGATAAAAGAAACTACAAAACCTTTGTACAACAATTGGGGTTCCCTTTCCACCCCCTCTTTTTTGAGCCAATACTATTTTTTTTTTTCTTTTTTCCATGTCATGCCTTCCCGCTCACCATCATAAATATAGATACAAGTACAGCAATCAAACAAGAGGAGGGTTCAAATGCCTTCATGTTTTTGTATCTTCATCATGCTTTCATCTCTCTTCATCATTTTCAAAGTTCAAACAGTCGATCCGAACCGCTCAACCTAACCTCCATACTAAAATATGTTTGGAGACCAAATTTTACATTTTTAGAAAATTTTTTACTATTTTTTAAGATAGGTACAAAATCAGTAAATCTGAACCATCTAAAAATAGTATTTTTGTATCTATCTAAAAAAATAGTAAAAAAATTCCTAAAAAATATGAAATTTGGTCTCTAAACATATTTTAGTATAGAGGTTAGATTGAACGGTTCGAATCAACTATTTGAACTTTGAAAATCATGAAGAGAAATGAAGACACAATGGAGACACAAAAATATGGAGGTATTTGAACCCTCCTCATCAAACAATGAGAAAATATAGTACTTAGCACATTATGCACTACAGGATTATATGGAAACCTCAACCTCTCTCCATTTTCTTTTACACCAACAATTAATGGTGCAGGGCACATTGCACTGACAGTTGTTCAAATCAATATTGATTCAGATCATGAAGGAACACAAAAAATAAAACAATGATGGTAGATATCAATGCCAACTTAGTCGTCATAATTGTGGCATCATTTGGTGGAGGAGCTGCAGTATAGAAAGGAGATAATTAAATAAGAATCTAAAAGCCTTGAATTTTTACAGCTGGTCACTCCGTCTCAATTTTCACAATTTATATTTTAATTTAATTAATTGGTCACATCACCGTGATTTTGACGTATTTTATTTATTATCTTGAAAACTACAAAGAATAAAGTACCGATAGTTAAAAAAGAAAGCCATAATTATATTAATCGCTTACAAATTCCAATCAATAGTTTATCAGATACCCATATTTTCTTTCTTTAATAACTCATTAGTTAATTTATTAATATATTAAATAATAACTACCAGCAATTGCAAACACGTTCACGCTACCAAAATTGACTATTTAAGACAATTATCTTTTATTGTAGGAAAACTACTTGGACAATTATAAATTATTACTCCAAAAAAAGACTTATAATTAATACACAATAACAAGTAATTTTTTTTTCTTAACATATTTACCCGGAGCAGAGCAGAGGCTAGTCGACGTTGTGGTAATTTTGCATTCTACCAACAGATTTGAAATTTCCGCGGCATTAAGGCCGAGCTCTTTACTGAGTTCCGGTGATTTGACGACTTTACAAATACAATCGGTGCCATTCTTGTAAACCACCTCCAAACTATAACAACAAATTTGGGATGGATTGCTCGTGTCGCTGTTCTTGCATGTAAGCAATGCAGGATAGCATGGCGTATCAGGCGGCGCATAGGAAGCGGGTGGTGGGGGAGCATGCGGTAATGGATTTGGTGGTAGATGTGGTGGAACTGGTGGTAGAGAAGGCGACGGAGCCAGGCTTCCTTCTCCGGTTATCACCATTGCCACTAACGCAACCATCAAGGTTAACAAAGCGTTTGTGCGTTTCATCTCTTGGCTGGTTTTTTGCTTATGCTTTCTTTTTATGTTAAATATATAAAATGAGAATAAAATTGGTGCAAGGTAAATTGCTTGAGAAAAATAAGGAACCGAGCAGTCCATTAACTGGTGTGGAGGTAATTATTAATTATTTTTTGTTGCCATCCAATTATTTATTTTTCCAATACTTTATTTTTTGTTTGTGGGTTTCACTATTTTTCATGGTACTTTTATTAATTAGTCGTGTCCAAGTACTTATAATATGATTGATCAAATAGAAAATCATTCTTTGTAATAACTGACTTCGTTTTATATTACTCCTGTCTGGTTGTAGGAAATAAATATACTGTTATTCCAAAGGAATCACGCCAGTATATTCTGATCCTAGCTGTTGATCTTTGTTGAGATTTGGGTGTGAAAAAATTATTTGAGATTCGTGCATGAGAAACTTTGAATAGTTGAAATAAGAATAACAGTTGGGAGTGATTAATGAGTGAGTATGAGTGAGTTAAGGTATGCTCATACTCTCTCATTAAGTAAATGAGAGAGTTTAAATGAGTGGATAAATGAGCGAGTTGTAAATAAGCGAGCTTTTAATGAGCGAGTTATGAGCGGCTCACGAGTTATGACTTATGACTCATAACAAAATTATATAGTGTGTCCACGCATAACAAAATTTATTAAAAGTCATAATAACAAAATCCAACAAATTGTCATAATCATTTAAATGAGCGAGTTGTTATAACTATTACTTGTTTTGAGCTTTAGGCGGAGGTTTTGGTTTTGCCAATTTACAAAAAAAAAAAATATATGAAACTATGAATATTAGTATATTACACATGATTAAATATTACATTGTGTCCACTATATTACACATGATTAAATATAAAACTATGCTTACTATCTATCAATTTTAATTAGGCAAGGTTAATGTTATACAAAATTACATAAGGTTAAATGTGGCAGGGATTAGATGTGGTAAATTCTTAATGAGCGAGTTATGAGCGAGTTGGGTCATGCTCATACTCGCTCATTAAGTAAATGAGCAAGTTTAAATAAGCGAGTTTAAGCGAGCTTTTAATAAACAAGTTATGAGCGGCTCACGAGTTATGAGTGATTTACTCACCCCTAATAACAGTATCCTGTGATCCTTTGGAATAACAGCAGATTTATATCCGTGGTTGTAGATACAAGTTGTCGATACAATAAATAGAAAAGTTTGGAGCATCATTTTCAAAATAATGTAGACCACAGCAAGCATTTCATGTGTCATTTTAATCAAGAAAAAACCAACGGGAGAAAAGATCAAATTATTTAGCCTACAATTAATAACGGCCCATATCTAGATTTAGTCAGTTATTTTCTTAGCCCATTAGCGTCCCGAAAAGTATGGAATCGCTTGAAACCTGAATTTCTCCATTGCTAAATTAAGTAAATCTTAACCTTTTGTATAGCTACTACCAAGTTTTCAAAAAAATAAATAAAAATAAAGTAAATCTTGTTTGAGCACAGAAGGTTGCTTCCATCAACTAGGTCCAAAGTTAATGATCTATATAATGTGCTATAGTAGTTCGTGATTCGATTTGAAATTAGCTCATTATGAAACAAATCAAATTGATTGTTTGTTCAGGAATTAACAAAATTCTTATTAAAATTGGCATTCCAACTCGGCAATTAAGATCACCTAACAATCATAAATTGAATTTTGATTGAATTGTTTCCATAGATGCTCAAATTAATGTTTAACCTCCTAGATTTACGACCCAATATTAGTAGTTATTTTATGCATCTACCAATCAAATCTAATTAATTACGATTTACATCAGGTTTGGATTTAATAAAGATACCAATTGTAGACAATTGGTTAGAATATCATGTATCTGTGATTCAAATTAGATACGATGAATAATTTTAATTTATATACTGTTGGTAATTAGTTATAATCGTCTAAATTGCATATATTTAGGAAAGTTTTTTGTAAAAAAGATGGAGTAATTTATTGCATCTATATGTGGTGACTACGTGCCATCAGAATAGCAGCTTGGCTGGATTACAGCTTCTCAAGAGAGACAACATATTTTGTGAAGGATCTCCAGATATCTTCGTAAACAATGAGGTAAATAAGACTTAACTTTATGCACTTTGTTTTATGTTTTACATGCTTGATCCAGTAGTAGGTTAAGTTGAGTATTTCTTAGATATGAAAACAATAACTATGCACAATTTAGATGTAAATATCCTAGATGTTCATATCATTGAAAACAAAAACTTGTGAAAGACTAATGGGGTCTAATCTTTAACCAGCAGCTAATTAGTTAGGCATTACAGTGGTGTAAGCAGCTGGTAATTTAGGTAGGTACCAGTGTACCAGTATCCATTCCCAGTTTAGATTTTTTTACTTTTATTTTTTGGAGATCGATGTCAGTAACTAGGATGGAATGTTGTAATTTGTACTTCTTATTTAAAACCTTTTTTTGGAAGCTACTGCCATAATTTCAAAAAAAGGAGCAAACCTAAGAGCAAGGTATTGACAAGGACAGTACATTTTTGTTTATTTCTTGCTTTCCCACAAAGAAATGAGGCTATGTTTGGAGGGAGCAAACTGCCTCCACGAAGATTGGCTGAGAGAATTGATCTGGATGCCAAGGTGTTGGGCGAATTTTTGCTAACTTATTTAAAAATGATGCAAATTGAAGTAGTATTGTCAGTTGTGACAGGTGGTAGAAGTAGGTCTAGCTGTGTGGTATTTTGTGTTTTTATTTTTAGATGGAAGGCTTTGAAACTGTTGTAATACGTTTTTTTTTATTATGGAAATGCATATGCAGAGATGTCAATATTTTCCTTATATATTGTTGTTCAATTGTTATTGATAATCTTAACAATGTAAGGGTAGTAATATGTATGAGATGGAATAAAATATGCATTTTTTTTAGCAAACTGATGAAATCGTACAGCGAAAGAGAAGGGGGTGAACATGTTACATTGTAGAGAGAGAGGGAAGGGGGCGAAGATGTGTAGATGTACATCGTAGAGAGAGAGAGACCATGGGGGCACAAATGTGATGAAGATGAATCGTAGAGAGAGAGAGGGATTGCAGATGTGATGACCATGAGGCGCAGATGTATATCAAGATGGATATCACGGAGAAAGGAAGGAAAGGAAAGGAAGGGGTCGGTCAAAGGCTCAGTTCGGTCAAATTTCATTAAATTAGTTGACATGGCACCAAAAAAAAAATGGATTTGCAATTGCACGGTTGTGGGAGTTATGCAATTAAGAACTGAAATTGATTTCGATAATCATTTTGCAATTACAAAACATTACACCAATGGATGAGATGCTCTAAATAAATTTAGACTTCTATATATAGAAAAATATCAAAAAGATGCATAGAATAAAAAATATGTCATTTGTTTGATTGAAGAGTTAAAATTCAATCTGAAATTAAATTGTTTAATCACAATTATTGACGAATCAGAACATCTAATTGCTTAATATAAAAAAAAAAAAAAATATACTCATTTCCTCTAAAAGCAAAACTGACTTCATTCTCTCAGTAACTCATTCCAATTCTGAAAAAAGAAACTTAATCAATATTTATGCTTTATATCTCCCACATATCTTCCTGAGACCCCGTTTTCTACTTTATCAAATTAAATTAATTCTGATCTATGTTGAATATTGCAGAATTATCGTCAGTTGTTTTCATAGCATGTCTAAGAAGCAACAACTTTGAATTATCTTGATTGCAGTTTCATCTTATATAATGAGATAAAATATATTTAAGGACAATGTCCCAACACTCTAGGCAATGATTATGTAAATTCTGATGTGGACAAATTAGATGTGATATTTTACCAAATGTTTTTCGATGAATTATCCCAGATAAAATTGCTAATTTTGTTGGATACATTACTTACATCTACGATCGTTAGATATAATTGATCAACGTTGACAGCCACGATGCCAATTAAATGAATTAATGTACAGCTTAAAATTAATATCCACAGACTAATTAATATGTTAATTATATAGGCAACGTATTAGAGAAATGATTTATTGGCATCCAAAAATGAAAGAAAAAGGGAAAATTCTGTTATAAATTCCTGACGATTCCTCGGAATTATAAAATAGAAAGAAATCATGAAAGAGAGAAAAAAAAAACAAGAGTTCTCCATTCATTGGCATCTATAGTCTATAAAATAGAATAAAATAAATAAATAGCAATTTAATAGAATAAATAAATAAACATCACAATTCAGAAATGAATAATGTCTCTTTCAATATGCATGCCTATACTCTTACATGGCACAAATTGAGAGTTCTACATAAGCACCTTATGCCATGATAAAGAGAAGAAGGGAGAAGAAGGTAGAAAAAACGATCCATTCAGATTTAAATGGTGCTCCATTTGGAGTCCCTGTTTCTCAAGACAAAAATAAATTACATTACGCAACCTTACAATATTTCTTTCCATTTATGAGAAAATCATATGAAGTGTACTTCTTAAGTTTTATTCGGATATATGTCATATAATGCTTGCAGATGTCTGAACACGTTATCATTACGATCCTCGTAAATGGATATATGTGATACTAACAAAAGAAAGATGTCAGTTTACATATGTTGCAACTTGCAAAAGATACATTGAAATACAAAAAAACAGAAGAAGAAGAATTGAACAGGTTTGGTGTATATCTCTCTACATTATGATTCTTAGAAATTAAGCTGCACAATTTTAAAATGGACATTCTATATAGTTGTAGTTACTCTATTTGGTTAACATATATCCACATAACATAAATTGCATTTAGAATTTTTCATTTTTGAAAATATACCTGGAGTTGGAGGCTTCTTAGGCGGAGAAGCTGAAGATGAAGTACAAATAAAAAGAATAAAGAAAAGAAATACAAGTTAGATCACACATCTCTCTGTTCTCCTGACAAAATTTATCAATCTAAACAACCAACAAAAATGAAGAAAATTTAATCAAGCCATAACATATTAAAAGACAAATTAAGCTTACCTGGTGCTGCTGAAGTACAAATATTCGGGCCTGCACCGGTGATGTTGCACCGATTAAAGAGCTCCAGACCCGATTGCAAGTTAATACCGAGTTGTTTCTGAATTAAGGGATTGTTGAAAACTGCACAAAGGCAAGTGACCTGGTTTTTCAATGCACTTGCGAGGGGCCCGCAACATGCTTCGGTCGGCACAAGAGCAGTGTTATTGTAGAACTCAGCACAGTTTGCTAGATCAGCAATGCATGGCAGATCCTGTGCTTCTGTTTGTGTTGTTGCAACCACCGCTACGGCCACTATCACCAGAGAGAAGAATCTCCTTCCTAAAATCCTCTCCATTTTTCTTTTGTTAATGTTGATGTTTAATCTTTCTCTCTAATTGAGAATTAATACCAGAGAGAGTTGACTTGACTTGGTTTATGCAAGTTGGCGCCCTTTTTATTTATTGTTTTGTTTGTTGTTTTACCAGATAAAGGAAGTATTTTATTTTGTATGCTGCATGGTTAATGATTATTCATCGTGCCTCGCGAGGTGACATGAGTGATATATACTTTGCAAATATGGTTCTATGGACCTTTATAGAATGGCATAATTCACTGTGATAGCTACAAATTTGCAATTATAATAATAAGATCATGCATCTACAAAAATGAAAAAAAAAAGTTGTTAAATTAGCTGGTGTGAAAAAAAAAAAAATGAAGACAACTGCTGTCAGGTTGGATTTGATCAAAACTAGTTTAATATTGTTAATTAAGTCTGGTAGGCATTAGAATTATCCATTTATGAATTAAATTAATATGTGTGTCCTGAATATTGGCAAAGAAGATAGTAAAATGAGCGAGGTTATGATACTATGCATAAAGCAGATTGGTTTGTATTATAGATTAATATCTACATTTTCAAAGTTTACATAGTCGATATAAACCGTTCAACATATTTTTCATATGAAAATATACTTGCGGACTAAATTTTATATGTCTTTATTAATATTTTAAACAAAAAATATATATTATTTTTAAATAATCTATTAAATATCATATTGAACGGTGAACCTTTAAAGCAAAACTATTGATACATAATACAAATTAACCAATACAATACGTGCTATGCATATTACCATAGCCTCATTCTTAAAAAACATATACAGCATTAGCACCAACCAATTATGAATTAATCATGTGCTCCATGAATATTGCTAAAGATAATATAATATAATAATGGGAAAATTTCTAGTGTACCCATGCAAAAGTTTAAAATAGCCAATTTCCCCATAGAAACACTACAATATCCAATATGCCCATAAAAACTTAATATTCTTTCTTCTATGCCCATTTATTCATTACACCTATTATTTAGTTATTTAAAAAATCAAATTGACAAATATACCCTTTATTAAAATGGAGATAAGAGCTTCATTGAAGGAGGGGCTCCATCTTCTGGCTCAGCCTATTGTCGTTTGTTGTCAATACCAAGTGCCAGTGGTTAGCTTGAAATCGATGAAAGGAGAAAGAACCCACACCTCCGTTTTCATCTCTTGAGCTGCTGAAGAAAGAACAAAGAAGAAGTTGAGGAGATGAGTTACTATCTGCAAATCAAACTAAGTGGATTGAATTAATTTAGTTCCATTCACGAGTTTAGAAAATGAGGGAGGATATCATGTTCGACAACCAATCTAAACCATGCAAATACACACAAAATTCGAGTCTGAAACCTGATTCGAAAACAAAATTTTGTTCATCTTGAGGCTCTCAAAGGCCAGTGGTATATACTATATACTAATACCAAGCTTCTTTGGAGCATGCTTCTTTAAGGACTCAAATATGGTAAAAGAATTACAGAAAATCATTGAATTTCCAGAATAATTGGTCGATTCTATTAAGTGTGGCTCGCTATAATAGTTGTTGGTATTGTTCTTCAGTGGTAGCCCTCTTATATTTGTGATATCAAATAACATAATATTTCAAAATTATGCACAAATTATCTGAATATGTCACAGATCTACATTAGATATGCCATTTGTCAGAAGAGGACAAAAGTGACAAAAAAAAACACTCGAGAGTTATCTTCTCTATGGAAACCTTCTCCTTTAATTTCTAAGGTTGCTTACGTGCTTCCACTCCCACACACAAAAAAAAATTAAGGTGTTCAGTAAAAAATTAGAAAACCTTCACCTTTAATTTCTATGATGGAAGTATAATTCAGAGCCAAGTCAGAAGATGTAGCGTCTCCTTCAATGAAGCTCTTATTCAATCTAATGGAAATTAATGGACACCTCCATTTTAGTGAAGGATATAATTATCAATTTAAATTTTAAAATAACTAAATAATAGGTTTAATGAATAAAAGGGCATAAAAGAAACAAAGTTCAGTTTTAATGGGTATATTGGATATTATGGTGTTTCTATTGGGAAATTGGCTATTTTAAATTTTTACATGGGTACATTGGAAATTTTCCCTATAATATATATCCCAAAACGTGTGCCTCAATCCCTCTAATCACTTTCTGACCTTCCTTCCTATTTATATTTAAATTTTCTTTAATGTAAAGTAAGAGAAATTACACTCGCACAAACAGTGTAATTCCAGACTATATAGAAATGCACTTTTTATCAGAAACAACTAGTCAGCGCAAAGATGTAAGAAATATTGTGTGAAAATTGTGTGAGATAACAGCACTTGTTAATTTATATGCTGACTTCGTTCCAATAGAATAGATCCCAACTGTCATGATCGATCATCTCCAGCTATTTCAACATTTCTAAGTGATCAAAACATAAAGCAAACATCAGTTTCCAGCTGTCATGATCGTGTCCAGCTATTTCAACATTTCTCAGTGATCAAAACATAAAGCAAATATCAGTTTAGTAAGACAACTAGGGGTGTCAACGGGTACGATACGGGTCGGATGGAGACATTTTCATATCCGTACCCGTTATGATAACGAAAAAAATTCTTTACCCTTACCCGTATTTTCGAATACGGTACAGGTCGGGTAAACGGATAAAAAAATACCATTAACATTTCAATTTGTGTTTTCAATAAAATAAATTTTAAAATAAGAAAAAGTAATGATGAATACAACTAATTTGTATTATGAAAATTTAATAAAATACAAAAAATTTATTGTATTATGTATCATCTTCATACAAATATATATTTATATATGTAATTTTATTTTATTTTAAATTATCTTATATTAAAACGGGTAAGATAACGAAAAAAAATCATTACCCTTATCCATACCCGATTAGCTAATGGAATAAAAATCTTACCCTTATCCGTGTTTTCGGATACGATACGGATCGGGTAAACAGGTAAAAGGGTGCCATTGACACCCCTAAAGACAACTATGCAGTTGGGATTTTGGAAGAGGAACAGAGAATGATACTTATTTCACAGATGAGAGAGAGATTGTGTGGAGTGATTTAAATGACTTAAAAAATTCAACTTATCCAAATAATTTATAATAGTTTGGTTCAATAAAACAATGACTGTTTGAACGACTTCTCGCACAAACTTCTGTTTATATTTATTTATTATTATTTTTTTTTTTTGAAAACTTGGTAGTGACTACCAAGACTATATTAATAGATTTGCTTATTACATCAATTCCTAATTATTACATCAAGGCTAAATATTTAGAGGAGCAATTGGATTTATATTTATAAAGTTCCCTTTTCTCTTGCACACGTCTCCGTCCAATTCCAATCTAAAGTTCATTCTGCAATTTATTCCAATGGTTTAATTTGTCCATTCTTTTATGGTAATTAAATCGAGTCAAAAAGGAAGTGATAAGCTAGCTCTTGCCATTCCCGTTAAATTTTACAACCATGCAGCCACTACTAAAATTTTCTTTTATTTATGTAAAATAATAATGTACACGAGGGGCAAACTCTTACACTAGTAACAAAACTGTATCTGTAAAATGGTACATTTCTGTACCGTATCCTGGTCTTTTGACAAAACTGTACATGAATATTCCAAGTACAAAACTATTGACTTTATTTTAATAGAGTATTATGTACAGCAAACAAAAATTTACAACTGTGTTATGAAACAATTCGATAAAATATTTCAGAATGCAAACTGCTACAGGCTAAATATATGTCACGTTAGGGAACTCAAGCATCTATACCAGGTCCCGGGTAAGCCGGTAGACTCATGATCCGCTTGTCAACTACAGGCCCGCCCACTGTGAAGTGATACAGACTTTGGAAATCCCTCCCTTTTAATCCAAGCACTTCATGCACTGCAGATTAAAATCATGAAACATATATTTGTATCAATCAGCGTTACAAAAGTCCCTTTTCTTTCTTGAAAATTACACCAATTGTAGCATTTGGATATTCAACCCAATAATATTCATAAGGGCAACGGCCACTCAATTCTGTTACTAGTTATGCAAATGGTAGGCTCCTTTGTTAGATTTGAGTATTGGTAAAGGTAAATTCCATCAATTGTCCACAATTTTAAACCTTGGTAATAAGGTTTATTTTTTCATATATCTAACACGTGCTTAAATTGAAACAAAGAGACTTCCATTTTGGGTTGCAAGTACTGGTTAGGAAAACCATTTCCTTAAATTCAATATAACCAGATCAAGCCAACCTGGCTTAATGTTTATTACCTTGATGTTTTATCGTGTAATTTGCAAAGGAACCAAAGACTAATTGAATTGTATAACTGTGCATATCTAATTTTTAAATTTCCAGCCAAGCAAAATTTCTCATTGTTACTTTTGTTTTTTATACAAATATAGCAGATATGACTTACCAGAATCATCAAAATAACAACCAATACCGGTAGCAGATATACCAACAGCATGGGCTTCTAGGTACAGCACCTGGCCAATGACTCCCGTCTCCCAAAACAACCGTGGGTACATCCATGCACCCTTTTCACGCAATACTGGCTCAAATCGCGCCACCATTCCCAAACTAAAGCATCCATCAGAAGCGATATCCTGCAGTTTATTTGTATAGTTTTCAATTTCATACAACAGAAAACAAAATATTCCTAACCACCATGCAAGGGTTTCATTGGCAAAGCAGTTGCACATCTTTTCATAGTTTCATTTCCCTTCTTTTTCCAGTTCGTTTGACTAAAGCAAAATATATTATACATACTTTTTGATTAAGGCTATGGTAATATGCATATTACAGATCAAATCCATACCATGGATCCATATCAGTGCTTTCGCATGGTCCAGAATTTTTACATCAAGTGATTTTCTATCTATCCAAGCAAATAGGAAAAGATTTTTAAAAATGTAAAATTTAATGTACAAGTACATTTTCATATGGAGATCATTTAACAGTTCGGATTGACTGTTTGAACTACGAAGATAGAGATATGGATCCATAGCACATGCCAATCCATAATATGCATATTACCACAGCCTTACATATACCTTTTTCCATTCGGAAAATTAGCCAATTAAATAACTGGGATCTTTCATAGCTAGCTCATAACATATTGGACTCTCAACTATAATTTTCAATTCAGACATTTAAAATGAAATTAGTGCATTTATTTGATTGGATCTTAGTTTTATTTATTGTAGTTCAGGCTTCAGTTCACTGTTTTCCAAATTAAAAAAGTTTGACTTTCCGGTTGATTTGGACAGAACCATAAAATGAGAAACTAACATAAACAACCAGGATTCACATATATATAACTACCAAAAAGATTTGCTGAACAATATACCTGAATGCAAGAGAGTTGCTTTGCAAGATCCTGGCAATCTCCTTTGGCAAGCCTATAGAGTGGGAGTCCAGCAGGGCACTTATCGGGCCGGACCCACTCAAATTCAGACCTCATTGCCTTCTTTAAGCTATCAAAATGATCCTCATTCCTCACCAAAAAATATATTCCCTTTTCCAAACCCTTAACTCTGTGCACAAACAATGCTAGATGCACCTCAGCATCCCAATCCAGAACCCTAAAGGGCATTGCAAAATTCCTCCCTTGTTTTTCCCCCAGATCCACCTCGCCTGATGGGAGGCAGTGCAGTAGAATCTGGTAAAAGGTTTCTCTCTCCATTAAGTGGATTCGGTCCATGTCCACCGCAGACCGCCTCTTTCGCACCACCTCATAAACCGTGAAATCTTTGTAAAGTTTCTCTGATATCAGACCGCTTTTACGAAATGGGTTCACTGAAAAAAGGTTATCATCTCCAGGTTTCTTTATGGCCTCAGCTGTGTGGTATATCACATCCCAACATACATGGTCTTTACTGAGAGAGTTTGGCTTGCCAGCCCAATCTAAATCAGACAATCCCTTAACGAACTCTCTTAAAGCTGGATAATCAACAGTAAAATCGGTATTAGCTGGAAATAGCACCAATGCACAATCAGGGTGTTGCGCCTCGACCCAAGGTAGGCTACCTCTAATCGGTTTTGTAGGCAATGGCTCGGGCAATGGTGGATACATCTTGGTGACACCTAGTAAAGCTTCCAACTCAGAATGGGACAGAGAATCGAGCAGTTTGGCATCCCAACCAAGTGCAGCAGCTGATATTGCCAAGGCCGCAATTGCATGGCCCACATCATGATTACAGTACCTCAAGGCACGTTCGCCGTATTTCCAAGCCTCGCGCCAAAAAATTGATGAGAAAACGGCTATCAACGAATCAGAAGGAATGGGTAATTTCAAATTCGGGGGCAATACTGCTCGAATCTCCAAGGAGTGATCTTTGGGGGAGTAGTGAGAGAGAAAAGGAGAGGCGTTGTAAGGGGAATTGGGGAGGGGAGGAGAGAGAATGTGGCACTCAGTCGGATGGAGGTTGCCACTACTTGGGTTGACCCGAAGGGACCAGGTAGAGAAGGTAGTGGTTTTCCAAGCCGAGAGAGAGAGGGAATAGTAGAGAAGGGAGGAGAGGGAGGAGAGAGAGAGGGGGAGAGGAGAGGAAGGGAAAGAATTGAAAATGGAGGGAAAATGAGGGGAGAGGGGAGTGGTGGGGTGAAGGAGGGGAAGGGAAGGCGAAGGTACGAACCGGAGGAAGGGATTGGGTTGGTTGGCCCAGTCGAGCCGACCGGGTCCGCGAGCGTAACCGGAGGTGAGCGAATGCTTGGTCCGGTCGTGGTACGTTATCGCTTGGGTCGTATACTCGGTTTGGTTCTGCGGGAGATGGTGGGGTAGGCGGGATGTGGAGGAGTGAATCATTGCCAGAGTGAGCAGAGATAACGGTCGTGGCCTGGGAGAGTGAAGGCGGAGGAGAGGTCGAGAAGGCATTTGAGTATTTGACACGAAGCAGTGATGTTACCGCTTACGTTTGAAGCTCCGTGAATATCAATATTGTCTGGACGTGGTTTTAGGATTCCAAGGCAGGATAAGGCACAAGGGCAGTGAGGAACCGATCACGGTTCATGAAACAACTGGGGAACTGGTTCATGCTATGGCAAATGTGTGATGGAAGAAGAAGAGTGTGGTTGTTTGGAGAAGAATGAGGTGAAGGTTCGGGTCGTTTGGGTCCAATGATAACGGGCTTTCAATGGGAAACTTAACGGATATTTTCAAGTCCATTAGTTTACCCGTTTGAAATATAAACTTCGGCCGTTGCGTTTAATCAATGTTGCTAAAATTATTTTTTTGTTGGTCACAAGAGACTTGGGCTTAGTTAGGTCTAGCGGGCTCTCAATTTTTCTCGAATGCAAATTTTCATTAGTTGAACACAATATACTAACAGCCTCTCTGAGAGGCTAACGATCTTAAAAAAAAAAAAAAAAAAAGAATATGTGTGACCACCCTGCCTCATAGGCTCATACTCTTTTTCTTAAACTATAATTACCGAAAAATCCTATCATAATTTAACTTTTCAATTTTGTTAGCAGTAAAATATAGTTTTAATACTTGATCCAACAGCTAATAGTTTTTACGGAAACCATATATATATGGCTTAACCGATTGGTTCTTAGATACGTGATGATATAATTCAACAAAACCTAACTTCATTTATTGCGGCTCTTTCTTTTATGTTTCTTTAATTAATTAACAGAGCATTAATGAACTGGGACACATCCTCAAAATCAACGGAAAAGAAATGACATAAGGGCATTTTGGTTGTAAGTTAATGTTGCATTTTGCAAACATCTTAATTAAAATACAAAATTAGTGCACCAATCTAAAATATTAGTAACCTTTTATATTATCTTTGTATACCTGCTACCCAACAAAAAAAATGTTGCAAGCATTTTAATAAATTTTCGTTCTGTATTCGTCCGACATAGACACGTTGCTTCACAACTCCGATTTGTGATAATTGTGTTGTGGTCAACTGCATTAAGCAGCAAATTCAAAAGGTAGGGAAAAGAATCTTAGGTGAGAATTAAATATAAACAAAGATGAACAATTAATGCATCACAGAAAAACATACCGCCTTGTCTCTCTAATTAGTCTCCTCTTTTCACCTAGTCTATAGATCCTACTTTTCTAACGGAAAAATAAGATTGCCATTACAATTTTGATTCTATGATTTCATTGAATAGGAATAATTCATCTGAATTATTTTTCAAAAACTAGAAGCTGGGCAGAAATTTTTACTAATATCCAAAAAAAATAATAATAATAATATGCACCCATTTTCAATTTATTTTCATATCTGTTTAAATTGGAGAATTATTTTTCAGATCCAGCGTCTTTTTTGAAAAATAATTCTCTGCATTCAAAGAGTCTCTTTTTGGAAAATAATTTTATTGTAGAAATTACATCTAACAGTTTTGATCGACGCTTTGGACTTTAAAAATATAAAAAATAATTATTGTAATTTGTTGTAACTCAAAAATTATTGTAACTTAATTCCTCCTCACATATATATATAACATAAATCATATAACGAGCCAATCAATATCTGAGGAGTTGGTACATGCAGGATCTTTTCAAGTTTGGGACTTGGTATGTTAAGTGAGCAGAGATCGAATAAGCATGTGAGACAATGTGGAGATGTTTCTTCCTATTTTCATGTCATTACTTCTACGTGTACTATATAGAGTGTGTGTGTGTGTGCATACCATTAGCAGGTTACTTATCAAAGAAGCATCTTGATCCGCTACAGAACCACAACATTGTAATTGCCTCGGCGAATAAAAAATTAAACCCTAATAGCTGTGGTCAAAAGTATTATCCAAAATTAATTATATAGTCCAAGAAAGTACTGAAGAGCTATATATAATCTGAGTTAATTAGCTTTGAAACTAAATAACATGATGTGTGATTTTACCCTAAAGATAAAAGTAAATAATATGAGGCCTAGGTTGATCACATATTGAAGCACGGTCTATTTCTCTATTAGGATCATAACACAAACTTCTACAAAGTTTTCAACGCAGAAGATCTATTATAGTTGAATCATGGGAGGAACAAACCGTTGGTAGGTAGTAAAAAAACAAATATCAGAAAGAACGAAAGAACAAAGTGATAGTCTGATAGATACATTGCATTTCATGAAAGTGCGTATATATGATTATAAAGTAAAAGCTGTATATATCGTTTCCTTTACCATCCAAGGAACTTGTGCCCCTAGATGGCTAGATCCCCCTTTCTTTTGAACACAATTCTCTTATTATAAATTAATTAACCTATCTCCAAAATGCTGGTACAACTTGTAACAACTTTGTCATAAGCTCAATGATATACAGTTTTACCTTGACAGTTGTCACTTCAACAAAAGAGCAGCAAAAAATAAATAAAAACTTCAATTTTATAACCGTGTTGACGTCAAAAATGACTAGCCTTAATTTGCAAATTGCAGTAGAATATAGATGTAATTTTTGACACTTCGTGGAAATTGAGATATGTTCTGATCAGAATCAGAGATAGTGGGGGTTAACTGGAAGCAACCTGCGTACAGTCATATTACTGTTAATATACCATGTTCTCTGTGCCAATGAATACTTAAAAAGTACAGTACCAGTATCTTCAGTATATTTTAATGAATATGTAAAGAAGAAGCATTGAAGCAAGGAAAGGGTTGGCGCGGACGGCTGCTTTGATATTCGTGGATATCATACCATGCATATAGCTCATCCATCAATACTCAGTTTAATTTAATTTATAATATATTTTTTTCAATTGATGTATGTTCATGTTAATTTTCCAGTTTAATGCGTGTTTTTTTTTTTTGTCAGAAAAATCTGTTATAGAAGTTAATAGTTTGCCCAATATTTTCATTCTTAGTTTAAACTTCAATCTATATATATATAAGTGCACAGGTAACTAAATTAATTAGTCACCATATATATAAATTCTAGCTACTTTGCTCATAAGCTCATGGTCTAGAGACGATTTGCACAATATAAGCTCAAATTTCATTTCCTTGCCAATTAATTGTTTAGAAGCATTTCTTCTCCTTTCGTTTTTCTTTTTAAGAAATTGGGGCATGCAGGCCCAACCACCCAAGCCTACCATGCATGGATCATTCTAATTGTTCTACAGTTTAGAGATTATATATTAAAATCAGAAATACATTTTTGTATCATTAAATCTCCAGCGCTCACATGACTTGTTGGAAGACTATATATTAGTAAGAATTAATTAATTTACAGGAACTGATTAATTATTGAACTCCACACAACATGCTCAAGACCTAACATATAAATATAAAAATTAGAATTAATTATATATATCATATGAATAACACTCTAGCTAGCTATATAGCTACCGTACGTGATAATAACTCGTTCACAAAGCCAATTATTTAGGAGGTAATTAAAAGTTTAAAAACCAAAGAAAAGAAGCCGCAAATGTGAGGTTTTGCACATACTTTTAGATCGATACATAGGTACCAATAATTAGGCAAATAATATAATAAAACATCTCATTCATTGAATCATGTGGAGTTGGGGGTATATAATGTACATGAATCGCCCTATGCATACATCGGACTTGTAATTCATTGTTTAGCCTAATTAAAGAAGTTGCTAATTATTATGAGGCTAGTGCATGATTCTCTTTCCAAGTACTTGATAATTGTGGTCATGTGCCAGTGCCATGCATTTCATGATCGCCTCTCATGGTGATAAAGCATGTGATCGATGCATGAGTGCCACATAGCCAGGGAATATTACAACTTGGATTTCCATGCTCAAAAAAAGAAAACGAGAGATCTGCTTCCTTACTTGGGTGTGTTATCTGATCCCGGCAAGCTAATCCAATATTTAATTGGAAATTAATATGTATACTTGTAATTAACTTTTACATCAACCTTGCATATATGAAGGTAATTACAAGAGTTGTATATATTCTTACACTCGTGAAATATAAAAGATAATATGTATACACCACAACTTGATTCATGA
The DNA here is from genome assembly GCA_033356055.1 of Carex pumila. Taxonomy (NCBI): domain Eukaryota; kingdom Viridiplantae; phylum Streptophyta; class Magnoliopsida; order Poales; family Cyperaceae; genus Carex; species Carex pumila. Next base: position 119,691 of record JARJHM010000312.1, read on the forward strand.
TCAGATCTTCTGCAATTTAATATATGAAATCATAATTAATTAGTAATCAACATGTATTAGATGTCTCCTTTCACGGATCGATCTTCAAACTCTGCTAACAACGGCTTGTGACTAAAAATTAATTTGCCAATTCCTGTGACATACAAATGCAACATATATATCTTAACCATAGGTGACATGCATTATTTTTTTTCCTTCTCCATGTTCTTTTTTTCTTTTCTTTGTTAGATTCTTTTTTTCTAACTGAATTATTCTTGACTACCAAAATTGGGACAACATCAAAAAAATAATCTGTATCAAATTTGACTTGAGAAATAGAAAATTGAGATAAAAGATGAGAGGGGTCGACAAGGAAGAACTAAAATAATTGACATAAAATATAAAAAAACACTAAAAACTATTAATATCAAGTCCCCTTCTCTCTATATAACCCCATCCACCCTGGCTTCTCCTTCGCCTCTCACCACACTCAACTCTCTCTTCCTCTCTCTCTCTCTCTCTCTCTCTCTCATGTATCTCTCATTAGAGACCATGGAACTAGAAGAGAACAAGGACCTCCTCTCTCTAACCCAATTCCCTCCCGCAGAGCTAGACCTCTCTCTCTCCTTCACCTCTACTTCCTCCTTCACCACCTCCTCCAACTCCACTTCCTCCACCTTAACCACCCCACGCTCGTCCCTCTCTCTCTCCCTCCCTTCCTTCTCCTCTAATTCCTCCACTCTCTCTCCTCACCCTCACTCCTCCCATTCCCCTCAATGGCACTCTCTCTCCTCCTCCTCCTTCCCTCTCCAACTCCAACACCTCTCTCTCCTTCGCCCCCTCGGCTCTGGTCACCTCTCGAAAGTATTCCTTTGCCGTCTCAAAACATCCCCTTCTCCCTCCCCTCTCTTTGCTTTGAAAGTAATCGACCTCAACACACTCCCCTCGGAGACCTCACACTCTCATGTCTTAGCCGAAGCCCGCGCTTTGGCCTCTCTCGACCACCCTTTCCTCCCGACACTTTATGCGAGAATTGAAGCATCTCATTACTCATGCTTTCTTATCGACTATTGCCCGGGCGGTGATCTCCATTCGCTACTCCGGCGCCGGCCCCACTCCCGTCTCCCATTAGCCGCTGCCCGTTTCTACTCTGGTGAAATCCTCCTTTCACTAGAATACCTCCATTCCCTCGGTTTCGTGTACCGGGATTTGAAACCGGAGAATGTGCTTATACAGTCTGATGGTCATGTCATGTTATCAGACTTTGACTTATCTTTCATTGCACCGGTTTCACCAAAGGTGCATCGAAGGAGGCTCAACAGACAAAACCAACAACAAAAGAAGGGAAAGAGAACAAATTTTGAAAATGAAGAATTAGAGTTTGTTGCCGAGCCTGATACCGCATTTTCAAAAGACTGTGTGGGGACACATGAGTACCTCTCGCCGGAGATGGTCACTGGAGCAGGACATGGTAATGCGGTTGATTGGTGGGCATTCGGAGTATTTTTGTATGAGCTTTTGTATGGGCGTACTCCATTCAAGGGCCCCACGAAGGAGGCAACCTTAAAGAATATATTGAACAAGGAGTTGAGATTTCCTTCTTTGGGAGGAGAAGGAGAGGACGATGACATGGCAAATGCGAGAGATTTGATCCGTCGATTGCTTGAGCGGGACCCGAGAAGGCGTTTGGGTGCAATGCGTGGTGCGGCTGAAATCAAACGACACCCTTTCTTTAAAGGAGTTCAATGGTCATTGATAAGGTGTGTTACACCGCCGGTTGTGCCGACTGTGCCGGAGGCTGAGAAAGGAGATGGGGCCCACACAGTGAAAGAAACGTTCAAGTGGGGCAGTTGGAATAATATGACATGCGGGGGGAAAAAGGGCCTTGAAAAGAATAAGAAAAAGAAGAAGGGTTTCTTGGGTAAAATTGGATTAGAAAACATTGGATTATTTTGTGGGCTACTGAGATTGAAGTCAAGGAATAGGAGAAAGAAGGAAAAAAAATGATTCGACTCCAAAATTGTATTTTTGTTTTTTAAGTTGTTCTTTTTGTCCTTTAGATTTAGCGAGGTGTGACAGAGAGGCTTTAATTTGCATTGTACAAAGGTTTGAGGATTACTCTAGCTAGGCACATTGATCCGGTATATATTATAGAGAGAGGATCATATATTAGAATGTATGATACTGTTTAGTTTGTTATGAATTATGATGAGCCCCTGTTTCAATTTCTATGTTGTGAATCTAATATTTGAACTTGGATGTCTCTGAATCCTCCCATTTCATTAACTTCTAGGTAATGCAGTTATATATGTACTTCATATATATATATACACTTACTAAACTAAAGTGATCAGTTGAGCTGAAAACTAAGTTTGAAAGTGCAGAGAAATTAATGCCGGGCATATATAAATGGCATGCCCAACTTCATTGGATAAAATTTTAACATATGACTTATATAAATTAAGCTGAAATAATTATATGCATTGTTTTAATTATGAGAGAGAAAGTGCTCATTGGGATTTGGGACATCGATCTCTTACGACGACACCTCGAGGCTCGAGTTGCCCATTGCGGCCATTGGGACAATGGGACCCTAGGGTCTTAATTATAATTTTTTTTCGGTTACTTAGAAATCAAAATTTTTTTGTGGTTACTTAGAAATGATGGTATCCTCATTAAATCTAACTTAGCTAAACGGGGATGGAAAAGTGATTTAACTTGCTCCTTTTGTGGTTCTTATGAAACAACCGACCACCTATTCGTTACATGTCCTTTTATCATTGCCATTTGGTCATGGATTGCTCACCACAATGATTTTCAATATGATTGCACTGTTTTAGAGGATCTTTGGTATTTAGATGCATGTATACCCCTAAAAGATACCCTTTTAATTGAATTAATTAGGGCAGCCACTTTTTAGGTAATATGGTTAGCAAGAAATAAGTTATGCTTTAATGATTCTTCCATTCCCTCACTCACCAACATAGGGGCCTCTATTATTTCACTTACTTCCTATTGATGCAAAGTTAAAAATGATGATACTTTTTTTAAACTAACCTTGATTTTGCCTATGGATGTCTCTCCCTTGGCTCAGGTCGGCGATCTGACAACCCAATTAGATTCCGATACCCCAGGAGAGGGATACCTTTTAGAGGATACTCGCGGACTTGGGCCAGAGGAGACGAGTCTGTCAGCCTACCTGAGGGGTAGAGTTGAGCTCGCTGATACTAATATGTTGTCCTCTATTTCAGACCCTGTCTCCCCTGCATCCTCTTCTTCTCATTCTCCCAGTACTTCATCGTACGCTAGCTTTATGCGGGCTTCCGGCTCTAATGACACTTAGTACTTAGCTACTATTTTTTCTTTATCTAGCTGTCAAATGTCTTTTATTTTTGCTGTTATGTAGTTGCTTATGTTTTCTTGTACGAACTCTACTTCTATTCTTTTTGTCCAATGGAATTGCCGTTCCATTGATTCTTGTAATAAACAGGTGGGGGTTACCCACTTTTATCAAAAATAATAATAATATTTTTTTTTCGGTTTATTTGATTTGTACCGTATTTGATAAAATTAATATGGCTGAATGTTTTTTTAGTTAACTTATTGAATATGGATACAGTTAAGAAAAAACGTTAACTTATCTGGTAAGAGCTAGTAACAAGTAAAAACTATTTTGTAGTTATTATCATATATGATAATATAATTAATAAATATAACTATATAATTTTATGAGTAAGGTTATGATGATTTGCAATGTACACCTACCTAGTGTGCTTTAATACAATAGATGTCAGATTTGTGTCAAGATGCGCACTGGATGAAAATCAAAATACATCTAACAGTTATCGTACCGAATCACACTAGATAGGTACATTGCAAAGCACCATAATCTAATTCTATTCTTCTTCTTCTTATTATTATTAGATTGATTCAGATTACATTTTAAATATTTTTATTAGTGATTTATAAAAAAATAATTTATCCAACAATTTATATATATTTTTTAATTAGTAATTCGTGACAAAAATTAATTTATGCAACATTTTATTTAATTAATAGTAATTCACTTTTAAAATAATGGAATTAAAATTATAAATGGGATAAAAATTTATAATTTTGTGTGCTATTTGACACATAATGTATTTTAATATATATATACATATATTTACTTTTTTTTGAATTAAATTAATTATATGTACTATCAATTTATTGAATAATTACCGTTATTTGTTTCGTTTCATGCTATCAAAAGAGTGAGGCTATGGTACTTTGCAATACGTGTATCGTTTTGTGCATTGGATTTATATCTTCATCTTTAAAGTCTAAATAGTTGATCTGAACCACACAAAATTTTTATCATATGAAAATATACTTAGAGATCAAATTTTATATATTTTTTTAGACGATTAGAAAATCACTTGATCTAAAAATTATATACCATTCGAAAGTAGTGATTTTCTATCTACCAAAAGAATAGTAAAAAAATTTCGAAAAATATAAAATTTGATCTCCAAGTATATTTTTTATTATGATAATAATATTAAGCGGTTCAAATTAACTATTTGAACTTTGAAGACAGAGATATAAATCCAATGCACGAAATAATCCCCGCATTGCAAATTACCATAGCGGCATATATAGCCTCACTCATAAACAAATATTTAATTTGTATGGAAAGAGTGAATAAAACTAATTATATATGCATGGTTATAGAGATGAAAATCCTTCTATGGATCGCTCGATCGGATATTGTATCCATTGACACATCTGGGAAGTGCATGGACCCCCTCTCTCTCAATCGGCATTTATTTTTCCATTTGACATTTCTTGGTGGCCATGCATGCATGCTTCGTCATCGTCATCAGTTGATTAGATACATACATGTCAGCAATGGTTGCTACAGTGGTGAAGATCCGGCATCACGCCAATTGGGACCTACTGATGTAAGTGTCTATTGATGGACGTACCAAGTTCAATTCCCACAACTTAATTTCTTTGATCAACGTACGTCACAAATTTCAATATTAGTACTTGGTCAAAAAGTACGGATCGAGCAATCGCACAAGATTATCAGATTAAGATTTTGACATGCATCGTAATAAGCTACTATCATACTAATCTATTTGCGCTTGCGCATGACATCGTTTCTTTTGACTGGCACTGGCCACTGGCTCAAGACAAAAGTCTTCACATTAATTAATTCCATTGGAAAACTTTAATTTAAGTTGACTGGGTCAAGATCGACATGTCCGGTTTTATCCTACATAAAGAGATCTTGATATTTTATTTTTAGATAGATAAAAAAAAAAAAGTTCTCATAATAAACACAACAATAAGATATGCATATATATATAACCATTAACCAAGGATTATAATAGAAAAAGGTGAATTATTTCAAGAATTATATAATAACTTTTATGTCAATATTTTTTAGCCATGGTTGCAATTAATTCTGGTTTGATCATTTAATAAGTACGGTGCATATTTGAAGTGCTAATTTCAAGACCTAGACTATGAAACACAAACGACTAGATTAATCAAAACATTATTTGATTTCTTATCTGAAAATTATTATTTATGTTATTAATTAATGATAGACTCAATTTTCAAACCCAAAAAGAAAGTAAGTATAATTGGCCGAGCGAGAAAATTAAAGTTATTTACTGGTGTCAATAATAACAATTTCACAAGAGTTGGTGTAAAAATTGTGTGTTTTTAAATTTACATGATAATTAATTTTGCAAATTCAATAGAATTATTTACCTCCACTACTCTCTCTCACGTGGCTCTGGCGCCGCTGCCTATTTTCAAATGCTTAACTATTGAGTTATCACCAGGTGATCTACTCCAGTAAAAACATTAATTGATGCTAGAAAAGAATAGTACAATATCAGATTTTACTGGACGTTAAAAATCAACATTTAATCTAGTGACAAAAAAACATATCTCTTATGTAAAACATCGTGAGTTCAAAATTTAAATAGAAAAAATCATTTGTTACAAAAATTCAAACAAAAAATTTTTAGGTAGCTTGACCTCCAACCATCTAATTCAATACACACACATATAGTTTACTTGGTGCTACTTAATAGTTTCGAAACAAAATTTAATAGTTTTGATTGTATAACTAAAAGTTTTTCATAGTAAGAAAATATTTTTTTTACTTTTTTTGCCGTTTAAACTATTTTTAAGATGCTGTTCCTTCCTTTTAAAATATGATCATATTAATTATATTGTTTATATTTTCCAGAAATATATATATATATATATATATATATATAGGAATATGCGAACCGTTCAACTTGTTCTCCATATTAATATGCGAACCGTTCAACTTGTTCTCCATATTAATATGTATTTGGAGACCAAATTTTACATTTTTTTTGAATTTTTTTACTATTTCTTTAGATTTATTGAAAATCGTTGTTTTTTTATGGTCCATATTTACTGAAAACAGTGATTTTCAATAAATCTAAAGAAATAGTAAAAAAAATCCAAAAAATGTAAAATTTGGTCCACAAACACATATTAATATGGAGAATAAGATGAACGGTTCGGATCGACCGTTAGGATTTTGAAAAGTCGAAATGCAAGGCGTTGCATGAAGGAGCTCTATGCTATGTATAGCATGCTAGCATATTCCTAAATATATATATATATATATATATATATATATATATATATATATATATATATATATATATTCGCTAACCAAACCGCAGGCACAACACCCGTTACCATGCATTAATTAAGTGCATGCATAACAGAGACCTAGGGGTGTCAATGGTACCTTTTTAGCCGTTTACCCGACCCATATCGTATTCGATAAGACGGGTATGGGTAAGATTTTTTTTCATTAGCTTATTGGGTATGGGTATGGGTAAGAATTTTTTTTCGTTAAATAAATGGGTAAGGGTATGGGTAATGACTATTTCGTACCCGTTACCCTATAGGGTAATTATAAAATTTAAATATATATTCAATTCAATTTTCAACCCACTTAAATGTATATTTAATTCAATTTCCAACCCACTTAAATATATATTTGTGTTTTTAAATTTTATTTTTTATAAAAAATAATTTAGTTGGAATTGATTGCACATTTATTTTATTTTTTATTAGAAATGCAATTATATATATGTTAAAATGAATGAGTTTTTGATGTTTAATTTGTAAATATAATAAAACTAATTATTATACTAGTATTATCCGTTATTTACCCGCTACCGTTTCGTTACCCGATAATATTAACGGGTAAGGGTAAGGTAGGATAAAATCAATTTTTAATGGGTATGGGTAGGGTATGAGTAAGATCAATTTTAATGGGTATGGGTATGAAAATGTCTCCACCCCACTCGTACCGTACCCATTGACACCCCTATAGAGACCGAAGTAGCGCGAAGCTTCGCAGAATATAATGTTGTTTGTCACATCATGAAAAATAACATGCATGGTATAGTATGGATGATAAGTTACATCAAGCAAGGACATGATGTGGATTAGCATTATCAGGCGAATATGTCAAATTTCGACAACAGATATCACACTGCACATGAAAAATAGAATAAGTTGCATGGTAGACATTAATTGCTAATTACGTTAAGGATTGCATACTTAATTGCACAGCTAATTCAGGCCAAATTGTAATTTGTAAGTGGTCCCATATATACTGGATAACAAATATTTGGTATATTTTGTATATATATATGCCAAATCAAGCTTTCTTCCTATTTTGGGAAACCAGCTGTGTGGCAACATGCACATATATATATATATATATATATATATATATATATATATATATATATATATATATATATATATATATATATATATATATATATAAACGCAACACACACAAAACAATTAAACCAGTGCATCAGGTCTTACAAAATTAAAATATATTAAAAGAACCAAAAAGAGTGTGATAAAATAAAATATTAAAAGCCAGGTGTTTCCTGCTGCGTTTTTATTTTCTTTTCTGGTGAAATTAAAACTGAAAACATAATGAAGGAAAATTGGAAACAACAATGAGATGAATTAATTCTGACAATTAAAATATATATATATATTGACAATCAACGGTTTAGAAAAATGGAAAATACTTTTCTATGGGTCTTAAGTGAAACGCCACCATCCTTTATACACTTTTTGGCTTTTTTTATTTAATTTTGTTTTTATATCGTAACAAGCCAAACTTTCTGTTATAACAATTTTTTTCATTTTCTTCCTTTTTTTCAAAATAGTGGGAGAACTGGAGAAGTTCTAAGACGTACGTCAGCTGAGTAGAAAAGCACTAAAAAAGGTGGGGCCCATCACATCTCCTATCCATGCAGGATAAAATTTTGTTCATAAAAAATATTATAAAATAATAGAGAGAAAAAGAAGTACGTACATTGAAATTTGGATGAACCAGAAAAAAAATAAAATCCGCATCAAAAGTTTTTGTTACCTTTGATTCTGTGGTTTTTAACAATTATATAATATCTTGTATTGTATAGTAATATTACAGAAATGATGAGAAATATGACTCACTTATCAATATATGGAGTTAATATAGAATTTGGGAGAAATTTTCTGATATAAAGTTCGAAGGAGGTGAAATTTTTTTAGTGTATCTATACATCTAAATTTCAAGTTACTCTTCTCTTCTTCTCTATAATTTTTTAAGATTTTCTATAAATGAAAAATCATCCCCATGCGACCAAAACACGATGTTGTCGGCTACGTGGCTTACACATCTTTCTATCTCCTTTAATTACCCCCACCTCGCTTTTCATTTCACCTACTAATTAATTAAAGTACTAATTTTCTATTACTCCCTCGGTAATAAAGAACATAATCTCTATTCTTATATATTTTCACCACACTTTCCCTGCATTTTCCATGCATGTACTTCTTTTCTTCACCGTCTTCGCGGAGAGTTAATTAAGTGATGAAAGTTAGGTAGCCTAACTATTACTAGTTGTATATATATATTCTCTTGTTTGTTTTATTTAATTTTGCAAGTTGCCATGCATATAGGTTTGATAAAGCCCTTTCCAGAAGTAACTCGTTAAAACCACGAGTAGGGTTAAGATACACAATTAATTAATTTTGTGCTTCAATTATATCTCAGATTCTTATTTTTGTTTTCAAAATCTAAACAATAATTTCAAACTGTTCAATATGATCTTTATTAAAATGTGCTTGGAAATCAAAATTTATATATTTTACTATTTTTTTTAGATAGATACAATACCATTGCTTTTCCATATGATTATGGACCATCTAAAATAGTTATTTTGTACATATCTAAAATAATTTAAAAAAATATATAAAAATTTTTGTCTCCAAGCATATTTTAATATGGAGATCATATTAAGCAATTTAAATCAACTATTTAAACTATAAAAATAAAATAAAAAAGATTGTGAAGTATGATTGAAGCACAAAATCATATTAATGTATTTTAATCCTACTTTGAAATCATACATAGATACTTTGCAGTTAATTAAAAATATTAAACAAATAATATGCAATTGTTCGCTCTCCGGATTGTGCGCTAATTGGTAATTAAGTTCCTAATTGGAATAATTGACAGTTGCATGCAAAATTAGTGATTAAATTACTTATTATTGAATAATGAATCGTTAGGATCAATGAACCGATCGAGTATTTAATTTCAACCCCGCCCCAACAGTCTCAAATTCTCAATCATTTATCCCAATCCAATTTGTTAATTTATTATCATATGAATGTGGAGGGTTATATGTGGCACCAACTCTATAGCGCTTCAATGTTTTATCTTTATTTATTTTCTTTTGTAAACAGTTCTATCTGTCAATATTTAAGTACCACTTCCAACTACAAGACCTATTTAGCTTTAATTTCAAGGATACTGTACAATGTGATATTCACCTTGGTAACCTGTTATAGTATAGGATGTTACTTAAAAAAGAAGATACAAATAATTAACATATATTATTAGGGGTGAAAACGAAGCGGATACGGAGTTGATACTGGTAAAATCATATTCATATCTCTTTTTAATTTTTGGAATATAGATACAAAATACAATTTGGATCGGATATTTATTAAAGGTATATAAAAAATATTAAAAAATACAAGTTCATATTTATCTAATTATAATGGTGAATACATATTTTTTTTCATAATATATATTAAACTAAATGGTATATATCTGTTATTTGAACATGGATAACTAAAACGTAAAACTATATCAGTATTCATATTCACACAATTATTCAAATATTCAGACATCAAATATCTACATCTAATTTTTAGATACAGATCAAATATTATCCATACTGTTTTGACCCTATATATAATAGCTACACTTCAAACCAAAGAGGATCTGTGCACATAATTTTTTTTCATATGTGCCTTTTTTGACTGGATTTGTACCAAAAAGCTTCAAAGATTTTGCTTTAACGCACTTTCATGAAAGATCCATGCTCCATGTTTTGGTTTATGTTTTTGCCCTTTTCTTCCTTTTCTTTAGTAAAGCTGCATGCCTATCTTTTAGTAAAGTTAGGAATGTTGCCAGAAATTTGACATGCCGGCATGCTACAAACTTTAATTCCACTTTTCATAAGAAAAATAAAACTTTGGAATGCAGTCGCACTTTTGTGTTATATAGTTTATTAATTAGAATATGCATATTATGTGTGGGTATGTCATAATATTTAGGGTCTTAGATGAGGTTTCCATGGGTTTTCAAGGGTAAAATTAATTTGTAGGTATTTTTCCTTTGAAGGTGTTTGGTACAAGGTTATATTTTCTAATTCAATTCCCAAAAAGTTACTTTATTTTCTTTCAATAGTGAATATCTATGGGGAAAAAAAATAGGTCGAAGGTCTGGTTTTTTTCCCAATTGATGGAGCTGCTAAAGTTGTGTCATTAATTTTATTAAATGTACTAGCTGAGCACATGTAAACAAAGCCTCAATTTAAATAAATTTTGTATCAACTAATATCATTTGGGAATTAATTTACCTCTCAATTGAGAGTCCAATCAGATTGTTAGACAAAATAAAAATAAAAGAGTCAAATAATCAAAATAAAACAATAATTAAGCCTATGTCTCAATACTTAAATAATTAAAACCATGTGGATATACGGAGCTAAGAGTCAATTAAAGTAAACAAAACTAAAAATAATTAAACAAAACATAATTTAAAAATATAATACAAAGTCTAAAATTAATTAAACAAGTACAATTTAAACAAGCACAATTTTAATAATAGAAGAAATTATTACAAACATAATTAAACTAGTAACACTTAATTTTAATAGATTAAGCTAAATTTTAGCTTAAGTTCCTATTCAGACGTCTAACATAATCATCCCACATAAGCCTAGCAATTTCATCTCTATACAATTATATTGATCATAATCAGTGATCAGTATTAATACATTTAATATAGTTTAACATTATTATTACATCTTCTATAAAAAGAAAAACAAACAAACATCCTAACAAATTTTCCATGCTTTTACCGAACACCTCCATTTACAAATTTCCTATGGGTTAAATAACTTTGGTTTTGACTAATTGAAATTCTCATTCCCATATTAAAAATTCTCATTCCCACAAAATTTCCATGCTACCGAACAGGCCCTTACACTTTGGAATTGAATCTCTAATAATTGTTTGATTATTGAATTAATATCTAAGAATAAGAATTTACAACCTTTAAGTTTGTTTATTTATTGGCGGCACTACATTTGAAAAGGCAGTTATAAAGCTTTTTTTTTTTTTTCTTTTTACTAATTAAAATTGGCGTGTGGGTCAGATAAAATGTTAGAAAATTTTATAAATTTTATAAATAATGAAGTTTTAATTATTATTTTTAATTTGTAGAACTTATATTGATTTAAATGTGATATGGGAATTATTAAATTATATATATTTGGGTGCATTAGTAGAGCATTAAAAGGCGGGCATGCATCCTATTCCTATTTAATTTTCTTTAAGCACCATATATGCTTTAATACTTGCATCTTCAATTCATTAGAATAATAAGCACTATTTCATTTTATGTTTACTAAAGACAGAAAAAGTGAACACTATTTAATTTTTTGTGCTTTCTAATCTATCAATTTTATTTGCCTGTAAGTTGACATAGAAATTTTCTTCTCTTGTAAATAAACTATATATATTGTATGTTAAACAAGTTGAACAAATCACGGTATTGGCGGTTACTTATAGATTCCTATGTTTTCAATCATTGCTTTTACTAAACTCCAAATTTCTGATTTTACGAAAACTACCAATCATGCATAGCCCCAAACCTATCAATTTTGTTTGTTTCTTTCTTTCTTCTTGTCGTTTCATAATCGAAAAAGGCACAAAAATGCTCACGTATATATAAAATCTGATAGTCACCAGCGCCACTCTCTCCTTTTTTTTTCTGTCTTATTCATTTTTTTTCAAATTTTATGTACTGTGACGAAAAGGATTAACACTGTGTAGACGTGTAGTGGGTTAACGTTAAGTATTCAACGGTTAGGTACCGCCGTATCGGTTGATTCACACTGTAGAAAGCTATAACGATAACAGTATATATATCCAGAGAGACTTGCGGGCCCTATCGTCAGGGGCATGGCCGCCGGACACATGCAGCTGCTACTCCGCCATTTGTACGTTGACACGTGTCTCCTCCATGGAAAAGTTGTCGAAAGATTTTCTGTGGCGCTGAATTTTATTCCGAACTAAAATAGACTTTAGGTGATATGAATTTGAGTTACTTTAGGTACGTTAACGTTCGGATCAAAACTCAAAATTTGAGTTACTCTAGGTGATATGAATTCACACCAATATAGACTTTAGTTGAGCTCTAAAATTGACATATAGGGTTGTGTCGGTTCGGAATAAAATAAATAAATAAAACTAAAACTAACTATCTAAATAGATAAAATAAAAAATTGTCGTCCTTTTATATGTTTTCGCGGATACTAGAAAAGTGATTTTTAAACAACATGAGTTTCTTTTCTGAAAATTTTCTTCCTGTCGACCTAAACAATTATTTTTTCAGAAAATATGAGTTTTGATTTCCTATTTCTTTATTTTGTCGCTCTGACCTATAAATCTTCAAGGTTAGACCCCGCATAAAAAAAAAAAAAATCCAAACCCTTCCTTCACTTAAAAAACTATTCATACATTTAAAATCTTTAATAATAATAATATTTTTTTAAAATTAAATTGAAAAAATATATAATGTCATGTCCAATGTTTTTAAATGCAATTTTTATGCAGTATACAAAAGACCACCACGTATCGCATATGCAAATTTTCATGCAGACTTATATATACGGATTTTAAAATTAATGAGAATATTTTATAACAAAGTCTTCCTACTGAGGCAGTGCATAATAGATGCATTTAGAAAAAAAAATGAGAATATTTTATATATATATAAACAAATATGTTGTAATATGCGGTTGAATATGCAGTAATAATATACGTCCGCATATGCGGTAATATACAATATCACACATAAATATGCGAAAATATGAGACCGAATATGTAGTAATAATATGCGACCAATGCAAACACATAACCACATTTTATTACAATAATTCAGTGATCATGTCAAATAATAATTATCATGTTATTTGTATTATCACAAACAACAATCGTGCAAAAGAGGATTTGGACTCTTAAAATAGTAAAATAATGGTGTTGAAATGACAAACGAACGGATCCAGTCAACAGACTCGATCGATTCATCAAACTTTCACGAGGTTATGTCTGCCCGGTGGGCTCCACGTATTCTCCATTTAATTTTTAAAAAATTACGAATAATATTGAGATGACAATCAAAAGCTAATCATGTCTTCGTCAATCGTCAATTCGTCATGCATGGTTGATGAATCTAATAATTAATTTAGTATTTATAATGCTTTTATCATTTCTGTATCGATCCGACCAAACCTATAAGTCCGATATCCATTTACAAAGACGCATCATGTATTGAGGAATTTTTTTTTGTGAATGTCATCAAATAAATACATGATTTATTTTGCTAAAAGTTACCGTTAAAAATAAAATTAAAATATACTTGCACAATTAGAAACTGGGGCCCGCCTTATCGGAGCTATTTTTATTTTTATATGCGTAGCTGTTTCTAGACATGCATGTTTCTTCATTAACTAACCGCCGATTCCAATCATTTTCTATGGACCTACCCGCCAAAAAATTAATTAATGACTTTTATTTTCTATCCAAATTCCAAACATTTTTAAACTAGTAATAATAATTTTAATTTGTTTTCAATAGAATAAAAGAAGACTATATATATTCAAATCAAATATACATATATCATTCATGCGTGTGTTCAGATCAGGGGCAGAGCCAGACATTTACCCAATGGGGGTCAAAGACATACTAAAAAAAAAAATTCAATAACATAATTATATTTTACACAAAATGTTCTAAAATAATAGATGTATCCCAAGATTTTACACAAGTTATTCTTTTTTGAAATAGAATGGGGTCAATAGTATAAAAATTCACAAAAAATATGGGGGTCAAAGTTTATGTACATGTAGCATTTTCATATAGTTTATAGAACAAACTATATTTTTTTACTGATTTTTGAAAAAAAATGAGGGTCAATTGACCTCCATTCTATTGAAGTACATCCGCCTCTGATTCAAAATGTGTGCATTCACATAATATTTCCTGAAGCATCCTGGTGTTTGACAATCCCTATTGGATAATATAATTGCTTCATAAGTTCTACTTAAAAAATAAAAATATATATGGAAGGAAAAAATAAACAATTTATGTAATAACTATCTAAATTAAGACACAAATTAATATTTTCATAGATTTTTGTCCTCCATTTTTTTTGCTGTTAGTAATTAAAGCGAGATATGAAATTTGCTTTCACACTTGCATGCTTGTACTGTATATTGTATGGGAATTTTGTCGCATGGTAAGTAAAACATTAATTAATTGGACCAGCTAAAATTAATTGCAAACAAATGGTAGAGATACTTACTTGCGTGGCTGGAACACCACTTAATTACAAGTTTACCAAGTTCAATGCATGCATCAATAAAATTGATTGATTCTTATATATCCGGTTCAACCCCTGCCTTGATGCGCCCAAATACAAATGCCAAGAATTCCAGACCTCCCTCTTTCCCTCTTTTTGTATTGTATTTAGTTATATATATATATATATATATATATATTTCTAAATTTGTTTATTAATTGTAGTGGCCATGAAAAGGAAACACAGCCACATTGTCTCACATGGATATCAATAGTGTTATTCATTCGTTCACTCGCTCCCAAAGTCCCACCATCCAATGATATAACTACCCAATCATATCACCTAGCTACTTCTTTCAATATTCACTTATCTAGTAGTAATTCATTCATTGTTGCAAATTAATCATGCATGATTAATTTGATCATCTCATCACAACTTATTGTTTTGCTTGGTCCAATATCTTCTAAAAATAGTGATTTAATTTGTACCTATCTAAAAAAATAGTAAAATTATTCTAAAAATATAAAATTTGAACTCCAATCACATTTCAATATGAAGATCATGTTGAGTTGTTCAGAACGACTGATCGAACTTTGAAAACAGAGAAAATGATGTAGAGAATGATTGTACCACAAAATCATTGGTGCATTCTAACCATACTCCATTAAAAATTTAAAATTGAGGACTAGAAAATTTAGTGTAGTTATATTTATAAGAAGGGCTAAAATATTATTGCATCCAAAAATTATAAAATTTATTGGAAAAATAAAATAAAAATGTATTACAAAATACACTACCTTCCGTCCTCATGCCATTATATATATAATTATAGTCTCCACTATAGAAGTATATGTAATTGTTTTCAGCTCATAGGTTGGATATACATTTAGTTAACTTTTTTCTTTTTACAAAACGAGGGTCCCTTTATCCTACTGTTTCGAGGTTAGAACTGTTCAAAAATTAAATGCAGATAGGCCCTTCATTTATGAGTATTTTATAAATTGCAAGAAATAATGATATTGCCTCAAAATTTTGAGGATATAAGTTGTGCACATCACAGAATTAATAAAATTTTAAGATCAACAAGCTGGCCAGGAGGGTACTATAGATCTGCAGTGCAAAGTAAACAGGGACAATGAAATATACGCAGGACTAATTAATAAATAAAACCATGTCTCTATGAAGCAATAAAACATCAAAATCTACGGAGAGATTTACTAACCATCTTAGCTAGCGTTCCAATTTTATGAAACCTCACATGAATAAATCACATGAACCAAACAATTGTAGCTCTCCAGTTAGTCCACGAACTGGAGATGTCCATTATCACTAATAATTGATGTGCATTTGCTTAAAGAAAAATCAGATTGGCATTAAGACTAGATTGAGGTGATGTTAGTAGGTACCAATTCAACTGCAGTACGTTGAGTCAGAACTATAACTTGAGAAAGAGGATTGACCTATATATTGACATCAGAGTATTCAGCCACGTAAGTACGTGTTATTTTTACTTTTACGTATTAATTACACCTTGTTTGGATGGAGAGTAGAGGAAGGAAGGGGAGGTGAACAATTAATAGAAGGGAATGGAATGTAATAGAAATGAAGATTAACATATTTAACTTCTTCGTATTTGGATAATTAATGAGGAAAAATAAATTTAATTTTCATTTCCATTTTATTTCTTGTTTGGTTGATTAAAATTTAGAAGATTAATGAGAAATTCAGTAGCTGTTGTAGGATTGTGACAAAAAACTTATATGATAATTATATAAGTAAGATATAAGGTTAGATATTTGTATTATTTTTTCTAAAAATATTTGCAACAAAATTTGTTTCCATTCATTACACCTCAAATTGAAAGGGAAACCAATTCTATTAATTAAAATGACACAAGGTTAAACCTTTGACCTCCTGTACACTTTAGTTCCAACATAATTTTGTTAATCAAACACGATTCGATGAAAAATTTTCTTTTGTTTTCATTCCCTCCCTTTCTCTACTCTCCATCCAAACAAGGTGTTAGGGACATCGGTACCAATACCCTGGCTAGCAATAACAATAGCCCCATATCCATTCTAAGTTTAAATGGAGTGGAAGTAACCCACAAAAACATGAAATAATTTATTATTTATGGGTAGTGGGTTGTTAAGTTGCTCAGTACTTTTAATTAATTCCATAACCGACTAACTACCAGGTATTGCAAATTGGCTTGTCTGAAAGATGCTTGCATATTTTTCTCTGTTATCTTTTAATATATAGCACATTCAAGCTTCCACTATTGATTAAACAGCCCACAACTGTTAACTTCACTATTATATATAGCTGGTATAATCTCATTAATTATTCCAGGTCTTATTAATGAACAACTAAAGAACAAAACCGACCAATCAGATATTGCACTTATACCTCTAGTTAGTTGGCTCTAAAATATTTAGTATTTGTTCTATTTTTAGCTGTAAATTAAACAAATTAAATTAAGAGAATATTGATTCAGAATATTAAACTATGTTTAACCGACTAACTGCCACTTGATTAATTTAGTAATATCTACCTCTCCACACATATATTTAAAAATACATATTATATGAAATTTGTACAGTGATCATGTTACCCATGTAGTGCTTTGAATACTTTAGTGTGAAAACACAGATTAAAGACAAGATTAAGATTTTCAGTTAAGAAAAAAAAAAAATGAAGTTGCCTCCAACATGAGAGCAGCTGGATCTGAGTAGAGAGATACTGTCCAATGCAATCTGGTCAAGATTAAATTCAATACTAGATCAACCCTTCTTAAAAACGCATGAATAGTAAAGTTGGAAGTATAGTATTGGTACCAGTACCAGTAGCAGTAGCAGTAGGCCCATGAGAAATGATTGGAGGTTGGGACTGTTATGCATCTGAATTTTATGCGTACCAGTAATTTTTATATATCTAGTATCTAATACTCCCACTTGTCATGTCATTGCCAATCTTTTCAACGCCAGTTACTGGTGTTGCATAGGAACCCTTATGTTGGCAGTAACGTGTCATTTTTAAAAAGCACATGTTTGCATTTAGAATAATTTGCTAAAAGGTTTTGGACCTGCATCTTGCAAATAGACAGCATTGTCATAGCTAACTGAGTTGCACATAGTTCTCCACATTTAAAGTTGACGCATTTTTATTCCTTTTCAACTTCTAATGGAAACAACGAAAACTGAAATTGAAATTCTTATTAAATCTGGGTTGCTCTTTCTCTCTCCCAAATGATGGGCTAGATCTTACCAAGCCCAAAATTACTTGGTGGTAATTGCAAAAGAAATCTAGGTTCAATGATCGTGCTTGGTCTTTTGGACCTATTTTTCAGCTTATGAAAAGCCTCCTTAATTAGAAATATTTAACTTCCAAGAGGCTTTAAGGCCCAGAAACCCGCAGAAACTTACCCAAAAATATATTTCAAGCTTATAGGTTTTAAAGGCCCAGAACACTGATTGTTGTGTGCTGGGACTAGGAGCAGATCTAACAATGGCATAATCACTCCGAGTCTCCGAGATATGTGGGATCAATTAGCACCTTATGAAGAAACATTTTTGACAATTGTGTAATAGCTGTGGTGGCTATTTGACTACATTATTAAGAACAAATTTGAAGGTAAAACTTCGAATATAGTTTTCTTTTCTTTTCTTTTTTAGGATGCAAATTATTTCTTCAGTATATGATTTGTAATTTACCACTTACACATTCTCTCTCCTCTTCGATTTTTCTTCTTCCCGGTCCAATCATAGTGAGGCACAAGTTATCTCGAACGACACAGGATCGGAACTGATTGTAGCTGACTACATCAGTCCTCCTAGACTATCTTTTCCAAGAAATGAAAAGACATGCTTTGAAGATATTAGAAATATAATATAAAATTAGGACTTGGTATAATACTGCAGGTGGTGGTGCTTATAACTTTTGTTTTTCTCTCTTTTCGGGATGACTGATGGCACTAAGTGGCAACACAATAGAAGTCAGAAGAGGCATTGGCAGTCTCAGTCAACCTGGTCTCTTGGAGCCCTAACCATCTCATAACACATTCACTGATTATTGACAACACTGAGCCCAAAGGTGGTTATAATGAAGACGCTGGCTGATGAAGTAGAGGAGGATGAGATAGGTACACACAACTATAAATTTAATTTTCAGCTCTTATTGGACACGATGGCAAGGGGAACTCCAATATAGGCAAACTCCCACAAGCAACCGACATTATGCAATGTCACTATCATCTACTTGACTAGTGAAATGTATTATTTTCTGGCCTCTATCCTTGACAAGTTTTTATGATGAAATGCATGATTTTTATGATGAGCAATAAGTATCAAATTACACATTTGTTAGAATTTTTTCACAAACAGTTCAAGTTGTCAAGAATAAAATAACGTGTTAATAAATATAAAGTGAAGAAAAAAGAGAGAAATGAAACATCAATGCTTACATTAGACTGAATGGTCAAACTCCATGTGGAACAAGCGGCATCTGAACAACACTAAAAAATCACTATAAACGGAAAGCAAATTTCTTTTTTTTTTGAGGGTCAGTGAGCAATGGCTCACCAACATTTTGTATTAAATAATGAAAAAATATTTACAAAGTCACAAACTTTTAGTCTCCACAGCCCCGTACAATCAAACAGTAGATGCTATTTAACTATGAAATAAAACTTCTAATCACCAAGAAAAAGAAAACTCAATCGTAATAGAAGTATATACAACTCATGAGTATTTTAATCTACAGAACAATTAAGAAAATAAGAAACCTAAATAGCACCACTATATCAACAATTTTACGTTCCTTTCACAGCAACTCATAAGTAGGCATCAGGCTCATGCCCTTTGGAAATCATATCATGTACAAAATCCATTGCCTTCTCAATTTCACCTTTCTTGCAAAGCTCGTAAATAAAAGTGCTATAGGTCACTAAATCGGGCTCACGCCCTTTGGAAATCATATCATGAAGAAAACTTATTGCCTTAACAATTTCACCTTTCTTAAGAAGCCCATCTATAAGAATGCTATAGGTCACAACATCAGGCTCACGCCCTTTCTGAATCATGCCATCCAGAAAATCCATTGCCTTCTCACTTTCACCTTTCTTGAACAGCCCATCAATAAGAGTGCTATAGGTCACTACGTCAGGTTCATGCCCTTTGAAAATCATATCATGTAGAAAACCTTTTGCCTTATCAATTTCACCTCTCTTGCAAAGCCCATTTATAAGACTGTTGTAGGTCATGACATCAGGCTCATGACCTTTACAAATCATATCATGTATAAAACCCACTGCTTTATCAATTTCACCTTTCTTGCAAAACACATCAATAAGACTGCTATAGGTCGCGACATTAGGCTCACGCCCTTTAGAAATCATATCATGCATAAAACCCATTGCTTTATCGATTTCACCATTCATGCAAAGCCCACTAATAAGAATGTTGTAGGTCCCAACATCAGGCTTGTGCTCTTTGGAAATCATATCATGGAGAAAACTCATTGCCTTGTCAATTTCACCTTTCTTGCAAAGTCCATCTATAAGACCGTTGTAGGTCATGACATTAGGCTCACGCCCTTTACAAATCATATCATGTAGAAAACCCATTGCTTTATCAATTTCACCCTTCTTGCAGAGCCCATCAATAAGACTGCTATAGGCCATGACAGTAGGCTCGTGCCCTTTACAAATCATGACTTCTAGAAAATCCATTGCCTTCTCAATTTCACCATTCTTGCAAAACCCATCAACAAGAGTATTATAGGTCACAACGTCAGGTTCATGCCCTTTGGAACTCATATCATGTAGAAAACCCATGGCTTTACCAATTTCACCTTTCTTGCATAGTCCGTCTATAAGACTGTTGTAGGTCGCAACATCAGGCTCATGCCCTTTGCAAATCATATCATTTAGAAAACATATTGCTACATAAATTTCACCTTTCTTGCAAGACCCATCAATAAGACTGCTGTAGGTCACGACATTAGGCTCACGCCCTTTACAAATCATGTCATCTAGAAAAACCATTGCTTTCTCAATTTCACCACTCTTACAAAGCCCATCAATAAGAGTGTTGTAGGTCACGACATCAGGCTCATGCCCTTTGGTCCTCATATCATGTAGAAAACCCATGGCTTTATTAATTTCACCTTTCTTGCAAAGCTCGTCTATAAGACTGTTGTAGATCACGACATCAGGTTCATGCCCTTTACAAATCATATCATGTAGAAAACCCATTGCTTTATCAATTTCACCATTTTTGCACAGCCCATCAATAAGAGTTCTATAGGTCACAAAATTAGGCTCACACCCTTTACAAATCATGTCATCTAGAAAATCCATTGCCTTCTCAATTTCACCGTTTTTGCACAGCCCATCAATAAGAGTGCTATAGGTCACAACATTAGGCTCACACCCTTTACAAATCATGTCATCTAGAAAATCCCTTGCCTTCTCAATTTCACCTTTCTTGCACAGCCCATCAATAAAAGTGCTATAGGTCACAACATCAGGCTCATGCCCTTCGGAAATCAAATCATGTAGATAAGCCATTGCCTTATCAATTTCACCTTTCTTGCAAAGCCCATCTATAAGACTGTTGTAGGTAACGACATTAGGCTCACACCCTTTACAAATCATATCATGTAGAAAACCCATTGCTTTTTCTATTTCACCATTCTTGCACAGCCCATCAATAAGAGTACTATAGGTCACGACATTAGGCTCATGCCCTTTGGAAATCATGTCATCTAGAAAATCCATTGCCTTCCCAATTTCACTATTCTTGCAAAGCCCATTAATAAGAGTGTTATAGGTCACAACATTAGGCTCGTACCCTTTGGAACTCATATCATGTAGATAACCCATTGCCTTATCAATTTCTCCTTTCTTGCAGAGCCCATCTATAAGACAGTTGTAGGTCACGACAGTAGGCTTCCGCCCTTTACAAATCATGTCATCTAGAAAACCCATTGCCTTCTCAATTTCACCTTTCTTGCAAAGCCCATCAATAAGAGTGCTATAGGTCACTATATTAGGCTCGTGTCCTTTACAAATCATGTCATCTAGAAAGTGCATTGCCTTCTCAATTTTACCGTTCTTGCAAAGTCCACTAATAAGACTGTTGTAGGTCACTACATCAGGTTCTCGCCCTTTACAAATCATGTCATCTAGAAATTTCATTGCCTTGTCAATTTCACCATTCTTGCAAAGCCCATCAATAAGAGTGCTATATGTCACAACATCAGGCTGAAGCCCTTTACAACTCATGTCGTCAAGAAAATTCATTGCCTTCTCAATTTTGCCTTGCTTGCACAGCCCAGCTATAAGAATGTTATACGAGACCACATTCGGTACACATCCCAGCTTCGGTATTTTGTCAAGCACCATAATTGCTGCCTCATCAGTTCTATTGTCCCAACAGAGGCTTTTGATTATTGGACTGAAGATCCTGGTAACAACTCTATGACGTTCTTTGAGATACCGTCCCAAAAAACCATACATCAGGCTGACATGATTCATTCGCAAACAACACTCCATCATGATCGCAAAGGTATATTCATCAGGACTGATTCCTTGAGCTAGGGTTAAGCAGGTGAAGAGGGAAAAGACAGTGGGGTAACTGTTGCTCGAGGTTTTGGTGCGAATCAAGATGGCAAGGAGTTGATTGAATCGATGGATGGAGGATGGAGGGTTCTGAACAGCCAACAGTTGTTCCAACTCATGAAGTGCCTCCTGGGCGGAAATGGCATCCGCCTTCCGGCGCTGCCTTCTCTCCTCCTTCTGCTGCTTGTCCTTCCAATGTTGCTGACATGGCCTCCCAAGCTTCCCAAGATGGTTGTTAAAATTGTTGTTGCTAGGGAAATTAGTAGTGATGGGCGGTGGATGTGGTTTGTTGGTGATTCTATCGGGTTGAGATTTGGATTGGGGGAATGCGCAGCAGACAATACAGAGGCCTCGACGAGAAGCCAATGGGTATGGGGATTGGGGTTCAGAAGCTGAAGGTGAAGGTGAAGAGAAGGAGATGAGAGATAACACACCCACCATCTGAAACTTATTGGTTTGAATCCAGTCTCTTGGAAAGATTTATCTAACAAGGTTAAGCTTCGCTTCCAAGTGACAAATTACACTTCTATTTTCTACTACTGCGTTAAAAAAAATTGCACATAATTAACAAAGATTGTAAACAAATAATGCAGTTTGGTTAACAAAACTGTCCTGCCTTTGGAGGAATATGAACCATCAAAAGCAAGTTAAAGAAGTAGCCTTATAGTTGGTAATTAAATGTAGTATAAGATTTCATATATCTATCAACTAAACTATATTTATCTTTTGGCAGGATACCTTGTGGTATGTCTTAATTTTACAGCATATATGAAGAATTATAAATTGAATAATTAACCACATATAGGAAGAACAAATTATTGAAAAGAAATGAAACCAACAAACTGGAATAGAATAAAATAAAATAAAAACCCATGAGGCCAGGCAAAGCACAGCACCAATTGAACTCTAGCAATCCCTATAATTTAACTAATACTGGATAAACATAAGGAAAAGAGAAAAGAGCCACCAAACCAGAATGAGATGGGACGCCAAACACCAGCCATCATGTATGGAGAGTCGGACTCAAGAAGAAAGGAAAAATGAATGAACAGAACGCTAATTCTCCTGTGGCGAGATTAAACGAAGAAGAAAAGGAGAGAAGGCAAGGAAGAAATTGAGGATAATTTCAGAGAGAATTTGGCGAAGGGAACGAAACGCGGGTGGTAGCAAGAGGAACTGCGGAGAGAGTTCTATTTCGAATAGATGAGATAGGAGAAGTTATCCGGACCGTTCGCTAAATCAAACGATCCTTATTTCTCCCTTTCTGATTCTTTTTAACTCGCTGATCTAATCACTCTCTGTTATCTCATCATTAAGGGGGTGCTCTTGAGCTGAGCATGTAAAAGAAGGGAAAGAAAAAGCGGAGAGCAGCATAAAACATTACTTTCTTTACGTCTTGATTTGAAATGTCAAACTTTGTTAAATTAACGTCTCGTTTTTCTTTTTTTCTTAACGTCTCGATTTTAAATTACTGCAGCTTTTTCGGTCCTGGATACTATTATATAAACAGATGAAATACAATTTTTTTAAGGTTCAGAGCTTTTATCCACTGACAATTCATTGATTAATCAAAAGTATTTACAAAATTCACCTCCTACTTATTTGCAATCATAATAATCTTAGTCACGTAATTATCTTAATGACTAATATCTACAATTAGAAATTGCGTTGCTGCATTGAGGTCCTTAATATGCGACCTGGTACCAGTAGCTTGTCCGAGATCCTGTCAGATCCATATTTACAGAGAAACACATGTCAGCAAATGATCAGCACCTGTAAAATCCTAACTAAATTGCTGACAATACAATTTTTTTTTAAGATACACACTTTCTGTTTTGAAATACGGACTGTCTTTGTTTATCAAAAATTCAAAGCTGTAATTAGTGTATTAATTATACCCCTAACGGGTATACCCGACCATACCCGCCCATGCCCGCCGCCCGGGGTATCCATGCCCGAGCCCGGGTATGGGTCGGGTACTTAGGTACATGGGTACGGGCAAAAACCGGACCAGATCCGTTTTTTTGGACAAATACCCGACCATACTCTACCCGACCATACCCTACCCGATCATACCCGTACCCGACTATACCCATACCCGACTACCCCTACCCGATACCCGTCTACTGTTCACTTTAATTCAAAATTCAAAAAACTCAAGTCCCCCCAAACCCCCAAATTCAATTTAATTTCTGTTTTTAAAATTCTGTTTTTATTTCTGTTTTTTAATTTTTGTTTTTAAAATTCTGTTTTTATTTCTGTTTTTTAATTTCTATTTTTTAATTTCTGTGTTTTAATTTCTGTTTTTTAATTTCTGTTTTTTAAATTCTGTTTTTATTTCTGTTTTTTAAATTCTGTTTTTATTTCTGTTTTTAAAATTCTGTTTTTAATTTCTGTTTTGTAATTTCTGTTTTTAAAATTCTGTTTTAATTTCTGTTTTTTAATTTTTGTTTTGTAATTTCTGTTTTTAAAATTCTGTTTTAATTTCTGTTTTTTTATTTATATTTATATTTATATTTTATTGTTTTAAAGTAAAAAAAAATAACAGGAAAAAAAACGGAAAAAAAAAAACAAAAACAAAAAAACCAGAAAAAAAACAGCAAAAAAAAAATACCCATACCCGTACCCACCCTACCCTTCAAGAGTACACGGGTACAGGTATAGGACGGGTAGGGTATGATTTTTGAAAAAAATACCCGACATACCCGTACCCATATACCCTAGTACCCGTCATACTCGTATCCGTGACGTACCCGTACCTGTTCCAGGTATACCCGGGGTACCCGTACCCGCCCGCCCATTAAACCCCTAGCTGTAATCACCAAATAGTATTCCTGGAATTAGCAGAGTATTACGCTAGCCATTTTTTTATTACTTTAAGGTATAAACCATCAAGAGGGGTATTGCGTATTGGTCCTTCAAAAAAATAAAAAAAAATGTCTCGCTATCTTACAATATATATAGTTTTTTTTTCTAATTCAACACTATCCCAACAACTATGCTAAAATCAATGTACGACCGAATCACAGTGCACAATAAACAACAACCGGATATTTAAAAATATATATGGCTAATTAACTAATTTGGTTGCATATTTTATATGAAAAAAATGCTCTGTCACACACACACATGCATGCCCGCATACAGTATGTATATTGATCACCATGGATGTCTAACTAAATTTCAATAATTAGGTTCAATAAGATTTTTATCAACTAAGAGGAAAAATAATAAAGAAACTAACATCAGCTACATGGGCAGAAAGCATTACAATTTACAATAGCATCCCCAAAGCAACAAACACTAGGGGGCTCCTAACACTCAGCCTACATGCATACCGCCCCCTATGAAATACGGGTTCCTTTCCAAATTTGGGGTCTTACTCGTACTACCCCTCTTTTGAGGTACAAGTGCTGGGTGGGCATGTGGGTGGTGCACCTGCTGCTGCGAGTGTTGGTGCTGATGTTGATGTTGATGTTGGGGCTGATGCTGATGTTGATGTTGATGTGGATGTGGATGTGGATGTGGATGCTGGGGATGATGTTGATGCTGGGGATGGTGCTGGTGCTGGTGTTGGTGGGGGTGGTGCACTTGCATGAAATTGGTCGGTATCATAGCTATCGGTGCCTCATTTTCTAAATTAACATTGACCATGTTATAAGGGTGAGCCCCACCTCCGTTTCTTACTGGTGGAACAGCTGTAACTGCAGCTGTAGATGCCATATTCACATCTACTCCCCTTCTCTCTCCTCCTGTACCGAATTGTGACTCGTCATACCGGATCATGCGGTCTCTAGCTTCCTTCACCACTGTTAGTACAAAGTCCCTCATTTCAGGCTCTCTAGCCCCTATTTCGATAAGGTCAGTAAAGAACCTGTGTGTTTTAAGATTGGTAGCTTAGTACTATATCGCATGATCAACAGTGATTGCCTGGCATGAATTACACATAGAAGTTTAACTAACACAAGTTATTTAACTACTCTATTAGTAGGTGCCACTGATGATGCTCTTTTATTTTTTTAACTTCTCACTTGGTGAATTGAACTTCACTACTATTTCATTAAAACAATCAGGTAAAAGCCAACTGGTCTACTCTTTGTTGAATTATTAGTATTGTACTGTATCAATAATATTACCTGTGCCCACGGTTGTACAGATCATCATAATTGGAGAGTTCCCTTGCTGGCACTAGAGCCAATCTTGCAACCTC
Source organism: Carex pumila (assembly GCA_033356055.1). Taxonomy (NCBI): domain Eukaryota; kingdom Viridiplantae; phylum Streptophyta; class Magnoliopsida; order Poales; family Cyperaceae; genus Carex; species Carex pumila. The sequence goes on from JARJHM010000312.1 coordinate 146,508, forward strand.
AGAACATGCAAGTGATAGCTTGAAATCCTTACGCCAGCGGTCCATAATGTACTTGTTTGGTATAACCATGACATACTCGGTACGAAGCACTGCCAGGGTGTGGCTACACAAAATCCCCCTCGACTGAAAGGATCTGCAGATGCACCACACATCCTTGTCAGAGGGGTTATACACCACAGTGAAGTCAACCTTCTTTCCCTCGGCAAGCTCACTCACTGTGTAGGTGACCGAGGTGCCCTTCCGGTCAGGTTCATTGCATATAACCTGCATCAGCCGCTTGACCTCGTCTTGGAACAAATGAAAGATGTTTCGAGCGTACAGCTCGCCAATCTGTTCTTCGAATTGCAAACCTGACATGAATTGCTGCCTTGAGTAGAATGAGCGCAGGTCCTCAAATGCCTCTTTCTCCAGCTTTGCTTTGATAAAGCCGTCATACTGGTCTAGGAACTGTTGGAGGGTCGATTTTGTAGAGATGAGGCCGTCAAAGAAGGCGTCTGGTTTCTCGGCAGTACGCCTAACAGCTGACGTGCCGGCCCAGAACATGTGGTTGACATAAACTGGGGCCCACTTTTTCCTCTGATCATAGAGCTGAGAAAGCCACTCATCCTCTCCCAGCTTGAACCGGTCAACTAGCTCCTTCCACCCCTTCTCAAAATCTGTGACTGACAATATCTCATAAATTACCTTCTTGATCTCAGTTATGATGATCTCCTTCTGCTGCACCTTCTCTGTGGTCAATTTTTCACCAAGACTTTTCAATATGTGCCAAACACAATACCGGTGCCGTGCACTTGGGATAACCTCTGCCACAGCTTCAGTGACAGCCTTGCGATAGTCAGTTGTGACGGCCTCAGGTAGATGCCCGCCCATGCACCTTAACCATTTCTTCAAGAGCCACAAAAATGATTCCTTGCTCTCATCAGCGAGAATACCACACCCGAGCAGCACAAGCTGGCCATGATTATTCACCCCAACAATAGCTATGAGGGGTACAGACATACGTGCAGCAATGCGCATCTGTTCAATAGTAATGACATCATTGAAATACCGATATGCAGCTCTGGACCTTGCATCGGCCCAGAAAACGTGCTTAATCCTACCCTCTTCATCCAAATCCCAGCTATGATAGAAATCAGGTTTCTTGGACTGAGCATTGCTGAAGAACTTGACAAGAGCCTTGATTTCAACTTCACCAAATGGGGGTAACCCTAGCTCCTCCAGCTCACCTTTCTTGGGGCGGGTGGGATACTTAAAGTTCTCTGTAATCTCATTGAACAATTGCTCAACCGACTCTGCCATCTCATCAGTGATGTTACGCTGCTTGCGCACCGACTCAGGAATCTCGCGAAAGCACTTTACAAACCGGATCATGTCCGAGGTGCAGGGGTGGTTGTGCTCCAGGTGTAGTGACACCACCTTCCACTTGTCCTCTAACATCTCGTCTTTTATCACCATCATGGCAGGGCATTCAGTCTTGATCGAACGAGGTTCCCTCTGACGAAGCGGGTGCCGTGAATTTGGCCGCTTGCGGGACCGCGATCGGCCCTCACCTGGCTTCCCAGCCTGGTTGCAAGAGAACATGGAGCGGTAACGGATCCCCTCAAAATTATGACCGGTCCGTTTGATGGCTGTGAAGCCTTTTTTGAAGGCGTATGCTCTGAAGTAGCTGAAGGCATCATCAACTGAGTTGAAAACCATGCCGATACGGGGCACCAATGCATCATCTAAGTCTTTTGGTGGCCTGTCAAGCTCCTTTTCCTCCTGTTGTGGGTCTACTTTATCTAATGAGAGGTCCTTAGAGGGCTCTTCAGGTTCCTCTTTCACTGGGGGCACATTCAGATTTTGATTGGTGCTTTTACGGGTAGGAGTTAGCTTTTTCAATTCTCGTACATCTATTTCTTCAAGGTAGTCAGAATCGCTACCTTCCTGTTCTTCCTCTGCTTCTTCTTCTTCGTCACTCTCTCCATCCTCTTCTCCAAGTTCTTCGCCTCCATCTTCCCCTGCAATCGCTTCTTGATCTTCTTCTATATCACTTGATGCACTCTTGTTTGAATCTTCGGGTTTATCTTTTGAAGATATTGGTTTGTTCACATCCATTTTTCACGGTTTCGAGCACTGTGTTTAAGAACAATGCAAGTTGTTAAAAACCAATGGTACAGAAAGGAGTAATAGAAGTTTTGGTGTATATGAAAGGACTCTACGTAGAAGGTATATTCAATGTACAATTTAGGCAAACAATCCACTGATCATCACTTAACTATCTGATATATAAGAAAAGGTAACAGATCATCACATTCAGAGATGGATAAGTAATGATTCAAAATTATCACCAGCATTTTCACAACTCTCTGAGTATTTGACAATAGTGGATGTTAAAAGGACAGTTTACATAAAGTGCCCTGTCAGCACATAGGAGCTCTATTCCTGCATACATGGTACATAATTATTATTGGCGCGCACTAGGGTTTAAATAAATAGTGCAAAGTGTACTATTGATTAACTGATTATTAGATAACTTAATTTATGCATCTGATTTCTAAAAAGAAAAGTAAAATACCAACACATTCAGAAATAAAAGAAGTAATGATTCAATAATATCACCAGCAATTTTCCAAAAATATTTCATAATACTGGATTCGAAATGGACAGTACGGAATTACAGATAAAGCATCACGTGAACACATAATAGCTTTGTTAATGCTTATCTGATACATAATTTATTATTGGAGCGAACAACAGTTTAAATTAATGGCACTGAGTGACTAAAATGGAGTAAAGAGGCATTGACCAACAGTTCATATAAGGATAAAAGATTCATATACAGACATCTGCTGCAGCTACATTTCTTTCCAGTTGATTATACAGAAATCTGAAAGATTAAGCGTTTTTGTTCAAAAAAAACAAAAACTATTCAGGCTTTCGAACAAACTAACCTGTTTAGGTCGTTAAACCGTACACCAAGAGAGATTGCAAACTGGAGGGGAAAAACGATTTTCTACTATCTAGCAAGCTGAAATCTCACTTCTTATACGATTATTTCCCTTATTTTCCTCCATCCTACCCGATCGTAAGGAAGAGGAACACTAATTCGAGTGAAAAGAGATGCACTTATTGGGTCTTATTCATGGTTTGTCATACTAAAAAGGTAAAACTAAAACCTTGGAGAGAGAAAAAGAGGAGAGAGAGTGAGAGAGAGGTACCTGAATGGTGACGTGGAGGAATCTGAACCCTCGATGAGAGAAAGAAAATAGGTGGAGAAAGAAAGAGGTGAGATCGGCCGGGAGAAAGGAAGGAAGGAAGAGAGATCGGGTGGAAATCTAGGTCTCCCGAATTTGTCCCCAATTCGTTGGGTTTTTGCTCAGACGAGGCGTGCACTAGATACTACCTGAACCCGGTGTAAGGAGTTTTCACGTGCAATTCCACTGATTAGTGGGGTCTACACAGCATTAGAGAGCGTGATGTGGCTGATCGTAGCGCAGATAAAACACGGTTGATAGAATCTGCGATAAGACCAAATGACGAATAGAGCCCGAAAGGAAGGTTGGGGGACGGAGTTGGAGCTGCGGGTGTTCCTTTCGATGAGGATATGGTGATACGTGACACCCACTGTTTTCACACCCCAAAATGCTTTTAATATTTTTCTGCTGCTTCATTCCATTTTTGCTTTGAATTTGTTCTCCGATTGCAAGCTTTCTTCTAATATTTGTCGCTTTCACAGTCCATGTTGGAAGACATTTAGAGTATTTTCTTTGTCGTTTTCTGTTCTAGTTGCTAGGAAGACAATCTGGATTATTTCTTGCAATAAGAACATAGCCAAATTTTTATGATGTTCAGTATTCAACTTGTATTTAGTATATATTTTAACTAATATATTGTTCAATTAAATATTATATAATTCCGAGGAACATTATCTTATTATGTCTTCAGAATTGTACAGATGGTATGCATCAAAATGCCACGTCCTCACCAACTTGTGCTTAGGTGTCGCTAACTTCATGTTAAAGTAGCAAATATCCATTTAAAACTAATGTCTAATTATTAATTAATGCATTAACTTATTCAGGTCATGCAAAACAGCTTAAACAAGTGACGGTCAGAGAAATATCCATGTTCAATGCATTAATATCTGGTTGTTTTGGTATTAGAGTACTGTCAGTGGCTCAATTTCTCTTCATTAAAAAAAAAAGTTTATGGGCTCTATTTTTCCTGTCTAATAAAAGGGCCTCTAAAGAAAACTAAAAGCCCAATAACTTGAGCAATTCTTCAATGTATTTTTTGAAAGGAAAATCGAATTCGGCACAGAGGATTTTTCAAATGCCTCTATTTTTTTTGCTTTCATTGTTTCTTTATTTTTTTAAACTTTAATAACTCAAAATTTAAAACTTAAAAGTCAAAATAAAATATTTAGATGTGATATATATTATTTTTTTTATATGCTCATAAAATTTATCACATTTTAATTTTGATTTTATGTAAATCAATAAGTTCAAAAATCAACGTCTATAAATCACCCTCATTAGTGCGTTTTTTACAATATCTTGATGACAATCAAAATAAAATTGAAATGTAATAATTTTTTTTCCGCGCATAAATAAAATGATGTAGATCATATCCAACGGTTTTATTTTGACTTTTAAATTTTAAATTTTGAATTATTAAAGTTTTTAAAAATAGAGGCATGGTGGAGACACACAAAAATGGAGACATTTGAACCCTCCTCTTTGGCATATATGCACCTTATTTAATATTTTAGACAAACTTGGCACTTTTGTATTAGAAAAGATCTTCTTTTTTCTTTTCTTTTTTTCTTTTTTATTTTTTTTCTTTGAGGAAATTCTCCACCCTATTTGGATGGATAACAGAGGAAGGAATGAGAGGTAAAGAATAAAAGGGAATGGATTGAAATAGAAAAGAAAATTAACACATTTAACATCTTCGTATTTGAATGATTAATGAGAGAAAATAAATTTAACTTTCTTTTTCGTCCTATTTCTTGTTTGATTAATTAAAATTTAAAAGATTAATGAGAAATTCAGTAACTATTGTAGATTTAAGGAAAAAAAATCTTGTATAAAAATTATATATGTAAAATATATGGATGGATATTTGTGTTATTTTTTATAAAAAATATTTGTAACAAAATTTATTTCCATCGATTGCACTTCAATTTAAAAGAAAAATTAATTCTATTAATTATAATAATACAAGGTTAAACCTCACCTCCAACGTGATCAACCAAACACAATTCACGAGAAATTTTTTGTTTCTTTTCATTCCTTCCCTCCCTCAAGGCCTCAACTCTCCATCCAAACAAGGTGGCGCTAAATTGGGGACACTGACAAGTACCAAGTCAATTTTGGCGTTTGTTTATAAGAGGTGTCGCAATTAGGTCATAAAATTCAACTCAAATTAAGGAAATAAAGAATATTTTGTCAATTAAATACTAACATTATTCTCACGCAAAAAATACTAACAACCTAAGGTGACATTTGGTCAATACTGAACACTTATCCAGCATGCTTATTTCTTCTTTCACAATGAAATGTATACAAGATACAACCCAAAAGGAAGGAGTTTAACTCCTACTATTTGGTTGACAAATCCAAAGCATCGATGAAATAAATGTTACGTCGAGCATGTAGCTTCAATGGCAAGACTTTTTGTGACTCCTTTGCATGGATCTCCAAATGCTTTTATCGACACTGCCACGCTGCAGCTATTTGTACCAACACATGCCTGCTCAATTTGAAATTTTGCCACTGATTAAAGTATGAAACATTATCAGTACTGTACCAGTACTTTCCAGTACTGGTATATAAATGGTACCAGTAAAAGTTCATCAGTGAGTAAAAAATAAATCAATGAAAGAACTAATTTGTATATTGCATGGTAACAACATTCCCAAAAGAAGGTATAAATTAAATACATGCAACAATTTAAGTAACCAAAACTTTACCTGTTGCACAACAGTGAGAGCATCGGTGCTGCTACACTCTCCGTGACTGTAGCTGCCGCAAGTTCCTTGTGGGTTACCAAAACTCGCAAATTTGATCTCATTTATGATCTGATCAGGTTCCGGACAAGTGAGGTGAACCAAGGGGCCTGGTTTTTGTTTACTGACAGTCATCTCTGGATACGCCACTGAATTCACTTGGGGTGGGTGCATCTCTGACACATGTGCGCATAAGCTGCCAGTTTGCTTTGTGGCAAAAGATATCTTGGTGGGGTTACCTCCTACCTCTTCGAAAAGGACCATTGTGTTAGCCCCCTCTTGAAGGAATGATCGAGGCACATGATACCTATTTGAGTAAAAGAATCAATTTTTATGTTCTATTTTAATAAATCTCTTCGTTATCATGTATGGAAATGGAGAGCATAATTTTTCTACTTGAGAGAAAACAAACACTCATTTAACATGAAAAATAGTTGTTGCTGAGGATCTAATTATCTATTTTCTTTTGATATATTGACACAAAAGAAAAAGAAAAATAAAAACAAAGATACGTACAGCTGCTGGGATGGCTTGCCGCAGTTTTTGAGGCATTTACTAGAGCTATAAGCCCCTTTATAACTGCATAAACTGCACCCATTTGAAGAAGAGGCAGTGTAATTGGGCCAGAACCGGCCGATGCTTTGACCGTTGATCCATGCCTCTCCCTTCCCCATTCCCGTAAAATCAATTGCAACTGGATTGTTTCCTGCTGGTGCTTCAAATTGTGTCTAAAAATGCATCGTAGATTTTGGAGGATTAATTTAAATGATTACTGAACATTTAAATGTTCATATTCGATACAGCACAAAAATTACCTTGTACCAAACCAAGGGTTCATTCGTTGGCAATGTAGAATCTGATACCCACAGCGAATCAGAGTCATCAGAGTCAACAAACAAACTCAAATCCTCTCCCTTCAATCCAATCTGTGCAAAAAGCAATTTCAAAGAGAAGTTATTGATTGGATACTAATTATGAGTCTGATAAATTTTATTGATGCACGGATCAAATACCTGATATGTCCACTGTTGTGAAGAGAGATCCAATGTTACACCATTGGCACTTAGTGTTACAGGACCAGTAACACCTGCGCCCGACAAATCAAAGAATGCACCATAATTCTGCAATTTGAATCGAAGGATGTTCAAATTGCAATATTATAGAATGGAGGTAGAAATCATTAAAAAGTACATATAAATAAACTGAGCATTCACTCCCTTCTTTTATTAAGATGACAACAAAAAACCTGTAAGCCAACTGTTGCGCTTAGAAGGTCAATTGTATTTTTCCCGTCATCCAGAATAATAAGTTGGCTGAGTGAGGTTTTTACATTACTGGCACTTCCCATCCCGCCACCTGGCAAAATATCATGAGAAGTTTTGTGACTTTTGAAGTCTAATCAAACTTGCAAGCTATCATCAAATTGAACTTCCAATAGACTTATAAACTATTAGGAGCTATAAAAATTCAAGCATACAGTAATTAATATTGAACAAGATTTTTATAAAAATTTACCTACTAATAATCCATTGACAAAAGCATGAAGAACATGCCCGAGTGATTCCACATGAAGTAATGTCTGGGCCCCACTAACAAGGTACGGCTCATCACCTCTAATGTTGATACTGAAGAAAAATCCACCAAAAAAGAACTTTAAAACTAGCAACTATAACAAGAGATCAACATCAACAACGACAAAGTATAGATCTGAAAAATTAAAAATGGATCCATAATTAATAGCCAACCTTATAGAATACCAAAGATAATCACTGGCATCAGCAGTAGTATTAATCTGCTCAACAAGTCCATTTCTCGTGAAGGCATCAGCCTTAGATATACCAACCGGTTCTTTAACATAACTCCAACCAGATCTTGATAACTTCGATAACGGTTGTGCTGTGCCTTCACTTATGGAACTAAGATATCTCATCTCTGATGTGGTCTCTTGTGAATTTATCTGCAAAAGTACCATCATTTAGTTATTAACAATGTCATCTCTAAATAAGGGAATTTGGAATAATGTCAATAAGGTGAAAAAAGACAATAAATAAAAAATTAATATATGCACCTGTGCGGTATTGTAGGCCACATTTTTACAATCAGGAAGGATGCTCACAGACCATCCGGGTAATTGATATGTCTTGCCATTAAATTTTACTGTTGTATCTTGTGTGTTTATATTTGCAAGAAAAGCTGCACAGGCACCTGAAGAGGTCTTGTACACATGAGCCTGAGAAACAATTATAAAATAAATGTTAAGAGCACCAAGCAAGCAAACAATGAATGAAGAACATGTACACTTATGTCACTTAAAATCAAAATGATGGAAGGCTTAGAATTAGCTTGTGGTAAAATAAAAAATACTAAATTAGAAAAAAAAAAAAAACAGACTTCCAGATTCTGGCCAAGGGAAGTGTAAGCAGGGTCCATTGCAACCAAAGCGGGTTCACACTTCTTTATAACTCTGTGTAGATCTCTTAAGTGCCCCCACTTGGGTTGATTCAGAAGCCCTACATGTAATAACCCATAAAAATTTTGGAAACAAATGCCATTAAAAGTAGGTGATCTGCAAATCTAAAACATGCAAAAGGAGAAGCTAGAAGAAGTACCATATTCATCAATGGGAGCATCATAATCATAGCTGGTTGCGATAAATGGTCCACCTGCAGTTCTCCCAAAGTTTGTACCTCCATGATACTGACATAGTAGTTTTGTAAAATTATTTAATATATTGCTTTTGTATATGGACTCAACACTCAAGTAATTAAAATAACAGCAAAGAGTATAGCAAATTGTACCATGTAGTAATTCTGGAAAGTTCCACCTCGCTGGAAAAACCGTGCTACAGCAAATGCAATATCTTGCACAGGTCTATACGGCACGGCTCCACCAAATGACAGAAACCTATGAACCAAACCTATTCTGTTAAAAAAAAAAATTATATTCTGTAATAAAGGAGTAAATATAGTTGATAGATGCCAGTACTCACCATCCGGTCCAATTTTCTGTCCACATTTTGGGCTTATTGTTTGAATTTGGAGTGAATTGGTCGCAATAAAAACCATTACATGTGTTTATCTACAAAAGATTGAGAAATATTACATTAAATATTACAATTTTTTAACAAGACAATGTATTACAAAAAAATTGTAGTGGTGAAAATAAACGGACAATTGGATCGGGAGCATCGGATTGTTGACACATCACCCATGGTACGCCTGTATCAAGTGAGACAGCCATTGATGCTGCCCATTTTATGTATCTCTGAGCAGCGGGCCCATAAGCTGCATCAATATTTCCATACTCATTCTCTATCTGTAATTTTCAAATTAGCATGGCATGAGATTTGCATTAATTGTAATTTTCATATGATGTTTGGGCCTTTGTGCAATATGTCATACAAAAATGTTCAACTCAAGCTGTGACATTAATGGATGCATTGGTTTTATCCCTAGAATAACCAGCTTTTGCATGCCATTTAATATATGGAACAAGAAGCCCAATGTCAAAGGTAACAGTTGTAGTGACAGTACATGTTGAAACATGAAGGCATGTTGGTGCAAGCTGTAATTTATTGTAGGTGTATAAATGCTGCAGCCCAACTGTACATTAATTGCCATAACATAAAGCTCAAATGGTGAAAAACCCCTTCCTCTTGTGTGGAACGAAATCAGTGAAAGCATACAGGTTCTGTACATAGAAATAATAATAAAAGATAACCTGAGATAGGATAATGGGACCGCCTTGTGATGCATACAGGTTCTCTTGCTTCATCAAATCAACTATCTTTGCCGTGAATCTTTGCATCTCAGTCTAATTTCAAACAAAACCCAAATCCACAAATTAGATTAACTAACAGTCAATTACTTGACAGAAAAGTAACTCATGACATATTAAAAAGTTGAACCTTAAATGGTTCGTTGTCAGTCCTAAACTTGATTCCAGGAATAAAGTGCAACCAAACTGGGAAGCCTCTGCATTAACAACACCATTTTTATTTTTATTTAAAATTGTGAGAAAGGTACTGAGATCATATATATCTTCTAATAAAATAAAAATAGCTGCGTTTAACTAAATTTCTGTCATACATCTAACTTGTATGGTACATCCAAGTATTCAACTCTCATAATACATATTATCTCAAATATAATACACATCATGTTTAAGTTATTGAAAATACATTTACAATTTTAATTTTAATTTTAATTTTAATAAATATATGTACCATAAAATTTAACTATACCATAGTTGGACATAAGCTAGAATTAAGCAAAACTTAAATGATGAAATTTATATTATTTTAAGAGTAAGTTAATGATGAAATTAATACCCATAATTCCATTCAGCACAAGCATAAGGACCAATACGTAGATGAACATAGAGGCCAGCAGCTGCAATAGTTTTTACGAATTTAACAAGGTCCTTTCTCCCTTCAAATTCATACTGCACAAGAAAATTACAAAAATGAATAAATTTTTTAAGTTTAATTTGTTCTCGTGTAAGGCAATTACCTTTCCCTCTAGAAAGGTTAAAGTATATGCATCTTAAAAATATTGCTAGAAAAAGTTGGCACCTGTCCCATTTTCCTCTTGTCACTATAATTCTTTTCCAAGAGAAGTCGGATATCTGTAATCCCATTTGACTGGAAATATTTCTTTTTCTATGACAGGGACACACACCGAAGCATTCCATATACTGTCTCCAATTTTTTTATGGGCATTTCTTTAATATAATTCTTTCCAAGAACATAAATCTTTTACTAAGACATATAATGTATTTTGTTATATTTTTTTTGTAGTATATATATTGGTTATTTATAAATCATACCAAAATTGAACTGACCAACGTAGTTAAAAATTCATCTCCGTCACTGAAAAAATAGTTACCACTTGCCCCTCAAATTGTAAAATTATGAGTGATTAACCTTCTCAATATATTATTTGAAAAAATAAAAATAAAAATGGCCAAGTAATTAACCCCTGTACAGAGAGATGTGTCCTCATTTCATACTGAAAATATATAAATTACTTAAATTGCAAAGGAATATATGATAATTTAAAAAATACCTGGCCTTTAACAGGTTCATGGAGATTCCAAAAAACATAGGTCTCAACTATATCAAGCCCTCCATCCTTTGCCTTTTGTATCAAGTCTGGCCACATCTGAACTCCACATTTCCAATCCAAAATTTTATCTCAAGAAAAAAACAAAATGCCAAAGGAAAAAAAAAAAACCAAAAAAGTCATTTGTATAATTTGTGTTAAGATTGACCTCTGGAGTACTTCTTGGGTAGTGGATGGAACCAGAGATAAGCACCCGGCGAACTCCATTAATGACGAGTGCGCGGTGGTCATAAGTAACATTGTCACCATTGGAGATGTGAGGGTTTAAGAAGAGTATAACTAGAGAAAACCATATAGGTAGAAGGCTACAAAGGTGGTGGCATCTTTTCATTTTTTTAACAATGGAGGAATTTTGGGTTGCTTGGGATTTGGAAAAGAGAGAAAACAGAGGAGAAAGAAAAGAGTGTAGGGGAGGAGAACTGTGTCCTTTTTAATGACCTATTGTATTATTTTTCTTCATAGATTATAGATTAATTAACATTCAGTAGTTGCGTTGTGTGTATGTGGAGTGGGGAAACAGAGAGAGGTAGGTGTGTAGTGTAATAGGTATGGAGGTGGAATTGGAGAGAATATATAATGGAGGGGTTGGATTGAGTTGCAATGCCTTTTTTTTAAACCAATTTTCACTTTCTTGGCTTATTAGTTGTTCTTACTTCTTACCATGTAAATTTTGGGAAGCATTTTTAGCTTGCAATGGTGTGAAAGTGAAACAGCTTGAGTTGCTTGTGGGCGACCATATAATTACAAACAGAGAGGCCACGAATTGTCAGAAAGTGAGAGGGGGGAACTTTTGGACGTGTACTCTTTACTTTGTTTTATGCGTATATAATTCTAGAGCAATGTTTGGTTTCTCAGCGGCACAAGAGTGGATTTTTAGAAAGGATATAGGGTGTGATAAATGATAATCCATTCATAAATTCATCATCTCAATATCTCTACTCAATTTTTTATATACATTAAAATGTTTATTATATAATACAATGTACATATTTTTACCAATTAATAATATATATTCAGGAGGATTCTAATGCCTCATGTTTTTCATACCTCATCATATTTTATATTTTATATTTTTATTTTTAAAGTCTAAATTGTCGATCTGAACCACTCAACATGTGATATCCATACTAAAATATGTTTGAGTGAACTTTTATAATTTTTGGAAATTTTTTTACTATTTTTAAGATGAGTATAAAATCGTTGTTTTTGAACAGTCTAAAAATAATAATTTTGTAAATGTCTTAAAAATTGTAAAAAGTTTTTAAAAATTATAAAATTTCATTCCTAAACATATTTTAGTATGAATCTCATGCTAAGAGTTCGGATCGACAATTTAGACATTAAAAATGAAAATATAAAATATAAAGTCTATTATATATTATTAATTGGTAAAAATATGTGCATTGTATTATATAATATACATTTAAATGTATATAAAAAAATTGAGTAGAGATATTGAGGTGATGTATTTATGAATGGATTATCATTTATCACACCCTACATCCTTTCTAAAAATCCACTTGCTATGTATTTTAGCCAAGTCAAACATTTTTTAGATAAATTAACGTTTATCTTGATAATACATACAATATAATTTCTATTTGAACTTCAGTATATATCAAATATTTAGACCATCTTAAATAATACACTTGATTTGAGGATAGTACATAATATGGACAAGTATATAACATCCCAGAGGCTATACGAATTCGTATCCTCAGTATTAACTCAAAAGGAAATGAATCTTGACCATCTGATTTGCTTTAAGATTTGTGCAAACTAGATTCATACTAATATTAAATGATCTCCTATGTTATAGGCAAGAGCCGGATTGGCTCTGTTTAAAATTAGACAGTTGAGATTCATTAACTCAAAAAATTTTGTTTTGAGTTAATGCAGAGGATACGCATTCGAGGCTATATGTACTGAGGTTTAGTGAATTCAGAGAAATTTGGAAAATTAATATTGAATTAGCGTTGAGATATATTTGGAAAATTGTTGAGGAATATTTTTTTTTCATAATTGGTATTTAATTTCAGATTATTCTAAATAAATTATTATCATTGCATTTTGATTTCACTTGATTCTTTCTTCTTCTTCTTCTTCTTATTTAAATAGTTAGTAGAAGCCATCAAGGGCACCACTTGATTCCTTCATTTATTATTTTTATATTTATTTTAGTGTTGTTTTTATTGGTTATAGTGACCTTCGATGAATTCAGAGATATTAATAAAAAAATTTGAGATATATTTTAAAAATTGTAAAGGGATGTTTTTTTAATAATTGGTATTGATTTAGATTAATTTTAATCACTGTATTTTGATTTTACTTGATTCCTTCATTAATTAATTTTATATTTATTTTTAGCGTTGCATGTCTTTATTGGTTATAAACTATAAACCTTGACTCTTAATCATATTATTTAGCAAGTCAATAACACAAAAATCCATATATTTGTGTGCACCAGTCTTATTTTTTTTTTTTCTATCTCATCATTATCTTTGTATCTTTTCTTATTTATATTTATCCTTACAAATTTATGTTGATGTATAATTGCGAACTATAACGACATAGCATCAACTTAATAATTGCAGAGTGGTGCTGGTAACAACTCAACCTGTTGGTTTGGTTGGTTAATTTGTCTGCCTGAGAGTTGTGGTCCGATAGCTACTAGAATTTATATTGATAATTAATAATTAATAATTAATATTTACAGGGGTAAACAAATTCATAAGAAAGAAGTTTCAATATAGACACACAAACTTAATTAAAAAAATTCTGTAGAAACAAGAGACAAAAGGAAAGACATATATATGTCCTTTGAATAGTAATTTTCATATTTTCCTGCAGTTTCGATTTCGACTATCATTTTCAAATAATTATTGTTGGATCTTACAAAATTATTGTCGGTTGATTTTACAGTCGTACGTACGCTAAGAAACGACAAGTCTCAAATTATCTTGATGTGATTCTGCAAATTTCTCACGATAAAGACAAAATATTATTAGTATTCTAAATAGCGTACTATAATTATTTTATATCGTTTTCAGATCTTAAACAGTAAATTATAGAATAAAACTGTGTTATTTTAGTTACGATTGCTACAGCGCATATACGTACATAACTTTTTATTATAAAATTCAAATTGAAATTTCTTTTGAAGGCTAATTTTTTTTAATGCTGAGATTGATTTTGCTTTTAAATAGAAAAATATAGATAATTTATGACATGATACTTATGTTATTTTAAATGGAAAGAAATAATTAGTTTATGTTATGATGCTTAGATTATTTTAAATGGAAAAAAGATATATAATTTATAACATTACTAGAGATATTTTGAATAAAAATTTGAACTTTGCACTGGTTCAATATAAATATTATAATTACTTAATCAATTTGGTATTACTTATTGTTCTATAAAACTTCAGATAATATTAATAATTAGTAAAATTATATAATATAATTTTTGAAAAAAGAGAGACGCACTTTCAAAATTTGTGTGGAAAACCAAATTAAAAAAGTTGTTTTGCTTCTCTCTTTTTTGTCCCCCTCATCTTAAAGTGACTCAAAATTTGAGTTTGAACTTGGACCATCCAATTATAATTCGGATCAATCCGGTCTAAGTTCAAAATTTATGGTATCTCTTTAATATTCGTATAAATTTTAATCAGATAATTCGGAAACAAACTCAAAAATTAAATTACTTAAAATTCGGAATCCTTCCCAGAGATTAATCAAGAAAGATGGGGTACGGCTAGGGCTGCTAACGAGTCGAGTTAGCTTGAGTTATGGCTAACTCGAATTCAACTCAGAAGATTGTGAAGCGACTTGACTCGAGTTGGGAATACCGAGCCAAGCTGGCTCGCTGACTCGAACACAACTCGTGAGTAACTCAAGTTAGCTCGTAACTTGTGAGTCAACTCATTTAAAATGTTAAAATATTGAATATTTAAGTTTTGAACTGACAACTATTGTGTTGTAGTAATACAATCTACATCGATTTAACAAATAATTCATAAATTTATCAAATAATCTACAGATTAAAAACATGTCAGTAATCATTTAACAAAAGAAAAAACTACGTATCTTCAATCTTGAACTGATGCCTGTTGTGTTGTACCGTACGGCAGAGCCGCAGAGGCTAAAGGCAGAACAAAAATAATAGAAGGGTGCATCCGTGCATGTGTCAATTGTCGGATGGCAGCTGATCTTCTATCTCCGAACTCCAATTAAAAAAGTGCGAATTTAATTAATCGGATAAGATTAGTGAAGATAGTGAACAGTATCTGTCGAAGACTTTGGGGGGTGTGTGTGTGGGTGGGTGGGGCGTGGGCGGAACTTTTAAATTGGATTTTTCAATACAGCCCCCGGAGTGTAAATATTATGAATAGGTTCAAAGCTATATACCAAATGACTAAATATTACATATAAATAATTAAAGTAGTAGAGAGAGAGTAGAACTAGGGTGTTCTTAAGTTCATCAAGTTTCTTGGTGAATTCAAATTTAAAATCCATCAAATTGGATTTAAACGACGAATTCAAACCGTTAAAATCCGCATACCTTATGAGTGATACGTCTACGTGTAAAAATTTTAAATATTCGGATTAATTTAGTATAAAGTCAAGCGGTCAAAACACTTTAAACAAATGAATGTATTAAAATTAATTTATTAACCATCTAATTTTGACCGATTGACTTTATACGAAATTAATTTGAATGTTTAAAATTTTCACATATAGACGCATCACTCGTAAGGTATGCGGATTTCAACAGTTCAAATTCATCATTTGAAACCGATTTGATAAATTTTAAACTTAAATTCACCAAGGAGCTTGATAAACTTAAGAACACCGTAGTTCTACTCATATATATTATATAATGTTAATAAAAAGAAGATAATGTAGCACATGTATTGAAATAGAAATTTTAAGTTTTCCAAATATAAGTTTCAACAGCTTTTAATACTCAATTCAAACTAGGGGTGGCAACGAATAGCTGGCTTGGTCCGAGCTAGGCCCTAACTCAGCTTGTTAATTCTGAATCGAGCTACAGCCAAGCGAGCTGAACCTAGGGCATTCGAGCTAAAACCTCAGTTTGAATTCGTGACAAGCCAGCCCGAGCTAGCTCGCTGGGGCTGATTGGATCTTGTTTTAAGAAGAAAATGAATTATACAAACTTTTTAGATCGAGCTGGGCCAAGCTAAACAGCATAAAATACACACAAATTCATACAAATTCACAAATTGATACATTACCGAGCTAGCTTGTGAGCTGGCAAGTAAGCTAGATTTCAGCTTGAACTCATTAATTCTGGACCGAACTAGTGACGAGCTGGCTCATTAATAGCTCAGTCCAGTAACGAACGAGCTGTTAGCGGCAAGTCAAGTGCGAGTCACAATCAAGGAACAAACTACGAGCTTTTTTGCCACCCCTAGTTCAAACCAACAATATCAAGTTGATTTTTTTTTTGTTAAAAAAAATATTGTCATGGCCATAGGGATGTAAACAGATACAGATAATATGCTCCGTATCCGGAGATTATCTGAATCCAGATTAAACGGATACGGATAATTGCGGATACAGATACGGATATTTTTTCATATGGTGAAATAATGACGGATACGGATATAGATAATTTCATGAAGGTGAATATCCAAATCCGTATGCGCAATTATTCGGACCCAAAATTGCTCCCAACCAGCTCTGACTTTACTGCTCCGAATAGAAGTTGTTATATAATTGTTCCATATTCATTTAGTCTTGGTTGTGGAATAAATAATAATATGATCTGATTTCCAATTTAATCTCATTTTTACTGGTGATGGTGCTACAATAGCACTATTTTCTTTATTTTTTACTTTCATTTTATCACTCTTTATTTTTTTCATTCAAGAGTTTAGCTCGTGATTGTAGTATGTTTTTAGTCTATGTTAAATTAGTTTTAGATATTGTTTCAACTTTCAAGACAACAACAAGACACTCTTTTGTATCTTAAAGTGTATAACTCAATTATCCAACAATTATTTGTTTCGTATCCGTATTCGAAATCTATATTCCTAGATTATTCGCTCCGTATTTGTATTCGTATCCGTTTAAGGTGAATTTGATTTTAAATTTTGCTATATGTTTACTATCCGTATCCGTATCCACAACGGATACGAATATGGTATTAGCATTATCCGCTCCGTTTACACCCCATGGCCAACTAAGATTATCTCGAGGGATTGATTTGTGTACTAAGTGCTACTCCGGGCAGATCTAGTGTATATCAGGGGGTTAACTGTTTTTTTTCTGGATTTTGAAAAATAATTTCCATTTTATAGATCCGGATTAATTTGCTTTTTTTTTAAATTAATTTTGCCCTCCACTCTCTGTCATTTTTGTTATTGTCAATATGTAAAATGATATCATTTTGTTATTTCTTTTATGTAAGAAATTATTTTGTTATTTTTTATTATATAAGAGAAATTTTTTGTTTTTTTTTATCTAGTATTCAATCAGTTAATAAATTTAAAATAATAAGCTATTTGAATCTGATTTTACTCTACTCTAAGCATAAATTTGTAATATGTCCCTGCGTGTGAAGGAAGTTCTAATCACTGTACTTGTCGGAATATTTGATGAATTGAAACCGTACTAATATATTATGCGTGTGCATTGCAAGATATCATAGTCTCAATTCATATTATTATATAAATAGTAAGGTTTTTTTTTCTCTGAATCTTCAAAATAACAATGCTCATGCTTGTGGACTTGGGGTATTGCTTTTTCTGGATAAGTGGATTGGACTTGAGTTGGAAGTAGTTCTTTCTTCTAAGGTTCTAATTAAATTGATGACTGGTTGCTTGTTGTGTGGCGGCTCAATTGAAATGGAGGTTTGCAATTTTCTTTACAAGGATACCAACGATATCCAATATTGATAAACTTGCCTTATTTATTTATCTTGTAAATTGTAATTGTGCATTTAGATGCTTGTGGATAAGGGTATTAATTGTAGAAAATGAAATGATGATGTAGGGTTTGTTTAGGTTTAAACGCTATTAATATTTAGAGTATGACTACTATAACATCTGTGTCATTTCAGTTTATATAACACTAACTCCAAAATTTATCGAATCGACTTCAAACGATGAATTCAAACCATTTAAACCAATCTACTTCATTAGTTGTGCATATACATATAAAATTTATAACCTTTTGAATTAATTTGGTATCAAGTCAAGCGGTCAAATGTGTGAGTTTTTAAGTTAATTTTAATACATTCATTTTTTAATTTTAAAACTGCTTGATTTGATACTAAAATAACTTGAAAATATAAAAAGTTTGCATGTAAATGCATCACTCATAAAGTAAATTAGTTTGAACAGTTTGGATTAGTCATTTGAAGTTTATTCAATCAATTTTAAAGTTAGTGTCATGTGACACCGATGTTATACTAGCCGGATTCTAATATTTAATCGTTTGATTTTTTTTAGATTTTTGAATTATTTTATATATTAATCTCAAAACAAAGGTATAATTTATCGAGTCTTTAAAAAATCTTTGAATTATTTTATATTTTTATATATTGATCTCAAAACAAAGGTATAATTTATGGAGTCTTTTTTCTCTTTTGTGTGGATTTGGAATAATCTACAATTGTTCCTAGTTTGGTTGATTTGAAGTTAAACATGATTAGTATGTGTTAGAATCAGTAAATTACATTATACCATAAATTAAACGAGCAAAGCTAGGGTGTAATGTGCTCACCAAGAAGATTTGGTGAGCACAACTCTAAAAGTATATCAGATTGGCTTCAAACAACAAATTTAAACCGTTGAAATCCATGTACTTCATAATTGATGCATGTACATGTAAAATTTTGAAAGTTTCAAATTTATTCGCTACAAGATTAAGCAATCAAAGAAATAAATATTTTATAAGTTGTTTTATATATACATTTGAATTTGTTTCTTGACTGTTGTCTCATGCATTTTTTTTTAACAAATGTAGAAAAATACGGTCGTGGACTGACTACATTTTATAGAGAGACAAATTCAAACTCTTAGTTACATATTGATATATACAAAAAATATATATATATCATATTTAAAACATGCAATTTTTAGCATGAAAACTATTACTATAATCACTAGATTAAATGCTAGTTCTTTAACTAAGACAATAATATGAAATTTTATTGAAACTTTTAATTTATAATCAATAATATGAAAAATAATTAGGTAATTGAATGTATTAATAATGATGATGATGATGACCACGACGACACAATGTTTACTAATATTAATATATCTTATGTGTTCCTTTTATTCCGTTTTAATTGCCAAAACCAAAATCGAACTGCATAAACCAAACAACTAAACTGCTTGAACCAAATTAATTTGACTCGGTTAAAACTAAATACACTAACTCATTTAAAACACTCCTGAAGCCCTCATGAATCGGGAGAATATATGATTTGTCAACTTATCGTTGTAAGTGACTACTGACTAGTGGTAGAAATTAATTCCACAAGAGATGCAATGCACATAGAAATTAAAGATATGTTTATTTACTTTCAAATAACGCGAGTTTATCTAGAATATTCCGACAAAAATAAGTATTAAGTACATATGTTCATACTTCGTGAAGTATGAACACATGTACTTAATACTTATTTTTGTGGGAATATTCTAGATAAACTCGCGTTATTTGAAAGTAAATTGTATATGGTATATGGATATGTCTGAGATTGTGAAGGAAAGCCTTTTTCTAATAATATTGAGAATAATAATGATGATGATGATGATGATAATAATAATAATAAATAAACAAATAATAACATATCTTTAAGAATACCCGCGTTTGGATTTTGGAAGTTAAAATTAAGCACTTGAGTTCAAATACCGGATCTAAACAGTATAGAAATATGGACGCATGTGTTGATAAAAAAATTCGGATGAACTAATGGATTTAGATTGTGCAGTGTTTTGTTTCTTCTTTTTTTCTATATTGGAAATAAAGTAGTATTATTACATAGTAGAACTAGAATGTTTTTAGGTTCCCCAAGTTTTATTTACTTGTGTTAGTTCTGAAATCTATTGGATTAATTTATAAAGTAAAACTAATATACACTTAAGTGTACCGTATACTTAACCTTAGAGCCATCAAATTTCTTTAAAAGTCGTGTTACCACAACTTTTAAAGAAATCTGACGGTCATAAAGTTAATTGTACGGTACACTTAAGTGTATATTAGCTTTACTCTGATTTATATTTTAAAATGATGAATTTCAATTGTTAAGATCTATCTATACTTCACAA
Source organism: Carex pumila (assembly GCA_033356055.1). Lineage (NCBI taxonomy): Eukaryota > Viridiplantae > Streptophyta > Magnoliopsida > Poales > Cyperaceae > Carex > Carex pumila. The sequence goes on from JARJHM010000312.1 coordinate 166,927, forward strand.
GTAATATATTTGCATATAAAATTTTAAAAATTTTGAATTAATTTATAATAGAGTTAAGGGTAAAAAAAAAGTTGATTTTGACATGTTCAATTTTTATTATTTTTTAACCGAATTATTTTATACTAAATTAATTTATAATTGGCATCATTGAAATTTATCTCTCCTCCTTATTAAGGAGCTTAATGTCTAGATCCTGCAAGAATAAGGAACTTAATGTCTAGATCCTGCAAGGGTCCTAATTTACTGATTTTTTTTTTTTTTTAGGATGCTCAGCCATTGAATTTTCAAATTGCACATAGAAGAATTTTTCAAATTATGCGCTTCAACACTTAAGCATGCATTGGTCGCACCGCATACGATCCCAGCGCCCGTAGATCGTGCGCCGCACCCGTGGACCGCGCCTCTGAACAACGCACGGCGCCTGTGCACCGACCCTTTTTTTCTGCTGAAGGCGGGATTCGAATCCAGTTGGGTTCTGTTGGTGCCAAAATTCTTACCACTACACTAGAGTTCACATGTGTTATCTTGTAGATAAATATAGTATTTAACTATTTTTCTCTACAAATTTGATTTAAATTATAATTATATATATATCATATATAAAATAATAAAAATCTATATATATATTAATAGCCGTATCGTATCCTTCATTTTTGAAAATTGCCGTATCGCCGTATCCGTATCATATCGTATCAGTATTATTATTGCTTTGAGATTTGTGCAGCACGTATTTGAACGGTTGATTTTCAAAAAGGTCACGCAAATAATGAAATAATGAAACGCTTGATCTTCTTCATTTTATAATATTTTATAATGAAATAATCTATTTCCGTTGCAACGCACGGATACAATGCTAGTCTATACTTTATGAGTGGTGTATTTGCATGCAAAAAATTTAAAAATATTCGAATTAATTTAGAATAAAGTTAAACAACAGAAAAAAACAAATTAATTTTGACATGTTCAATTTTATTATTTTTTAACTATTTGATTTGAAACTAAATTAATTTATACATTTTGCATATTAACATTATATTGAAGTATATTGCTTTCAACTGTTTAAATTTATTATTGAAACTAATTTAATTAAATTTTTTAACTAAACTCATAAAAAAAATGCTGAAGAACTTAAAAATACCCAGTCCTACTCTATAGAACTCGGGTTTAGATCTTAAAAAAGTTCTTAAAATATTTTAACGGGGCGTGAAAATATCAAAGTAGAAAAAGCATAGTCGACTATAGCGGTCCCTGTTAGTGTCCCAAAGAGACAAAAAATCACGTGTTTAGCTGCTTTTACAGCTTCGTTTTGTTGACAAAAAATGTTGAAACTTGTACCTACTTTAAATAATGTAGAAACTTGTACCACATAATTATTGTGAAATGTTTTTGAGAACGAGTAGAACTAGAGTTCTGTTTGTAAACTCAATTCTAAAATCTATCAAATTAATTTTAAACGATGAATCTAAATTGTTGAAATTCTTCTATTTTGTGAGTGATGTGTCTACATATGAAAATTTTAATTAATTTTGTATATAGTCAAGTAGTCAAAAGACGTTCAAAAAATAAATACATTAAAATTAATTTATAAATCTTCTAATTTTGACCACTTGACTTTATACTAAATTAATTTGAAACTTTAAAATTTTCATATGTAGACGCATCACTCGTTAGGTAGAAAAACTTTAACGGTTTGAATTCGTCGTTTGAAGCCAATCCGATTGATTTTAGAGTTGATTCACCAAAAAAAATTAGTAAACTTAGAAACACTCTAATTTTACTCTTCACGAACTTTTAAACAAGTGGGGTTAAAAATGTCTCATCTATCTTTTGCCTCATCTATATTTTATATTCTTATCTTCGGTTTTAAGATCCAAATAGTTGATCCAAACCGTTCAACATTATCTTCGTATTAAAATGTGTTTGGAAAACATATTTTATACTTTTTGAAAAAAAAAAAATTTTACTCTTTGTTAGATAGATACAAAAGTATTATTTTTAGACCGTTCAAAAACTGTGATTTGTACCTATCTAAAAAATTAGTAAATAAATTCTAAAAAATCTAAATTATGGCCTTCAAGTACATTTTAATATGAATATTATGTTCAACTGTTTGAATATTCTATTTGAGTTTTGAAACAGAAATAAATATGTGGGAGCATGAATGGGACACATAAATAATAGGATATTTTAATCATATACTTTCCAAAAATGAATATCTGTGTGCCTTAAATAATTAAATGTGGAATTTGTAATGGTCAAGTATGCATTTTAGATATAGTTCGACAATTAGTGTGAAATTTTAAACATCAAGTATATATTCAGAAATACCCAAGTGTGAATTTTACAATTGTTAGATATGCATTTGAGAATTCAAAATATAAAATTTGAAATTTAAAACAACAGCTCTAAATATTTCTCGACTTACAACAAAATGGATAACAATTGTCAACAATTATATTTAAAGTGACAAGTGTATCTTGCACAATTATAGTTCTACTCTTTGTTGCGGGCATGTTATAATGTTTTGATTTTTTTTTGTTATATTTTGAACAGTTGTAAAAACTTGCTATATTTGATTTTAGTATCAATTTTAGACACTAGATCAAATATGTTATGTTTTTTTACTTCATTGAAATCGGTGATAAATACCACTATTTTTCAAAAAAAAAAAAGTGAGTGTAAATGCTAAAATTTAAGAAAATTTTCATACAACACATCCGAGGAATGGGTTCATAAAAACAGTTATATGTCTGCAATTACGAGATATTATTATTATTATTATTACAAATCAACCAAAGTCAAATGCGTCAATTAAGAACGACCCCACCACTCATCAAAAGTTGGACAAATATCCACACTCTCAATTTTAGGCTTCTAGCTAGTGGAAAATCATTATATACATTTGAAAATTGCTCATACATTAGAGGCGCACCATCTTTGTTATCCGTTCCTTTTTCATCAATTATCTGTTACTAATAAATTTCTATCTATAAATTAAAAAGAGTGAGGTTATATATGGTAATATTGCATATTACGCAATGGTTCCCGTTGTGGGTTCATATTTACGTTTTAAAAGTTAAATAGTTGATATGAATCGTTCAAAATGATTTTCATGTAAAAATGTACGTGCTTGTAAATCAAATTTTATATTTTTTTAGAATATTTTTTTACTATTTTTTAGATCGGTAGAAAATTCCTTGATTTGAAAAATCTAAACCATTCAAAAGCAACGATTTTCTATCTATATAAAAAATAGTAAAAACACTCTAAAGAAAAAAGTATAAAATTTGATATGTAAGTATATTTTGGTACAAATATCATATTTATAATTTAGATTAACTGTTCAAACTTCGAAAATAAAATATGAATTCATAACACGAGTTGATCCGCAATATGCATATTTCCATATTCTCACTCAACTAAAAAATATATACCTATTAACACCAAACTAAAATATTACAAACCTATTCTTATAAGGATTTTTTGTTTAATAAATAACGGTTGATACTTACATTGTTTAGCTGACATATATAGACAAATATCATTCATAATTAAATAACGAGGTAAAAAAAAGGGTAAACAGAAAAGATAACGGACTGTAAAGCGATCATTCATAATTAATATTTAATATTTCATCTAATACTGAAAGCGATCATTTAACTATTTTTAAGTCGGATGTGATTATCAAAAATTGGTCGAGAATCAAGATTGACTAGTGGCAAACTTGTCTTGTTTGTTGTTTCCCTCGATTGAAAGGAAACGAAGCCCCAATTGGTGAAATTGCTCTGTTGAAAGCAAAAGATGCACGTGGATCAAGCACCAATTCGAAATAAAACCATAATTATTCCTTTCATAGCCTTGTTGTCTTGCAAAGAGAAAGATAGGCAGAGGTGGGCACATGCTGGTAAGTGGTAACACCTCACCGACAAATCTATTATCATCATGATAAACAAACAAAACAAATTTAGTGGGAGGAGGCTTCGGTACTATTCATATTGCATTTTAGTTCCTACTGTGGATATGTAGTATAAAAACGTCAGATCTCAACCGTTCATTATTATCTTTCATAATATTTCACATGAAAAATATACTTAGATACTAAAAAATCAAATTTTTTATATTTTTTTTTAATTTCTACTATTTTTATAGATAGGCAAAAAGTTATTATTTTTGAATGGTCTAGAATCTTTAGATCACGTGATTTTGTACTTATTTAATTAAATAATAGAAATTAAAAAAATATATATAAAATTTAATTTCCAAGCATATTTTCATAAAAAAATTTGAACTTTAATAATACAGATTAATATTCACTATGTTTAATGAAACAGCGTCACTATTTTTTTATGCCTCCATGACACATCAATGCAATCCTCTCCTTTTCCATTAATCGCCGAGTTTCCAATCCAAATATATATATAATAAGTTAGGGAATCAAATACGAACCAAAATGTCTTTTGACAAGGGCTGATATGTTGCCAAGGAGCAGCTGTTTTTTTGAATTTTGAATTTTAGTAGAGATTTATTAGTTCTGACTGATTTTATCTCTCTTAAATATTTTTTTTGTCTTCCTCGAGATGTTTAATTTGTAATTCTAATTAAATTTAGGATTAAAATAAAAATAAATTTGTTGAATCTTAATTAGTAAGTATAATTATAAATTAGAGCATCAAAAATTATAAATCAAAGTATTAAAAAAAATAAAAGTTAAAATATTATTTTTATTGAATATTCAATTAGTTAATAAATTTAAATTTAATTAACTATTTATATTCCATTCGATATATTTTTAGATCTCCAAAGACGAAAATAATGGATCCGTACCTGCCTTTTGATTTGCTACATGAATGATTAAAGTATTTAGTGATTGAGTGAGCGAGCGAGCAAACTTTTTTGCATATGGTACAGTCATATAAAATTTTGTACCCGTGACAATGTCTCAGATTTTGGCTCAAGCAAAGACGGACAAATTGGTTTTTGTGCTGCCAAAGTTTTTCTGTGGCGATTGCTGTCAGTGTGGCCGTGTTGCAGTTCGCTGGCATGTAGGACATGTACACTTAAAAGGTTTTTAATTTTTTTTTTTCCCTGAAGAACAGAAAGAATATCATGTAGCTTCTGCTCTTAAAAATTCACTTGTAATTTATAGCAGAAAAGAGAACAAATATATCCGTTGAAATTTGAAATCAAAGACTGTGAATTGCAATCATAAGTTCAAAAGGATACTTTTTTTTTTAGAAAGAAAAAGCATAACTTCTCTAAATTAGAAGTGGCAAGTGCTATTATTGTTATTATTTCTACAAATATGTACTCCTAAATGAGGTACAATAATTAAATAATACAACTACTACTTGAGGTACAAGAATCATCAACCAGACCAAGAAAACATTTAATTAACAATCCCTTTTTGACTCTAGAGAGTAGAGAGCCTCCTTTATCTAATAAAGCCAATCACATACTTAAAAAATTGCATGAAGATAGAAAGAAACGCAGCAAGTCAACAACACAAAGTCCTTGATGGCTTGGAAAATAGATTGTTAGATTAACAGCTCTAGCTAGCAACTCGGATATTTTTCACACTGAAACTTGGACTATTAAATTAATTCGGTAGCTCCTTATAATTGAATTGAATTGAATTGAATTGTTTCATTTGTTGACTAGATTTCATGATATGTTTTATTAATACCTGTTTTCAGGATTAATATTTTGGATAAAATCATGGGAGACTCATTTGAATTTTTAGTTATGAAAATGACCGCATTAACAGCTAATTTACTACATAGTGCTCAATTTTCTTAAAAATGTTGATAGTGTAATACTTAAATATATTTATGATTTACTGCTTTAAAATTTGTTATTTAAAAAAAAAGGTATTTGTCTAAATATTCATAATATATGAATTGTTTGCTATGTAATTTAGTTTAAGTTTTGTATATGGAAGTGATTATTAAAATTAAAAATTTCACTGTTTTCATATTCCATGATATTATCCAAACAAAAAATCAGATAAAAGCCCTAAACCCAATTAATGAAAGAGTTCCTTTTGTGTTAAGAATACAAATGTTGAGCAATTATTTTGAAAATAAAGGCCTCGTATTAATTTGGGCCGGGTTTATCCTGTCATTCCAGTTGTACAAGGTTAACAATAATAATTTTAACATTATCAAATAAAAATAAGACTTAACATTTTCAAGTTATATTTTGTCAAATGTCAATTTGTCAACTACTTGCCCAACATAACATAATGCAATTTGGATACCATACAAAGGGAAAGAGTTTCTCCCAATATTTTGCTAGCCAACATGTAAATTGTAATCAATTAGTGGACTAATGTCATTTTATGAAAAATTAAATTATGAATGTTACAATGAACAAGTAAAAAATTAAATTTTTGCAGCATTGAAATCAGCGGTTTTCAAACCAGCATAATATATAGTAAAAAAAATTCCAAAAAATGTAAAATTTGGTCTCCAAGTAGATTATAATATAAATTAAACATCTAATGGTTTAGATTTGTCATTTGAACATCAAAAAATAGAAAAAACAGTGGCAGCACCACCGGCAGAAATGCTGCCGGCAGCAAATTAGCCACAGCCTATATATATATATATATAGAGATAGGCTAATATTCTTTCGGTAGCATATGAGCTGAAATACACACGGTCCAAATTTAAAATTTCAAAATTCAAACGGTCAATCCGAACCGTTCATCTTCTTCTCCATATTAATATATGCTTGGAGACCAAATTTTACAATTTTATGAATTTTTTTACTATTTATCAAGCCACTTTGAAAATCGCTAATCCAACAGTTTTACTGTTTTGTGCAGCCACCGTTGGATCAACAATTTTATAAAATACTTAATAAATAGTAAAAAAATTCAGAAAAATGTAAAATTTGGTCTCCAAGCAGATATTAATATGGAGAAGAAGATAACGGTTCGGATTAACCGTTTGGATTTTGAAATTTCAAATTTGGACCGTGTGTATTTCAACCCATATGCTACTGAAAGCATATTAGCCTATCTCTATATATATATATTAGAAAAAAAAAAGTGAAAAGAAAGGTATCGAGGGACTGGGAGAATTTTGTTCTTAAAAGGCAGCAGAGGAACAAAATTGTCTATTTCCTGGTCGTTTTAGTAGGATCCGTATCCTCCCAGGTACCTGACTCAACAAAATTGAAACGAACGGCCCAGATTTAATATCAGCCCGTGTTTGTATTATTTGTGCTTTGAGATTCGTGTCAAGTTTAAAATTCCAATTTTGGACCGTTCGATTTAATTGAGGAGATATGAATTCGTTTTAGTAGATGAACTATACATCCAAAAGTTTCGTTATTATATTTTGTTTTGACTAAATAACTAAAATAATTCTTAATTTTTACTAAATAATTGTTTTTTCATGAATAAAGGTCCGCACGTTGGTGGGAAATTTTCACAAGATTTGTTCGCAGCACTTTGCTCCATCGGTTTGTTAGATAATTTTTTGTCTATAATTTAAATATAAAATTAACAGAAAAGATCTGGTTTAATAAAATAAAATTTGGGAGTTATAGAATAACAAACTATAGTTGGTGCGACCAAAAAGTTAGGAAAATAATTACAATACATGCTGTGTTATTTTTTGTTGAAAAAAAAAACCAATTAAATAAAAAATAATAAGGATTTGATTAAGTAAAAGAATTCTATAATTATATTTAAAAAAAATCAGAATAACTTGAAATAAAAAGGAGGCACACAACAAGAGTGCACTATTTAACACAGAAAATTTGACTATTCAATACTGTCACCAGATTAATTCCTAACAGCTTTTGGATTAAGACAGGAAAAAAAAAGTGAACTAAAAGCTGAAAGAGGAAATGCGCAAGCATTTCAACCTCTATAGGAAAGAAAGCTTAAAGCCTCACATAAATACGAACTATCAACTAATAGAACATTTCTTGATCTGAAGTCAAAAACAGGGCGAGAGGCATTCAACTGTTCAGGTTCTACTTCAAATAAGTTGATGCAATCCAGAGAAAAATGTATGAAAGGAGAGAAGTGCTCACTTCCAAGCTCCTTGCACCCCGCAAGAAAGGTAGAGGTGGTAATGACACCATTATGAATGTACCCACCATCCATGCAGCAAAGAATGATGCCACCCTGCCAAATGTTTCCCATTTGTTAACTTATTATTATCTTTCCATATTCAAAGAATGAAAACAAAAATTAAAAACTTGCAGAATCCCAGACCCCTTCATCATTTGTAAGAAATATCCCACCTCATGAGAGAAATTAAAAAATATAAATATATCCTTTTTAACGCTGTTTGTTCTATCCATTGTAAAGTACCCAAAAAATGTTATAACAGAACCTAGAATATTTAAAAAATATATATATATTATTTAACAAGAGATCATAAATCAAAGGGTTTAGGTGCCAAATAGACTGTTCACCAAGTTATTATGTGCCTTTGGATATAATTATTGCATTTGACAAGAAGTTCATTAACCTGTTTATTGAAACTGAATAATTGCATTGTAACTTTTATTCTACTTTTCACTTCTGTACTTGTACTTGTAGGATCAGCAATAATAATTAATTGTAATAGTACACTTCATATTTGTTATTCATCCAGGACTAGTAACAAATCTTGACTAATTAGTTTTATCATTCTATCTTCTGATAACCTACACAAGAACCAAAGTAAAGATATTAAAAGGCCTTTTTTTAAATTGCTCAACCAACATAGGGCCTCTTTTGTAAAATGGTAGATACCAGAAAATAGAGAAATACAGTGACCTTTTTCTAAACTCCAACAAAGAACAACATCCTTTGTAGAGAATTTTGGAATTGCTTAATAGTGCAAGGGGCTAAGGGCCTAAGCTCCCTTAAAAAAAAAAGAATAAATAACATACGAGAGATCGTACCCATTAAGAAATGCCCAAAGCCGACTCTTGAGCCGTTGATACAGGAAGTAAATGGTGAGACCCAGTGAAATTGCAACCTGAAAAGTGGGCCCCTCTTCCGAAGGAAATAACATAGTCAATACCCCAAGAGCAACAAATGCTATGGCATTCTTCAACATGACCTTTTCAGATGGGGTCTCAAATCGGCTAGAGATGAACTTGAAAACCCAAGATTCAGAAGCCTCTTTGAACTTCTTATTGAGGTTGATTTTAGGGTTTTTTCTCTCAAAAAAGGCTTGCATGATGATCTTGTCATGGGCCGATTCAATTGCATCAACACTTGGTTTATGACCAGCATATTTATTTATGAGATAATTTCTAGCAGCTTGGATTTCTTCTTGGGATGCCTCCCGGCTGATCCCCAGTCGTTTGTATGGATCCTTGACATTAATTCGAGGAAATATACCTAAATATATTAGCTACTAATTGTTAGCACAATTTTATAAAATAATGACCTACAGAAATTTGGTTGCAGACATTAACGTGACTAATAAACTCCACATATAAAATATTACTCGGAACCATAAGAGTCAATTGTTCTTATCCTTTTTTTCAAATATTATCCCAGGGTTATTGAAAAAAAAAAATAACGCTAAACATTTCTAGTATCAGGCAGTATTTGGCAGTAAAAACTCACATGGTTGAAGATACTTGCAAGGTATAATCCACAATTAGATACAGTAATGGTAAAGATACATTCCGACAAATGTTGACTGCTTATCCCCTAACATTTCTGTTGCTAGCTGTAAAATTGCAAGAAAATACTAAGGTTCTTTTATAAGATAATGCCGGGCAAAATGTGTTTAAAAATCCTGGAAGTAATTTATAAGAAGGTCCTATCAAATCCCAAATGTTGATGCCCGAGTATCTTCTTGTTTTTCAAATTCAATATAGGACCAAAGTTCTCTATAAGGAGAGACTTACTGTAATCCTGAGACATATCACCAAATGAAGCCGATACATATCTCCTACTCTTCTTTGCTATTCTTCCTCCATCAACAGAAGCATTTCCCCATCTCCTTTTTTATTAAACCATTAATTAGTCTCAAATCAGATAGATAACCATCGCAGAAAGGAAATAGAAAAGGTGTTATTTTCGAAAATTTACCTGTTATTAAGAGGTTCAAATTGCAAAGGTCTCACAGATCTCCTATCAAAACTCAAATTAGAAATAAACAGACGATGTGCGGTTGATACTTTCTGCGACACTACAAACGGATTTGGGATCTTTGGTGGATGACATGTCACGCCATTTATTGACATCTTCTTATGGTATAAACCTAAATAATATGTTTCAGAGAAATGTACTACTATTAGCTTTAATCATACCAGTAATTTAGATATAACACAGGAACACCAGTAATCTAGCAAAATTTGTCAGTACAAACAGAGACAGAGCGAGTAGGTAGTCAGCAGGGTCGCATGCTACCTCACCCCCGCCCCCGCCCACCCCCACACACACACACACAAACAGCCCTGGACCTTCTACTATAGCAAGCAATGGTCACTCCATTGCTGCGTTGTTACCATGGTTTCGGAAATTATCCGATTGATTATCGTGCGATTTTCCAAAACCCAGCTGTCGAGAAAAACCCTTGAATTGGGAAGAGACTCACCTTATGGTTACGCCGATTCTTCCTTCAAGTTCGAGACTGTTTGGGGATAGCGTGAAGAGTTGTTGATTTAAGAGAAAGAGAGACTCGGCAGGATCGGACGGTTGAGACGTTTGAGTAATAGGCTAAAATTATTTCATTAGCCAAATTCTGGTGTCAGTCTTTAAACAATGAGTTATTACTTAATTTGTTTTTAATTTTACTATTAGATACTAATGACTTGTCTTATCAGGACTTGATTGTAATAGAATCCCAATAGATTAATATAGCAGGTGAAATAGAGGAAGGGGATGGGGCCATCCCAGCTTTGTTGGATCAAGGCGATTCAATTTCTATGCATGGGATAGAATTCCTACATGATTTACTTGCTTGAGTTACTAACCTTGCTTTTTTGATGATTCTTGTTATGTTTGCTGTGCTGTGTAGTTGTTTTGGTTTAATACATCTGTTATGTTTGTTGTGCGTTGTGCTGTGTGTATGTGTTTGTTTAGTTGATTTAGCCTGTGTGGCTTTATTATTTTGGGTTAGATCTTATATTGGCGTGGTCCAATTTTTGTTCTTCTAACTTAGGCCAGTAACTCTGTAAAATCTTCCTTCCTCCAGTTATTTGAAGTTGGGAGCAACATATTTGATTTCTAATGAAATCGGTGGAATTATACCCAATTTTTCAAAAAAAAAAAAAAGTAATAGGCTGATGAGGAAAATGGGTCGTGTATTTAGAGCGTTGTTAGGCTGTTAATTTTTATTAAATTAGGCTATGGATTTTAGCTTAAAGATAAAAATTAAAAATTTATATTTTGTAAAATAAAAGATTTTAGTTGGTGCATGCTGTTTAAAAGATAATTATATATTATCTACTGAGATGTAAATATAAATATGAGTGAGTTTATGGTACTATGCATAATACAGATTAATATTTTATTTTTAAAATTTTAACGGTTGATTTGTACAGCTCAACTTGATTTGCATATAAATATGTACTTGTAGCTCAAATTTAATATTTTTTAAGATAAGTAGAAAATCATTATTTTTAGATAGTACATAATTTTCAAATTAAGTGATTTTTTATCTATTTTAAAAAATAGTAAAAAAAATCTAAGAAATATAAAATTTGCCATGCAAGTACATATTTATATGAGAATCATGTTAAATGGTTCAAATTAACTGTTAGGATTTTGAAAACTGAAATATTTAATATGTATTATTGACCAATACGTGCTATGCATAGTACCATAGACTCGCTCTATAAATATAATATTTTTTTTGCCATTTTTATTTATTTTTAATACATTTATGCCTGTTAGTTTTTTTTCCCTTTTATTCTTTTTTATCTTCGATTGATAAAACATTTGAAACACTATATAAAAATTGATTACAAATAAACTTCAAATCTTGCAGGATCTGACGGCAAAAAACTTTTTGATGAAAAACTTAAATTAATTTATGATAAAGTGTGTTTGATAATATACCTCGATAGGAGAGCTCAAATGCTTTTAATTTTTATATTTTCAGAATGCCTTTATTTTTAGAATTACAATAAATTAAAATATTAAAATATATTTTTTAAATATGACCAAGAGTGAGTCTATGGTACTATGCATATTACGATTTGGCCTGTGTTACGGCTCAATATTCGAGTTTTCAAAATCCTAACGGTTGATCCGAACCGTCGATCTTGTTCTCCATTCACATGTAAACGATCATGATATTTTGACTTTGTTTATTAGCATCAAGAGCTTGCAAAAGTATATCGATATAGATAAATTACGGATATTTTGATATTTCAACTAATTAATTCATACAAAATCAACTAAAACATAGATAATATTTTAGAGCCTTTTTAAAATAAAAATATATAGTTTGTGATTCCGTTTTCTAACTAGTTGGTTTACAAAAACAAATTATTCATTTCTCTACTTATGGCGCACCCACAATAGCATTTTGGCATTTGCTTACGTGTGCGGCAATAATAAAAATATGAACCATTTGCTTCTACAACCGATCAATTAGAAGACTAAATATTTATTGTTAAACATGTTGCATAATTTTTTTAATAAAGATAAAATAAGTCATTTATAAATTTAAAATGCACTTTAATATCATATTTGATCAATAAATTGAATAAATTTGTGAGTTTTTAGAATTTTGAAAGATAAATATCATATTATGAATTTTATAGAGAAAAATACATCATTTTGAAATTTTTGAGAATTATACGTGAAATTTTCCTAAGAAAATAGGTTTCCTAAGTTCTCGATGACTTGATAGCGTTCCAAGTTTGTTCTGTGTATGAATCAGTTTGTCGTGTTTTATTATGCATTTTATTTACTTTACTTTTTACGTTGGTAGTTTGTTATGACCGTTAGATCGGTCAAATTAAGTGATGACGCCTTTGACGCTTAGAACACCGACCAAAGACGTTTTGATCAGCAAAACTGGATGAATGTGCGTCGTTTCGTTTCATTTTTTTATTTTTTTTATTTTTATTGATTACAACTCGTTGGTAAACTCACATACTCCTCTTGTGCTTTAAGCAGTAATCGAATCCACATTCTCTCGTAGGAGAATTTAATGTCATGACTATCTGCTCTATGCAAATAGAGTGTGTGTTGTTTTGTATATTAATATTGCTGAATTGATTTTAACTAGGGTGTTTGTAAGTTCATCAAGATGTTTGATGAGCTTAACTTTGAAATATATTACATTGGTTTTAAATGACAAATTAAAGCCGTTGCAATTCATTTATTTCACAGGTGATGAATTTACATTAAAAAATTCTAAATTTTCAAATGATTTTAGTATAAAGTTAGGCGGTCAAAATTAGAAGATTTATAAATTAATTTTAGTGCATTCAATTTTAAAATATTTTTTAATCAGTTAACTTTATGCAAAATTAATTCAAAATTATAAAAAAACTAGTTTAAACTAGTTTCATAATTGCGGCTACACCGCAAACTTTTCATAAAAATTTATATGTACCATATGTTGACATACAAGATTTTTTCACCTTCAATGGACTGTCTCAAACTCAGTTGTGGGTGACCTGCGATTTGTGGGTACATAATTATAATTAAGTTTCTAATTGTATGTGATTTGTGGGTGGCCTGCGATGGACTGTCTCAGACTCAGTTGAGCAAGTCAAAACTCAATTGCAATGAAGATTTATATCAGAGAAAAAATTCGGAACTTTTGAAGATGTTAATCAAAAATTTTATAGGTTAACTTTGTGAAATGTGCAGGAGATTCAAAATTTTCAGTGTTTTTTGGTGTAAAACAGGCATGGAAATGCACTATAAGTTCATTACTTAGCAAGAGAAAATGAGAATCAAAGTAATAAAATCTCGAGGGTAATCGGGTAAGAAAGTAATATATGTAACCATTAACAAAGAGCATTTGAAATATTTAGATTTGAAAGCAGGCATGTGTAAATTTTTTTTTTTATAGCTGTGCAGATTTTTATTTTGAAAAGTGCATTGACCAAATAAAGGTGTACATCTTAATACATTTTTCTACTTGAAAATAAAAAAAAAGCAAAAAATTAAAAAGTAGCCTGCGAAAGCGAAACTAATCTCAGCCTTTTGTCTAAACCTTTAATTCCATATTGCTGGATACCGGCCTTTTTTCATTTTGCGAATACTCAATTAGTTAGGGGTCTAAGTGTGAAGAAAATATTTTCACATTTCTGACAACTTCTCTTGCACCTTATTAGTATCCTCTGTGGTTTATCAAATGCTGGTACGAGATCATCTTTTCACTTGTCTTTGTTCGCTCGTTATACTGAACTGTTCTGCCTGGTGGAAATGAGTTCCTTTGAGTTTGTGCTCTACTTCTAGGTGTTGTTTTTTATTTAGACATAGACACTAATTCCCAACACTAATTCCTAGTAAATATTCATTAGATTTAAGTTCAGAAAAAAATATACCAGTAATGGTATTGCTTAGGTTTAATGACTTGTACCAGTGGCAGTACTGTACAGTGACTTTTGACTCCGAATAGAAAATGTAATAAATGACAGTAAATTTGAGGTCAGTTATCTTGGAAAGACCCAACATAAAGTATGTTCTTCTTGGTTGTTTGTACCAGGATACAAATTGGCTTAAGATTGCCAACATTCAGTCGATCAGCCAGTATCCGGCTGATTGTCTAACAGCTGGTGTAACCTGAAATAACAGGTTGTAAAAAATGAAACTTTAATAATTTTGTTAGTTAGACCTGCAGTAATGGGGAAAAACTCAGAAAAGGGGAAAAAAAAATTCTCCTAAGAGGTTATCAATATCTATTGGATGATATTATTATGTTACTGTGTCTTTGAAAATTATCAGATGAAGAAAGATAACAGTAATAAAATAAGACTTAACTTCAGATAGATACCAAATTTTAGTGACTTTGCTCTGAAGGAAGCAGCAGTAAAATCATACAGAACTAAAGTGTACTTCAGCTTGATATGATGGATTTGTTTTTTTTTTTCTCTTTTTTAAATGCTAATTTTCGAGAAGTTCTGGTAATATGCATATTATGGACTGACCTATGCTACATATCAATTTCTCAATTTTCCAAGTTGGAACAACTCATCCAAAATAGATGGAAGAGCAACATTTTTAAGAGGTTAAAACGGAAATTTGAGATAATCGACAAAGGGAAGTAGGAACAAAGTGAGGAAATAAAAAAACTCCCATTATCATATTCATTGCACAGACAGGATATTTCATAACCAATTTAGTCATGTAAAATGTTCCAATTTTACCCTTTGTTGCAGATCCCTAAACTATCGTCTTTGTTAAGTTGAATCCTCTATAAATTGCACGATGGTTCCACTATTCGTCCAAACAGATTGATAGGTCATCTTTGTTTCAATTTATCAAAAAATAATAGTTTACAAACTTGACTAAACCAAAATGAAATTTGAAGACTCAAGTGAAATAAAGACAATTCATTGAAGTTAAATTGTGCAGAATCGTTCCAATAATCAATTCTTCGTCCCAGAGAAATAATTAATATGCAACATTGAGATAGCATACCAGTATAACTTAGGTTTTAATTAAGTGCAAAATCAAATCATTTGTTTGGAATAAGGAGAGTAGTAACGTACCTCGGAGCAGCGACGAGGACCAACGGCAGCGGAAATTGCGGCCTTCCTCAAGATTAGGGCAAGGAAGAGAATGGGCTGGTGGCAACGAAAGCGACTAATAGACAGGAAGGACAGCGAGAAGACCACGTAGCGAGATCATGCTACGTGTCGTGAAAGCCTGAGACTGTGAATTCTTTTTTCGTCCCCTTTTGTTTTGGTTATTTGAAGGCGGTAAAGCTTTCTGGAGAAGAGAGGCGGCAAAGCTTTCTGGAGAAGAGATCATTTCATGTCTGCGGGGTTTATTTTTTATTTTTTTAAATGCCACAGTGATATAGCCCAGCCCAAACCGTAGCCCAACTCGTAGTTCAAATCGTGTAAAACTGAAGTGACGTCAGGTGATGTCAGGCGGAAGCAACTTCAGCCGTAGATGCTAAATCGTGTGGCAAATCTGGGGCGTGTACTGTTCATTCCGGCATCCAAAATTAAGATTTTATAATTTACGTGCAAATTCATCAATCATGAATTTAATCAGTTTCAATATTTTAAATTTATTATTTAAAATTAATCTAATAAATTTTAAAGATAAGCTCACCAATAATTAAACTTGTTGAACTACAGAACACCCTAGTTCTACTCGATTTTTAGACCGTTAAATGAATGTAAATTTCTCCGCACAGTTTTGAGTTTCGAGAAGTTCCGGGTCGGAGCGGAACCGGGTTTGAAAGTCGTAACGTTATCATTTCGTTTCAGCCGTCCGATTTCCTAGGAACAAGTGCCGCTCGACGGCTCGAGGAGGATCAAACGGCTGATTGTAACCCTTGGGAGGGGATCAGAATGTAACTACTAGCGATTCAGGGAGCAAATAATTAGGGCATAAATAAATAATAAATAAAAAGAACCATGTCATGCTACGTCTGAGATCTCACTAACGCAGCGAACCACGATCCACCACACGTTGTACGGAGATCTGGTCCTCGATTTAACTTCAGCCGTCCGTTCTCTCGCCCGTTTCATAACCCTCGTGCCCCCTCATTCTCAACCCTGGAATTTCACCGTCTACTCTCGGATCATAGACCCCGGCATGAGGCCATTTACATTCAAACTCTAGGACCTACTGTATTTAATTATAATTTCCCCTAAGATATTTGGTGCGTCAGTGGACCGCGACTAAGCAATTATCCACTCTCTCCACTCGATTGCTCCCTTCAAATGGTTTTCGCCTCTTCCTGGTAAGATTAGATCCCTAAATTTCCAATGGAGTTGCTCTCCCAAATTTTTGCTTTGAACGGCTGATTTTAAGCTCTTCGCCGCTGAAGATTTTCCCATGGATTGGTAATTCCATTAACAAAAAGGTAACTAAATTTGTACGTTTGTTTGCTTTTATTATTTTTGTGTGTGCGTGTGTGTATTTTTTCTTCTTTTCTGTGGCACTCTTTTTGAAAATTTAAATCACCTCAAAGCCTTGCAATCCCTATTTTGGTGGGTTGTTGCTCCTCAAGTGGTAGCTATTGGTCCTTCGTATAGTAAATTTCTACTAGCAACCAGTAAATAATACTATACTTATAGCTCCAGTAAATAAAAGTTCATTTCTGTAAGATAACCATGGATACAAAAATGCTTGAAGATCCTTGATATTCTTATGTGTGATTCTTTCTTTCTTTTACATAAGTAGCTCTAAAATTTTCAGAAACTGAATAACCAGTCACCATCTAAAGCTGACCCAAAATCCAATATGAGGCGGGAGAATCAGAAAAAAGTACCTTCACCGTCAATGATGGACATTGAGGTGAAACGCCAAATTTATTGT
Source organism: Carex pumila (assembly GCA_033356055.1). Classification (NCBI taxonomy): domain Eukaryota; kingdom Viridiplantae; phylum Streptophyta; class Magnoliopsida; order Poales; family Cyperaceae; genus Carex; species Carex pumila. The sequence continues at coordinate 184,361 of JARJHM010000312.1, forward strand.
GTGACTAGCCAGAATTGTGATCCAGTTGCAAGCCCAAATCCAACTCAAGCATGGGCAGCTGACCCAATTCAAGAACCTTTCGAAGGCATGGAGTTTGAATCAGAAGAATTGGCAAAAACCTTCTACATTAACTATGCAAAGTGCATGGGCTTTCGTGCTCGCATAAGCAGGTATGGCCTGTCTAGGCACGACAACTCCATAATTTCTCGGCACATAGTTTGCTCTAAAGAGGGCAAGTCTAATGTAAACAGTGAAGGGAAGGCTAAGCGGCCTAGGGTTAACAGTCGGGTTGGATGCCCAGCCATGATCATAATTAGACTGGTCAACAGTGGAAAATGGATTATTACCAAATTTGAGAGAGAACATAACCATGACTTATCACCCCGTTCCAAGGAGAAGAATGGTATTTCTGAGGAATACAAAAAGGCACTTCACAATAAGCTACATGAAGAAGCTATGAAGTTTGTAGCAGAGGGCTCTGTAACAGAAGAAATTTCCATTGTTGCCTTTGCTGCATTGAAAGAGGCATCAGATAAAGTATCTCTGGCTAAAAAGAATGCAGCTGAAAAGGAAGATTCAAGTGACTCAAGTTCATCTGATCATTCTAGTACAGAGTCAATACCAGCTGCTTCCTCAGGTACCATCATTAATTTCACGTTTCAATTCTCATTCATTTATACAATAGAAAAATTTATAAGGAAGCTCCTGGTGTTTTAGCATTTGTTTAAAAGCCCTGGAAAATTGAAAAAGTGGTGTCCTCTAGCAGCTTTCTGTCTGTCATGTGTATATTTCCTAGTGACTCTTGAATTTCATTTGTCATTTACGTGGGCGTTTGAATAATGCATTAATGAATCTTTAAATAAAACACTAGTCTCTTCTACTATTGCATTTGTAGGATTGCTTTATAAAATTAGTAAGTGAAATTAACTGAATATACACTGAATTCAAAGGACCAATGCATGTAGTTGAATTGAAGTTGTACATGGTAAAGTAACAGAAACAACACAGTTGATTTAGTACAAGTTGTAAAATTTTGGTCCGCATGTACTATCTCTAAAGTATCAAGTCACATTCCCAAATGAGATCCTTAATAATGAGCAGAAAATATTTTCCCGCACTTGGACACACTGGTGCATTTTCTTTTGGGAATTACCTATCGCAATCAGTGTTTTCGTAACTAAACAATCAACCAATAGTATATCAGCAGAAAATATTTTCTCTAAATAGTCAAGGTCACATTTCCAAATGAGATCCTTAATTATCAGCAGAATTTTTTTCCACACTTGGACACAGTGGTGCATTTTCTTTTGGGAATTATCTTTCGCAATCAGTGTTTTCATAACTAAGCAATTAACCAATAGTATACTTATAATTTAACTCTTCGTTTCTTGATTGCACTTATCTTTGATTGCAGTGATATTCCTTTTGTTTCTGTTGCTATAATACTTGAAATCTTCTCACCATACTCTTTAACTACAGTTATGTTCAATTTGGGCCTCCTAGTCGGAATACCACTGTGGTTATTAAGCAATAACAAAGCAACTTAATTGAAGGAATCAGAATGCAAGTTATACGTCCTAAAGTTCCCCACAAAAGGGAATTTGTGGTGATCTTCAGTGGAAGGTGGATTTGTATTATAGGAGGGAAACTGTTCCCTTTTTTTTCATTTATTTTTTCTTAGTCATTATTATTCATTCCTTCATTTGCAAGTACAGAAAAATAGAATGAAGTAAAACAAGTGGAGGTCTGTCCAAAGAAGGAAATCCGGAAAAAGAAGGAATGGAGTGGTTTGAAAAAAATCTATTGGCTATAGTCATCCTTTCCGCTTAAGAAAAATCATAAATTATAAATTTTTTATACCAAATATAAGCAAAGAATATAAAAACATTGGCAAAAGGCAACTGATCGAGCAATTGATGAAGTAGGGTCATCTTCATTGATTTATTCAGAAGAAAGATATATAAAAAATGTAACTTAAACTGAGGGAGGTTTGAATTAGAAATAGGAATTCAACTATTTTAAAAGCAATATAATATGGAAGTCACAAGGGTAGAGGCATCCAATTAGCATCATTACTAAAAATTTCTGTAACATCAAATGTCAACTGAGCAAATTATTTTAGCAGAAAATGTGCCATTAATGATTTAAGTAAATGTCTAACAATTTTGCGATATTACTATATCTTTGAAGTCAACAACTTTCTCTGAAAAAAAATTGAAATATATAACTTGCTGCCATTACTTATTGTTTTCTGTTGAGTTATATCCAATAGAGGTACTCCAGTTGGATTAGTTATTGATTCCTAGGTTTTGCTGTAAACCTTATTGATTATTTCCAATTGAACGAGTTTTATCTACCAAATGTCTTTGGCAATAGGCTGCTTTCACTGGCTGTAAATCAGGTTAAATTACAGTGAGGAAAAGTAGAGTAGATAATGGATAGAAGCATTCCATCCATTAATTCTTGTATATAGTAGGACTTTTCCTTGCATAACAGAAAAGATAATAAGAGATAGCATTATTACAAAAAAATAATAGATTGCATTTAACTTGAAGAAAATTTAGGGGATGAGAGAATGCTGGTAAGAGAGATAGGGAGAACCTGGGGCATCCGGACAATGCTGGTTAGGGCTTCCATGGGGAAGGCACGCCAGAGAAAGAGTACAGGGAGACAAATGTAGCAGCAGCAAGAGAGGAAGGTTGCTGGGGAACATGCTTTGTGGGCAGAAAAGCATGCGGAATTGGGCAGTTTTTGCAGAAACTATATTTGTCCGCTTTTGCCAAAATTTAGTAAACTCCATGATTTGGAGGCAATTTTGGCATTTTTGAAAATGTTCTAAATTCTAAATATTACTAAAATCTTTGTTTTTGAATAATAAATAAGTTCTACTTTGCCTTGTATTAATAATATTAGCTAATGGTGAGGAGTAAATCTGTAACTTTCTCCTGCTGTAGGAGTTTTTTTGCAAATACTGAGAAGTATAGGGTTTACTTTGAACTCTCTCTCTCTCTCGCTCGCTCTGTTCACTCATTCCTTTCTTTCATGGGGTAGGCCTGTTTATTCTTTGTGTATTATATTTCTAACTTCATAATATCAATGTTATCTTCCAGGTGGATCCCACAAAGCCGTAGCCACTCCCATCAAGGCCATACCAATATCCTCCAGACCTGCTAACCCTGGATCATCACCTGCTGATGCACAGAGTAATGGTGCACCAGTCCCAACACCAGGCAATATTCCTCAGCCAACCAGTCTTATTCATGCCACTGCCATTGCTTGTGGGGCCCGGGTTGTGCCACCAAATCAGGCTATTTCTATCGTAAAGGCTATAGAGGCGAAGATAATGTCTGGTAAGGCCATTGTAGCCAAAGCACCTGTTCTTCATAAATGCAAATCATTATCAGGCAAAGCTACTAGAGAAGTTCATGATATCAATGAAAGCAGAGAATATGATTGAGGGGTCTGGTAACCTGGAAATTGAAGCTGTAAATCCTATAGATTTGACCATGTTAGTTGATAGAGAGGACTTGATGTGGCGAATAACCTAGTACAATAACCCCTGTTTACCTGTTCTCTCTTCCCCCTCTCTTTTTTTATTGGAATTGAATAGTTCTGATGTAGATTCTTGTAAATTATGCTTCGTTTGGTGGCAAAAGAGGCTAGCTGAGGAGTAAAATTTGCGAAAAAAAAAAAGTTGATGACATGGAGATAAAAAATTTCTTAGCTTTTGTTTATAGATTGTTGCTATTTAAGTTTTGAGGTTCTAATGTAGCCTTTAGATAAGAACTTTTGTCATCATATCTGCATAGGTTGATTAGTTTATTGACAAAAATGTTTACGCTTAACCCAGTTCCGGATGTAGGTCTGGTTTGGTCTTGACTACTACAAATTTGAACTATAGTACTGTTCTTTGTGGGGCATGGTCCTCTTTCGGGCCTTAAATGAATTAACTCATCGGTGTTGTATGCTGCTGTGGTAACAAGTGAAGTGTATATTGGTGGTCTAAAGATTTGGATTTAGAATGAGTATGCTAGGCACTCTGATTTAGACTTGTATGCTGAGGTTTTTGCAGTACCTAAAGGTTGTCTTGGTTGCTTCTGATGCCATACCAGCTATTATTTCCCTAGTCTTTGATATATATAGACTGATATGGCAGTGAGGGAACGGGGATCCTATTCTTTTCCTTTTGGCATGTATAATGTTTTTTATTTTATTTTATTTTATAGAGCTTCAGTCTGATATAATATTGTAGTGTACTACCTGGATTCTGTTCGAGCCAGTTGTAGTCATGCCTATTTTATTACTATTATTTCATAGCTTCGGATCGCATTGATTTGTATGATTTCTTAGTTTGAGCTTAATACAAGACTAATGCGTGACTTGCCATGTTTGTTTGAGCTTTCTTGTGGCACCTGTGGATTGCACATGTTCTCTATGAATCTGGCTTTGATAATGTGATTTGGATTATATATCTTGCTTTCCATTCTGGTGAGGAAGTAGCACGCTGATGAATCCTTATTCTAATCACTGAGTCTTTACTAGTTTTATGATGGTTCCTTACTCAATTTTTGACAATAATTAGGAAAGTTAGAACGCAATTCTGCATTAAGGAGGACAAATAGAGAAGGAAAAGAGGGAAAATTCAAAAGATGCAAGGATCATTTTCGGAAATATAAACGTGACTAGTAAATGTTTACATAGCCATATTCATCTATAGCTTCTGCTTTGCGGTAAACCAGTCACACTTGAACAAACTCATTTTCTTTTCCCCGTGTATTTCAAAATAATATTTTTTAAATTTACACTATACCAATATTTACAGAGCTAGAAGATGCATCACTACTCACAACGACACTGCTTTGTGTAATCAAATTTTTTATCAGTGTCTTTCGTTCAAAATAAAATCTACTAACCGACTATAAACATTTCCTCGAGAATCACGGTTACTTTGCAGAAGTGAGACCAAGTAATACGAGATGTCAACTCTATCCTTTATAATTCTAAATTTTTCTAATTTATCTTGTATTTCAACACGTTTAAAAACACAAACTGTTAAAATGTTAACTACACAATGATTTTATATATTTTGTGTATGTGTTAATTATTAATTTTTTTTTTAGAAAAGTATTTTTAAGATGTTAATGATTCTGGATTAAAATTTTACTGCCTTTATTTTTATAATACGTTTTTCTTACTGAATAATGACAAATATAGCAATAGAATAATAATTAAATAGATCGAGGTGATGTGATATGACATATGAGACTTCACTTAATTATAAGAGGAGGGCTCAAATGCCTCCATCATACATCTACTTTGTAATTTTATAATAACAAAAAATTTAAAATATATATGTCAAAATAAAACTGTTATATATGATTTATATTATATTCTCTACATTTAGATAAGAAAATATCACTTCTCGATTTTGTTTTTATAGATATCAATAAGTTGAAATATCAACGTAGTATCAAAATAAAATTGAAATGTTGTAACCGTGCATAGAAAAAAGATATTAATATATATGAGTTTTATTTAAAAATTTAAATTTAAAATTATTAATATTTAAAAATAAAGACACGGCGATAAAAAAATAGAAACATTTGAAAACTCTAATCATAATTCATAAATAAATATAAATTATGAACGCATCGCGTGGGTTATAAAATAAGTTAACTCTGTATAATTAAATCTCCATGTCCATGAGTCCATGCCCTCTGACTTTTGATAACTTGTGTCTAATCAGCAATCATTTCGACCACAAATTCCATGGCAAGGGCAGCATTTCAATCAGTTATCCTTCCTACTTCACCAAACGACGAAAGAGGAGTCTCCGGGGCTCAGACGGAGAAAGAGAGATGAGTGAGAAATTGGTGTGTGTGACAGGTGGGTCCGGTTACATAGCGTCATGGCTTGTGAAGCTTCTACTCCAGCGCGGATACACCGTTCGGGCCTCCGTTCGTGATCCTGGTGAGTACCTCCTCCACTCCGTTCCATGAAATGATTTGGGAATTCAAAGGTGTAGGTTCAACTTTCAAGAGCTTTGTAAAATTTTGTAAACCACAATGAGTAACCAAACCAACTCCAATTGTAACAAATTGATATATTCAGTCGGCGAATGACACAACCCAATTTCAATTTCTTATAATTTGAACAATTGTGAATTACAGTTCTCATAAGTTATCAACTTGATGCATCATTAAAGGCCTGCATGCTACAATTATCTGAACGTATTAAGAACAAATTTCAGTTCAAGCAATGCATTGCATGTCAAGGAAAATATTTTGGATTTTTTTTTTCCAACACTACATAACTTCAGTGCCATTACAATTTACAACAGGTAACTATTACTTTAACCTGCTCCTTATTATTATCCCTCTCTTATAAAAAAAAGGATGCTTTGCAATTAAAAGAATATTCTTTCGTTTAATGAAATGCAATGTGAAGATCAAATTACCCAAATACATAGTACTTTGATATTTTCGTAAGGAAGTATAATAAAAAAAATTCATGGGGATTTTTCTTTCTTTCAAAACTTGAGTGTGTTAGTTAAAGCTATAATTTTGACAAATTGGGTGTTCTTAAAGGGAGAAGAAGTTTGTATTGTAATTGCCACTACTCAAAAGGTTTTGATTATAGTGGTAGAATTATATATTTAATCACAAAAATCCTCTCAGAATAACTAGGGGCTGTTTTGTTGAGTTGATTTTTTTATTTGAGTGAGGCTATGGTACTATGCATAGCGCATATTGGCCAACGCTATGGACTCAAATCTTCAATTGGAAAGTCCTACCAGTCAATCCGAACTGTTCAACATGGTCTCCATATGACTATGTACTTGTAAACTAAATTTTACATTTTCTAGAATTTTTTTTTACTATTATTTAGATGGGTAGAAAATCGCATGATCTGAAAATTCTGGACCATCCAAAAACAGTGATTTTCTACCCATCTAAAAAAATAGTAATAATATTTAAAAAAATGTAAAATTTTAGTTTACAAGTACATATTCATATGATGACTATGTTGAACGGTTCGGATCGACAATTAGGAGTTTTTGATTCGTAGTATGGACCAATCCACACTATGCATAATACCATAGCCTCACTCTTTTTATTTTGTTGTTTCGAGATCTTTTTGTAGTCAATTCCTGGTTTATGCCATAGAATTTACAACAAACTTGATAGACACAGCTTATTTCTTTTGTTTGCTTGTCTATAATTTATAAATTTCTTCTGTCTCAGCTGATCCCAATAAAACGGAGCACTTGCGAGCACTGGATGGAGCCATTGAAAGGCTCCACTTATACAAAGCCGACTTACTAGAAGAAGGCTCTTTTGATGCTGCAATTGCGGGTTGTGTTGGTGTTTTCCACACTGCATCTCCTTGTTTACTCAATGTCAATGAAACCAATTTTCAGGTTTGTCATAGTATTTATTCTTCTTGCCTTAGTATTTTTTTAGGGTATATGTACTAGTCAGGTTGTATCAGTACTAGGCAGTTGAGGTTCTTTGTTATGGGACATGACCAGCAGTCGATCAAGAAACTGAATTTTGTTGAATAACCTTTTTTTTTTTTTTGCATTGTTGGCCCAAATAAAAGCACAGTCCTACTGCCTTGATTAAGCCCTTTCTGCATATAAAAGTACAGTTTTAGCATGCAAGAAAAGAGCCAACTGAAGAACTTTGAATCAACTAATGTAGGTCCAATATAGTTAGTGCTTCAATTTTTTTCCTATCAAGGTTCACATCATTTTTCACTAAAATATATATATATTTTTTATTTTCTTCAACTGGTAACTTTTAATCCTTTGATTTTTATATATAAAGCACTTGTATTCATTTAGGCTGAACTGATAGATCCTGCAGTCAAGGGAACACTTAATGTTCTCAGATCCTGTGTGAAAGCTTCATCTGTCAAGAGGGTGGTGATGACATCATCAATGGCTTCTATTAACTACAATGAAAGAGCACAAAGTCCTGATGTAGTGGTTGATGAGACATGGTTCTCTGATCCTGACTTTTGTGTAAGAAGCAAGGTAAGCACTCATATATCTTATCCTCAACATAATTTGCTTTTCATTTCTTTTTTATTTATTGTTATTATTGTCGTATGACTTTATTCATTGATTTTGGTAAGTGCCATTACGAACCCTAAGTCTCATCACAAAGATTCATCTGATCTTATTTTTCATGTTTTCTTTAATTTGGTGAATTGAACTAAATTTCTTCTTTGATCAGCTATGGTATCAGTTGTCAAAAATCCTCGCAGAGGAAGCTGCTTGCAAGTTCTCAAAACAGACTGGAGTTGAGTTGGTTACAATAAACCCAGGGTTGGTTATTGGTCCCCTTCTGCAGCCTACACTCAATTTAAGCCCTTCATTTATCTATAACTTAATCAATGGTATATGACTTTATGTTACTCTTTTTGTTGATAAATACACAAGTTCGAATTTTATCTTTTGTACGTTTATGTTTATTAATTTTAGTTATCGCTGGAAGTATAAATTCTGGAGAGAGAGAGAGAGCCTGGCTGTGTCCAAAACAAACAATTAGGTTATGAATTACTCAAATTCTATACATTTTGAAATACTGTATATCTTGGACATTTTATTCAGAACTACTAGTTTAAACAATAAAGAAAGTTATAAGAGTGCCAAGTTGAGTTGCACCGGGCTGGTGTGCTGTCGTTATGGTCCTTTATTTTCTATTTGTGGGATACCACCGTACCAGCGTATGATCTAATTTTTTTGCTTTCAAACATGATTTATGTTTGCAGTTCGAATATTAAAGTAGTTTCTCTTAATTAGTAATAGGTTGTTATTCCTTGCATTTATTATAAATTACTCTACTGTACATTCCTTTAGGCTCAAAGACATTTCCAAATTTATGTTTACCTTGGATTGATGTGAAAGATGTTGCTATGGCACATATTTTGGCTTATGAAATACACTCGGCACATGGAAGGTATTGTTTGGTTGACAGAGTCGCTCATTTTTCAGAGGTTGTGCAGATCATACGCAAACTCTATCCTTCTATTCCTGTTCCTGAAAAGTAAGAGTATTTTTCTCAGAAGCTTGTAATGTACTTCTATTTTATTTTAAATTTCGTATGATCCATGCTCAATGCATTGTATGATTAGTCAAATACCTTATTCGCAATTTACTTTCTGTATGTTAAAACTTAAATCTATTCTTTGCTATCCATGGGTTGCAATCTGGCTTGAGATTCACTGTGCAAGATGTGAGTGATTAGCCTATTTTTTTTTTTTTTTTAAGCTATTGGCCATAGACCATAGCACCCTGGTTGGATTTCTAGAACAGTAGTTTTGACCTAGAATTTCTGTAGGCTAGGATTTTTGTCAGATTATTATTTAAAGCCAAAAGATCTCATATACTATGTGGCAATAGTTTGTAACGTCGACCAAAATATGAAAAATATTTTAGTGTACTACTTTGGTGGTTTACAGGATTACAAGAGTAAAAAAATAAAATAAAATACTCCTAATAACAGAGTTAGAAACCAATAGAGTCACTCTGGAATGTACCAGTACAAAGTCTGATATTTACAGAATCAAAATCTGACGTTTTACACTTCTTGTTTTTGTCACAGTTGCAGATTTTCAATCCTTAATTAACTGGAGTACCTTATATTAAAACAAACTTTTCACAAGTCCTAATTCGCCAAAATAAGTTAATATATTTATTGGATATCTTTTATCAGGTGCGCTGATGATAAACCATTTGAGACAGTATACCAGGTCTCGAAGGAAAAGGCAAGAAGCTTGGGTTTGAACTTCACTCCACTGGAGCAAAGTGTCAAAGAGACAATTGAGAGTCTTAAAGAGAAATGTTTTGTTATTTTCTAATGTTAACAAGAGAATAGGCCAGTCTGAGCGTTCATGATGAAATTGTCATGAAAAAAATGATTTGCAGTTCCTTGGGGGCTTGTTCATGAATACTGAAAACTTAAGGGGTTCAAGTATTTATGCCTCATGATTATTGCTTGTTACTAATTATTGTAATTAAAACCAACATATATATGTAAATGTGGCTTTGTTATGAATAACTAAATACTGCAGAGGTCGGAGGATCTTCCACAAAAAAGGGTCGCTTTCTTTATGAAAATGGGATTTATAACAAAAGAATGTGTCACTTCCACTCAAGAGACTTCAGAGCAAGTCAATAGTGAACCTGTCACACAAGAGGTTGTGGAAGAGGTTCAGCAACCACAGACACCTTTTATTATAATTTACCAATATACTGTGACAAAATTTCTAGGGAACTTCTCAATTAATCCAAAAGTTGAGAGCGTTATGATTTGTGTATTAAGTTTTAACTGAGGTATTGCTTCCTGTTCCTTCACTGATCGCACCAATGTGTCATGCTGACAAATCAGGTTAGAAGTTTCATGCATCTCTCTCCTTGTTTAATATTCAAATTTCTCTTATATTTATATAATGAGAGTCACTTCATTCTACCTTTCTCTAAACAGATTTATGATGGTATGTATACTTTTCCTAATAAATTAAGTACAAGTTTCTCAAGGATAACTAATAATTAATGTCATTTTTCTTGTTATTTTCCTGCCTTTTGTTCTAACTTTCTTACACGCGATGAATCTAACCAAAATCTCTTAATTTCTGTCTACCCTACTTTACACGCTGATGGCTTCTTGCAAAGTCTCTTTAGAAGATGATAAATCAAATACATTGACAATTCTGCAGCTGGTTAATGAGTCTCTTCGTACACATTTGTTTACTATAGTCTATAGTTTAGTCTATTCATTTAACTTCTCGTATACTTTTAATTGGAAAGGGTGGTTGGCGATTAGTTTGAATTATTACTTTTTCACGAGGTTTACAAGATGATATATATTAAGAACTTCAATTAATTAATTTATATTCTGGTTGCATCTTGAATTGTTTGGCCCTTCTCCAGTTGCCAATTTTATTGACTAACCGAAGTAAACAAAAATAATAATAACCAAATGCTCAAACATCACATTTAATTTTAAATAAAAAAAGTTATCACAAATTTTATGAGAAAAAAGTCAACTCTGACTTGATAAAGAAAGCATACTAATCCAAACAGTACAAGCTAATGTACGGACGACTTAAAAATTTACGTCACCTCAAATGAAGAAACTTCAGTGCACGTCTAGAACTCTTTTAGACAAAATCAAAGTGTTTGAATCAGACATTTATAATATTAAAAAAGAGAGAAAATTCTCCTCAAAAAAGAGAGGGAGAAAATCAATGTTTGACTTAAACTATAAAAAGTTGGTAGCATTAAATTTACCCCAAAATTTCTTGATTTAAAATCAAAATGTTTGACTTAAGCTAATTGGGTCCAGGAACTTCTCATCTTGCGTGCCATGCATTCATAGAAGTATAAAACTAGGTGTTGTAAGTATCTGATCAAGTTAGTGCTACTGGGTACCGAATAAAGAAAAACAGAAAATATATATATATATATGTTTTGCACCTTACAACTCACTATAATTATGGATACACCCTTACAATTAAACCCCTCAAACCACGTTATATAAATTTCGTGCGTTGCATTTTCCAATTAAATTGTGCAGTTGGTATTTTAAAGAAGGTTTGGATCATTGGATGCATGAGTGACGTGTATTTGCACAAGCACAAGAACACATGTAGATCAAACATAAATCTATTACAGCTACATAAATCTTCTACAATTCCAGACACAACATGACTGGTATCAACTCTGAAATTAATTAAACACACCACATCATATTACATAACTATGTAACAAGGACCTCATCTCCATCCTTTATTCTCCCCAAACTCTTCTTCTTATTTCATTATATTGAAATATTTCAGAAATTGGGGCCTGCGGCAAGGATTTCATCGGTAAGGCTTCCGTCATTCCCGATTTTGTAGTTTGCGAACACCTCAAAGTTATTCTTGAAAAGCCCGGCTAGCTTCAGCAGTGTCTCTTTATATGCTGCCTTATCCTCCCACTGCGAAATTTTTTGCAACAAAGTAAATATCTTATTTTTGAAGTAATTGAAGATGTAAATATCAATCTCTTTTAAATGAAATTGAGGGTTCAAGAAAATTGTCACGAAAATTGCTGGGGGCATGTACTTACGGTGTTGATTGGATCGAATATCTCAGAAGGCACACCATCCACTGCAGTGGGGATCTCGAGGCCGAAAATTTCTGTTTTCTGGTAGTTTGCATTCAGGAGTTCGCCAGAGTGGATGGCATCGATGATCTTCCTGGTGTACGGTAGCTTGATACGCTTGCCGACACCATATCTAAACAAAAGAGAAGAAAATATGTAATAAATACTCATAATCACCAGCAGCCTGACATAAAAAGTTGGAAACGTGTTTGGAAAATTATATATACGAGGGGTTTATTTTAAAAGAAGAAGTATACTATACCTTCCACCAGACCAGCCGGTGTTAACGAGCCATCCAGTGGCACCATACTTCTGCATCTTCTCGGCTAACATGGCTGCGTACTTAGTCGGGTGAAGCATAATAAATGCTGCCCCAAAGCAGGCAGAGAATGTGGCTTGTGGCTCCTTAATTCCATCTTCCGTTCCTGCTACCTATAACAACAAAATAAGGGGCAAAATTGTAAGAATTAATAAAAACTGAATTCATCAGTCAAATTACTGCAAGGTGAAAATTTTAAATTCATACCAGAGCAGTGTAGCCACTGATAAAGTGGTACATGGTTTGTGCCAGGTTCAGCTTGCTCACTGGTGGGAGTACACCGAATGCGTCACAAGCCAATAAGATAACATTCTTCGGGTGGGGGCCCACACATGGTATTTTTGCATTGGGGATGTATTCAATTGGATAAGCAGCCCTTGTATTTTCTGCATCAATATACCAAAATTGTTAATTCCATGTCTTTTCATTATTAATTATTGTTCTTGTTGTTATTGCTGCTAATAATGCTGCTCACGAGTGTGTACCTGTAACAGACTTATCAGTGTAATCCACCTCACGTGTGTGCTCGTCGAATACAACATTCTCCAATACTGCAGAACAAAAGAATTGAAATCAGTTCAACTATTACAATTAATACAAAAATATTCTGAATTGAAAAAAGAATGTGCACATAGTTTAGTATACCAGTGCCGAACTTAATAGCATTCCAAATGTCAGGTTCTTTCTCCTGTACCAAGTCAATGCATTTTGCATAGCAACCGCCCTCAATATTTGAGACGCCGTTGTCACTCCAACAATGCTCATCATCACCAATGAGGTACCTGTTGTGATCAGTCGACAGTGTAGTCTTTCCCGTACCTAAATTAAACGAACCAAAGTCAGTAAAATCAAGCATAAAACATTAACCAATTCATATAGATGCTTAATCCATCATTATTCATTAGCTTTTTTTTAGAAAGTGTCGGATGCGAGTGGGCAAAGAGGGGAGGGTGACGGCACCTTATGTTACGATCGCCCAAACACTTACCTGAGAGACCGAAGAAGAGTGCCACGTCACCATCTTTGCCCATATTGCAGCCGGAGTGTAAAGAAAGGATCTGCCGTTTGGGCATGAGATAGTGCATCACGCTAAACAGCCCCTTCTTCATCTCTCCAGCATATTGTGTCCCTAAAATCACCATCTCCCTTCGAGCAAGATTTATGTCTACACTTGTGGATGATGTCATGTAGTGTGTGTAACGATTGCATGGGAATTGACCCGCATTGTATATTGTGAAGTCAGGCGTACCAAAATCCTCCAACTCCTCAGGTGTAGGCCGTATACACCTGTCACCCATCCAGTTATCGTACTATTCTATATAATATATATCCTCCACTGTCTCACGAGGCAATAGGAGTACAAATTTATATTTTATTTACATATATGTATAATTAGTTGTGTTTATAATGAGAAGAGCCAACGATCGAGATGAACTTATCTGGCAAACTTTGGCTTGGCTGGATAGCGAACCTTAGAAGGAAAGTGTTAGTATATGTACTTACATGTTGTGCATGAAGAGGGAGTGGTAGGCCCGTGCCGAGATGATACGCACTTTGATCTTGTTTTCTGGGTCCCAATTCAGAAATTGGTCGTTCACAAATACCTACAACAAATTTAATTTTGATAAATTGTAAGACCATCCTTCCAAATCACTGAAAAAATGCCTATGCTAGGTTACAATCAATAAAGATGGTTTATTCTGTGGGAATCCAACAGAGCAGAATTAGTGTTATAAAATTTTAACAGGAATCATAGGATAACTAGAATATTCAGAATCTCTCAATGTCAAGAGTATAATTCAGAATGTTCAGAGTCACTTCATATGCATTAATTTGGATATAATCGATTTTTTAAAAATTGCCTATTCTATACAAGTTTTGGTCAACACATACCAAGGAGCTATTAACAGTTGTCGTCAAGCAATTTTCACATCAATAATATGTACTATTGTGAAATCTACTATACAACCAATTTTCAAAATTCAAAGTGACATCATAATCTAAGGCAAGTTAAGAAAAAGAACCATGTGAAGATTCTGGTACCATTTTCATCAAGTCAAAAGCACAAAAAAAGATTTAGAGTCCTTATTAGAATGATGCAAGTTGAAGCCTAAGTAAAGAAATACTATTCAATTAGTACCTTATCAAGCGAATTGAGGTAATCCACAGCCCTCTCTCTGTTGGTCAGAAAAGTGTGTTCATCCATCTCAATGTTCGGCGAACCCCTTCATAAACAAAAATTTTAATTGTTTAATCCATTCATCTTTATGATAAAAAAAAAACACTAATAATAATAGTAGTAATAGATCAGAAAAATTGAACTTACTTTCCCCACCAAAGCTCCTCGGAGGTGACGTCATCCTTGACAACCCTTTTGTCTCTTGGGGACCGACCTGTCTTAGCGCCGGACAGAGTGGCCAATGCTCCAGTCCATGTGATAAAAGATCCCTTCTCGTACTTTATTGCTTGCTCATACAACTCTGATTATGTATTACAAATGTTAATTTTAACGCTAGAGTTATATACAAGACCTTAAACAGAAATGTATGATCAACTATTATGTTTTAAGTACCAGCAGGGGAGAGGTTGTAGAGGACATGGGTGAACTTGAGAGAACTGTCACTGACACTGATAGTAGGGGTGAAGTAATGGTGATGCTCTGCAGCTGCCTTAGGTGCGCCCGACTCGGTCTTCCTTGCCGGGTCACCTCTCACCACATTCGGACCCTTCTCACGAGTCAATGATGCCAGTGATGCACTGCCAAAACATCAATCATACGAACCATTAGTTATCTATATATATAATTACCCAATTGATGCAAACTTGTTGATACTGACGCATCAAGTTTGGGCTTTCAGAAACTGGACTGATACGGCTCTAACCAGGGCAATTAAATAATTAAATATTAAGTTTATGTATTCTTTGACTATTTCATAGTACAATATAAGGTTGATTTTTGGGTTAATTGGCATTTGATATAATTTGTTGTGTCTTTTTCATTAAAGATAATTCTTATATATTTTTATCTACAACATGGCCTGGCTTTTATTCTATTATACAATTATGGATAGAAAAATTAATTTCACCGACCAACATTAATTCTCCTGCATGATTTTCAATAATTAAATCTGCAAAAGAAATATTGTGGTCCAGGTTCAATCAGGTGATCTTTTGAAATGACAACTTAATACAAAGAAAGGTCTTGTGCCAGACACGTGCCACCAAACTCTAACAAATTAATAAATAGCCATTTATATGTTTTAACTATGGTTAGTTTCACTAGTAATTTGTCTTACCTGCTTTAGATTGAAAAGGTCTTAAATGCGCAAAAAAAAAGAAAAAAATGAGTTCTTTAAAAAAAGCTCACCACACAAACAGGAGAAATATTGCGCTGCTTACCAACTATCATATTACACGTGAATTTATTACCTTTTCGTTATTGCAGCCTACTTTACCCCTTTTTTTTTTTAAAAGGATTTAGCAAAGAACATTCACAGTTTGATAAAAATAAATATGTATACATAATTTCTGTTCATTTAATTTTGGGGAAAATAAGACTAAATATCAAAACACTAAATTGTTCAAAGCCTTAAAAGCAAGAACAAGAAAACTTACCGTGACAACCGGCCTTGTTAACTCTAGAAAATATATATATATATAGAGCAACTTTTGTTACTGTTATTTTTCATTTTTCATCAATTCATTTTGAATATTTTTCATTATTTGAGCACGAGCGATGCCTATTATACATTTAAACACCAGCGTCCAGCCTACAACTCTTGAAAAAGAATACAACAAAGTAGCTGAAGAGTACATAAAGTTTTTAAAAATTTATATAATCATTTTTTGTTTTTTGAAGGACTATTAAATAAAAGCCTTTGTTGTAAATTATAGTACTTTGGCAAAGATGGTCCTACAAGAATCTGGAAAGAATCTTTCTGACAACAAAATCACACCCTATCCCATCAGAGATCAGACGGTTGTGATTCAGCCGTCAACAGAACAATTACTACGTCTGAGCCTCATCTTCCTCTGTGACTCTGTCACCGCTTTCATTTTTCTTAGTGTTTTATTTTTCTTTCTTTCAATTTGTTTCACTTTCAATATCTAGTTGAACATAATATAATCGTACTATATATTCACCATCTCATGTATCCTCAATAATAAATAAAATTTCACAAATAAAATAGTGCCCAATTCTCAAAACTCTAGTTCTCCATTTTCTGGGAACTGGAGAACTCGTTGCTTTGGCATTACTTTATTATTGAAAACCCGTAGACAACTAGTCTATATTTTCTTGGCATTACTTGTTTATATTTCTCTTCACATGCAAGTCAAGAGTATGGGACAATTTATACAATATTACTAAATAAAAACTTGACTTTATATCTTCTTTCAGTTAAAAAAAAAGGCTCTCATAAGAACCTCCTTGTGTCACAAACAGTGGGGCACAGTTTAATTTTCCAAATGTTACAACCGGGGACATCAAATGTTAGTACAAGAGGAAGAACAATAAATGAGGCAACAAAGGAAAAACACACATCACTACATCAGCAGTTCAGCACTCCAAAAAAAAGGAGGGACAAAAACAGGGAAAAAAGAAAGAAACAAAATAGGCAATTATTTTATTTATTATCTAAAATTACTAAGAAAGAAAGAGATAGACACGGTACCTAATGGATTGGAGCTGGAGCTTCTGACGCTCCTCCTCAGAGATGGTCGCGAAGGCGGCCCCACGAGGAGAACCATCCTTGATAGGAGTTGTCGGGGCAGAGCGCTTCTTCTGCAGAGAGTGCAGCTCATGAATCGTTTGTGCCTTCACAGGTGGCACGCTGTCGTCGTGGCATATCCCGTTCGCTGGCTTATTCCTCGGGCTTGCACCGCCGTTTGTGTGTATCTTCGGCAGGACACCATTAGAGAAGCTAAAGCTCGCATTCCCAGACTCCATTTCTGCTGTTACAAAAGATGATGGTCAGCTTCAATTGATCTTATCCTCATTTTCTTTTAACTAATTTTAGCAATTATAACCTTTTGACAGTTCTAAAAGGTTATAAATATGCACAAACTCAATGTCTGTTATGTTTCTCATCATACTAGATTTTTGTATTATGAAGAAATGCAACAGAAACAATATCACATGATCATTAATTTGAGATGATCTTGATGCTACAAGAGCTCACCTGATTAAGGAGGAAGTGGTGGGATGAGAAACTAAACGGAATTTAAAGAATTAAAAGGGTGGAAATGTTAAAAGGGAGAATCATGCAACAGAGGTGCTCTGTAAGGAAGAAGTGATAAAACAAAGAGGGATGGGAGGGAAGGGAAGCGCTCGGGTGTCCTTATAAAGGGCGCGCGCCTGCGAAAAACCAGGAGTAGAGATTACTAACCATGGTTAGAGAAAAATTAAACCCTGGTTAGCACTTCCGATTCGGTCGGGGTTGAAATGGAATAATGGATAATGGCAAATTGGGCTGGGCTTTTACGAAGGATAATACAACCAGTGGATGCTCAATATTTAATGAGATGAGATTGTAGAACGGAATGTTACGTCGTCTCTTTGTGAACTTCCCTCCATTTTATCTTCTCCATTTCATGATATTTAAGGAGGTATCCTGTTAATTATAAATTGGAGATATAGGTGAAGGTATGTAAAACTGGAGATCAACTTGGAACGGGATGAGGAGGGTCCAGTCAATGGGGGGCGAGGTCGTTACATCAGAGCCGTCGGTGACGTGGCACGTGAATCTATGCAAATCCTATCCCCTCGTTTTTCTCCTTCGTATTATGGGGGTAACTTTGGGCTTCTTTTTGCAATTGTCTGTTGAGCTTATCCCAGTACAAGATTCAAGATTGGATGGTAATAATACCTAAAAATAAGGTCTAAGAATTTATTCGGTACGGAAATAATATAATGGAAAAAAAAATGTGGTGAATTAGTTTAATTCGACCTTGTCTAAATTGATATTATTATTAATTATCTGTTAGTAGATGAAGGTACATCTGTACCGCCGACGGGAGAGGAAAGTCAAAATGATTAGAGAATATAATCAAATTACAGATAATTTATCCCCATTTTCGACCTTATCCGTTAATGAATACTGATGCAAATGTGACTCAATTACTCAAAAACATTGTTTGCTCCGCGTTCGTAGCTAAACTTTGTATATCACGTGTACAATTAAATAACTTTTATTAATGCTAGAACAACTGGGTCTCCATTTGAGAAAGAGAATAATTCAAAAAATAACAAGGAACACAAGGAATGACTAAGAACACGGTAGATAGGGATGAGGATGACAACTGAAATCCAACGCGAGCCAGAATTTAACTAATACCAATTTAAGATCAATTAGACAATTATGATATCCACTAAATCCAGATATCTTTTATCACAATAGTCACTGAACTGTAAATTGCTGTTGATTATTACTACTTCTTTTTACCCGCATTAAATGATACTCTAACTACCTTCTTTGTGGTCGTAGTAGATTGACGCGGGGACACGGTTTTGAATCGCTATTTAATTACCTATCTTTTCCGTAACTTTACTGATCAGAGCTGCAGAGAATCATGTAATTAAGACTGGACTCATGTAATTCGGATGGGTGCGTTGTAACTTTATTGAGTTCTTCGTAAGAAATAGAAATGTGAACTAGTGCGTTACTTCACAAGGGTTTCAAATGTCTTATATTTTTCGTGTTTCATTTTCTTTTATATTTTTTATTTTTAAAGTTTGAATAAACAATTCAAACTGATCAACATAATTTCTATGATAAAATATATTTGAAGACCAAATTTTTATATTTTTTTGAAAATATTTTATTATTTTTCTTAGATATGTACTTAATGGTCTAGAAACTGTAATTTTGTATCTATCTAAAAAAATAGTAAAAAAGTTTCAAATAAATATAAAATTTGATCTTGAAATAAATATTTAATATGAAAATTATGTTGAACAGTCGAATCGACTGTTTGAACTTTAAATACAAAAATACATAGTTTGGATCACGATGAGATATTTTAATCCTCCTCTTTTTCTGAAAAAAAAAATGAACATTTTAACCCTTTTTAAAAAAATAAACAGCAATATAATAAATATCTGTGCTGGCTGCTTGCTGACGTACCATAATTAGACACAGCTCGAATTGCAAATTTTAAAATAACAGGGGCCCATTTCTCATTTTTTTTTCCCATGTGTTGTTTTTATAAAATAAATTCAATAGTGGATCCACTAGAAACATACGGGTCAATTGGTTTCTATTTTTCAGTATTCTAAATCGCTAGCTATAGTAATTTTGGACCTAAAAAGTTAAGTTACGAGATAAAATTGTGCTAATCGAGCTACAGCCGCTATAGTCTGTAGCGCATAGCGAAAATAGTGGTCCGCTATACTACATGGACTTATGATTTTACAATTTTAATAGGCCTTATGTCCACATGGATTTTTTTTTTACTTTATCAAGCTATATCAATACAATGGAACATGTGCGGACTATACTACTATATCAATTAAATTTTGTATCATGCATTAATATATGGTAGTGGTATATTTTGAATATAAAATATATCGATAATTTTTAAATTAGAGATATTTTGGATGACAATTTGAACTCTGTATTAGTTCAATATGAATATTAGAACTTCTTAATCAGTTTGATATTTTTTTCTTGATGAGACATGTTAGAAAAATAAAATATAATTTTTGAAATACAATAAATGTTATTTATGATAGCTTTCGCTATAGTTGCGCTATTCGCTAAAACTTTTTTTTTGGTCTCCCCGCTATGCCGTTATAAGCGCTATTTAGAAACTTGTTATTTTCTCATAAAAGAATTACTTGTGCATAATTTTCTATATAGTTTAAAGTAAAATATTATGAATATTATAAAATTAATCTCCATATATAATCTAAAAGTTTCATATAACTAATTTTCATTTACGTTTCACATCCATAACTTGAAATATTGAAATACTGACTCCCTCTCTAATTAAATATGAATTGTTGCTTTCTGAAAGGATTTTAAAATAATAATTCGGGATCCCTTGTTGAGAGGTTCTAAAAAAGATTACAACAGATAATGTTGACCATCACACAAGTGACAAGTTATCTTATGTAGCAGTTTATATCAAAATGCATACTTTGTAACAATTTTATGTATAAATTATAGCACAAGTATTGAAACAAATTTTAAGCTCTTATCGCATAGCAGGAATTTGAATTGAAAAATGGTGGTAGACTGAAATGTGCTCTGATTGTTTATAAATTATAATATATTTAAAATTGAGAAAAATGAAGATCGATAGCGGGCTATTTATATTTATGATTTGATCAAATAACTTAAAAAATTAAGTCTCTCTCTCTCTCACACACACACACACATATATATATATTTATGGAGACTTGAGAGAAACGACAAGACAATGGATTTGATTATTCCGAAAATTGCAATCCCAGGTAGATGCCGTGTTCTGAAATAAAACCCAAACACAGAAGGAACTCATCACATGCCGCAAAAAAGGCAAAGAATTCGTCCAAAATTTTCGGACATGATCATTTTTTTAATGCATAAAAATATTCCCAGATCATATCATTTTATTATATAAAAATAAACAAATTTATGATTATATGTACATTGAAAATCAGTATTTAGTCTAGTACAAAGACAATACTCTCTGTATAAGAGATTGTAGGTTGACAATCCAGAAAAAAATAATATTTTATTAATATTAAATAGTTGAGTGAGTTCTCTTTCAACCTATATTAAAAAAAAAAAAAATACATCTATAAGTACTTTAACAGAATAGTTTTTGTTTCATGCGGTGCACCTACTATAGATTTAAAACAGCACTCCAAGTGGTTCGTATTTTGTATGAAACCAAAACTGCTCTGTTAAAATCTTTACCCGTTGAACTTGAAACAAAGATGGCTACAAGGACAGATTTAGGATTTTCATCATAGGGGTCAAAAAAATATCGAATTGAGTTTAAATAGTTTATCAGATTTAAACCCACTAACTAATTAAGTACTCGATAAAAAATAAAAATAAAATAATTTGACTTCCATTTTTCAATATCCTAACTTATAATTTATAATCCTATAATTTATAATTACTTATAATTAATATTACTAATCATAATTCAAAAAAATTATTTTAATTTTAACAATAAATTTAACTCGAATTACAGATTAAATATTCAAAAAATATAAACAAAATTTTAAAAAAAAAACAAAATTAATCGATACCAATAAATAATCACTAAAACTCAAAACTCAAATAAAACGGCTGCCCTTTCTAAAGCAGATCCGCCCCGATGGCTAAGAGTGCCTTGTGTAAACGGAGTAGAGTCGTTATCTGGTTTGTGTCTATCCAAATTCCAAACAGACAACACTGAGAAATGCTCGTCTGTACCGTTTAGTTGGAAATGGAATAAATAGAGAGGCCTAAATATGTGTTTCGTGTTTACGAATGAGTAGTAGATTGGCAGCTTTCGTAGAGCCACGGATCCAGCGGTGGGACCCCATCCTAGGTTTATGGGTCTGCTAACTATTACGCTTCTTGATCTTCTGTATCAACATCTTTTGAAGAAACAATGGTGCTACTTACTGCAATTCACAATTTCACATCATGATTACAAATTCGAAATTTTGAAATAATTAAGCAAGAACTTCAATTTTAACAAAATATATATTTATTATAATATATTAAATTGTGCTGATATTTTCAGAAAATAAGCAATATCAAAAATAATAATAAAACAACTCAAGAACACAAGACTCCCATTAACCTCCCTTTCCTCTCTTATTTTGTATTTCTTTTTTTTCTTGATTAAATTACACAGCTCTTACATGCCTATTTATCAATTCATAAATATTTTGTATATCATGCTAAACACAAAAAATCAATCCTTAGAATTAATGACAAATAATCAAATACTATCTATTGCCTATTTCACTAGATATGATTGATATTCTTCAATTTCTTTTTTCTTTCTTTTGAGTAGATATAGATCTTTTAGAGCACTGTTATTAAAACCGGATCGGACCGGCCGGTTCGGCTGGAATAAGCCGGAACCGGACAGATTTACGGTTTGGTTCGCTATTTGGACCGAATATGCAATAGAACCGAATATATTTAATTAAACCGGCCGATTTTATATAAAAAGACCGGAATAAAAGCAAAAAAAAATAGTTTTATATTGGTTTTTTTGTCCATTGTTGTCATGTGACTATTTTCAATTTTGAATAAAAAGGAACAACTTTCGAGGAGAAAATGTAACATTTTTTTAGAAGGAAAAATGGAATCTAATGTGTATTATTATGTGGCTAACTTTGTGTAGTCATTTATATTTTGTAACATACTTTTGTAAACAATTATGTGTTCAAGAATAATCCAACATTTGTTGCAATATTTTTTTTTTATAAACTAAATATTAATTCTATTATGGATCATTAGGGGTTCGGATCACAAAAACTATAGAATTTCTATGTAGTTATTCAATTTATTTATGAAGTATAAAACTATAAAATTTCTTCCATAAAAAAAATATTTCATAATACTTTATTTAATTATTTTACTAATTCTAACAATAAGTTCTACATTTGAGCCACAATAGATGTATTATTTTCTAATAAAAAATTATTATTTCTAATATATAAATTTACTTTTATAGTACATTGTTAATATGTATCTTAGAAATTTTATTACATAAAGGATAATTATTTATAATAATAATTATATCTTATAAATAAATATGTAAGTATTTAAAAAATCAACAGTCAAACCGGTTGAACCATCGATCTGACTAGTGAACTATTAAACCGGAGCTTTATCGGATCAATGTCCGGTCCGGTTTCTGATAACATTGTTTTAGAGAATTCGGCTTGATCCCCAAGTTATGCTGGAATCAAGTGTAATCTTAACTAGCAAACAAAAAGTTTCACAAGTTCGTAAATAATGCCGACATCATGTCGATTATTCTGTTTATCCCTTTGAAGCATAAATTATTTTTCTCTATTTTGTTTTTACTAAGTCCCGAACATGATGAGAAACAGTAACATTCGATTTTTTGCAAAATTGAAGAGTTTTTGGGTATAGGTGAACAAAGATTTCAAAATAAAAAAATTGAAGGAGAAAGATAAACATGGAGAGAGATTCTAAATCCTCACAGAGAAGATCTATAGGATGCGATTTTTCTTATGCAACTTTTCTTTCTTTTTCTTTTCTTTCCTTTTATTTGTTCTTCTATTAATTGGGATGAGAGAAAAAAAATGCAAGGACAAAAATAGACATTTACAGAGAAAATTTTCTCTCAACTCTCATTATCTCAAAAAATGATCTCAGTATAGCACTCCCCAAAAAAAATGGGTGAATATTGGGTATTATTCAAATTTTTCTTACAATGTTTCTATTTATTGTTGATAATAGAGTTCCCAGTAAGTCGAACAATATTATTTGGATAAAGTAAAATAATAAATTTACTTAATTATAAAACCGCGCTATTCAATTAAAATTATACTTTACTTAGATAAATTGGTTCTATTAATAGTACTCTCGAAAATTGTATCGGAGTTTTGGGAGTAGAATTAGGGTGTTTTTAAATTCACTTTTTTTTTTTTGTGAACTCAGTTCTAAAATCTATCATATTGACTTTAAGTGACGAATCTGAACCGTTGAAACTCATCTATCTAACGAGTGATACTTCTTCATGCAAAAATTTTAAACTTTCAAATTAATTTATTATAAAGTCAAGTGATCAAAATTATAATGTCTATAAATAAATTTTAATGCATTCATTTTTAACTTTTTTTTTACCACTTGACTCTATTTAATTTTTAACTTTTTTAAACCATTAATGCCTATGGATTTGTATTAAAATAATAATAATAATAATAATAAATAAAATGATTTAATTAGACTGATAGGAGCTGAATTAGACATTCAAACTATATACATTAAACATGAATGAAATCAATCATATCGATCATATAAAATTTTTATGCTAAAATGAAAATCGACTATACAATACTCGTAATATTTTACACTAAATTATATAAACATACATACAAAAACTAAGAATCAGTTGACCTTTACATACCTCTGACCTTGCTCTCAGTCATCTATTTTTCAAATTTAACGTAGAAATTTTAATTTACTTTCATTAATTAATTCGTTACTTTGGAATCAATTCATATCAGAATAGTAGGGTCTTTTTTTAATCCATGATGCTCTTCTTTGTCCGATATCCCCCATGCATGTCCAACATTTCAGTTCAAGTATATAAAAAAATCACAATTAATTATTCTCACCAACGTCGATGAAATTTCACGGAATAAAATAAGCCCCTTTGTAAGTTATCATAAACTTGTCTCTCACTCAACCGTATTTTCTAACAACGATTCCAGTAAAACAAGAAACATTGCCAAATATTCATTTTTTAGTCCAATTAAATTAAACCTGATGCTTAATTATATTTGCATGTTCAAATCTGAATTGATAGATGAATTGAATAATTAATCTCACCGTTAGGTTAATTAACATTGACAGCTGGGAAGTGCCAGTTAACACTTGAGCAAGTAGAAACAAACAAGGAATGCATTGAATGATTTGAATCCATTGAATCGGAGTACAGATTACTGCATGGAATTATTATTATCAGTCTAATGTGATCCAACTCAACTGATGACAGCAACCTTTATTATTAAATCCATTGAATCGGACTACAGATATATATATTTTTTAAACAGTAGTACTGTATCGTACATTTGTACATGCATCCGGTAAATTTTCCAACATCCATCGCTATCATTTGAAAAAAACAAAAAAACAAAGAGAAAGAAAACGCTTCATTCCGTCTTTAAAAAAAAGAGCCTGATAATTGTATTCCGTATCTTAGACAAAACTTTTGAGCGTCTCTCAAATAGTTTAACAGAAATTTTTTTTAATGTTATCTAACTTTCATTTTCTGCGCTAATATTCAAACATTTAAAGCTCTGTTTATAACATTTTATAATGTTACTCGCAAGCATTTAAATCTATCTGCAAGCATTAAAATTCTAAATCTGTATAGTTTTAACTCCTAACTACTTTTGTTTTCAAGCCAAAAACGAAAAGATTTTATTCACCCACTTATTTATTTATTTTTTCTCTAATCATTCTCATCCATTTTCTCGACGATGTGATGAATTTTGTGAATCTAAAAATATGAACGTTTTTTATCTGATTTTCTCTTTCAAATGAGACCATGAAGAATAACTTTCGAGTTATATTTGTATCGTAATTTTTTTTACCACTTTAAATTTTTGTGACTTTCAGTTTTTATTTTTTTATTTTGCTTCAAAATAATTAAAACCTCTATTCACAAGCATATAAACCTCACTAATAACACTTTAAATCTCTATAATAAAACATATAAACCTCATGTACAAATAATTAAAACCTTAACAATAACATTTCAAAGTATATAAATCTTAACAATAACATTGCATTTACAAAGCATATAAATCTCATGTACAAAGAATTAAAACTTCAACAATAACATTTCAAAGCATATAAACCTCAATAATAACATTGCATTTATAAAGCATATAAACCTCATGTATAAAGAATTAAAACTTCAACAATAACATTTCAAAGCATATAAACCTCAACAATAACACTGCATTTACAAAACATATAAACCTTGTGTACAAAGCCTTGAAATTTTAATGGTTATAGATTGATATTTAAAAACTTGAAAATTTAAAGTCTCATGAGTTTTTACTTTAAAATTACTTAAAAGTATTTTTTCATGGATCTTATTTGAAAGATAAAATCAAATAGAAAATGTTCGTATTTTTATATTCATAAAATTCATCATGGATCGTCGGAAAAATAAATTATAATGATTAGAGAAAAAAATAAAAAAGAGTGGGTGAAATGAATCTTTTCGTTTTTGGCTTGAAGACAAAAGTAGTTAGGAGTTCAAACTATGCAGATTCATAATTTTAATGCTTTCGGATAAAGGTTTACATGCTTGCGTGTAGTATTGTAAAATTTTATAAACATAGTTTTAAATGTTTTAATATTAGCACTGAAAATAGAAGTTAGATAATATTGGAATTTTTTTTTTGTTAAACTACTTAGGGAACGTGCTCGAGTATGATGAGTCAGAATATCAGAACATTTCTTTAAAAAAATACTCAAAAGTAATTATACTAACGGCCATCATATTTTTTTTCTTATTGCGGTGGCCACGCAAAGCATGTGCGACAACAACCGAAGCCTGCAGACAAATTCTAAATTTTTTTTCCAAAATATTAGTTTTTTTTTATTTTAAAAAGGAAACATGCATGTTAAAATTATGTATATCTGAGCTAACTCTTAGCCGTCAGATTTCTTTTTTATTTGATCTTTGAAAATAATATAAAACCGTTTCAACGATGCAATGGATGAAATTGAAAACTGTTTTAAGTTAGTGTTTGATTAAAGGCTATAATTAAATGGTGAAATAAGAAATTTAGTCCTTGTTTAGATCGAGTACTGTCAAACACAAAATAATTAGACTGATCTAAAATGACGTATGTTTAATTATAACTTCAGATCGATCTATGAGATTTATCAAATATTTAGATAATTTAACTTATTTTGTTTGTGGAGCTTGTTGTCAGCGAAAGATAAAGTTTATTTTGTTCTTTCTCTCTCACACTTAAACTTTATATCAACATATATAACTTTATTCTGCAATCAAATAAAAATAATTTAAGCCGATCTATCTTAGAACAAGTAATGCATATCAATTTAACTTTATTTCGCAATCAAACACCCCCCTAAAATACCTCAATTACACTTGTAGAAAAATTATCACAGAATATGGATGTGAAACGGAGCTCATCAAAATTTGTTAGCCATCTATATAAGCAAGCCAGTAATACACTTCAAATTAGTAATCTCAGCTCATTTATTAAATAATTAACCTTGTTAACATTAAAAATCCATCTATATTTCTATAAATGATAATGCAATTATCATATCACTTAAAATAAATATAGTGTATCAGATTTATAATTGGAATCTTAATAATCGCGTTTTTAAATGCCTTATATACTGTGTTACTCGGATACGGCTATTTAGTCGCCATACCCGTATCCGATACGTATTGGATACCGATACGCGTCCGATATGGCCACCATATGTATCCGATACGCCAGCTGGCGTATCGGATGAGGTGGCATATCTCTAAACTTTCTGATACGGTCGCGATACGTGTTGACTCGTATCCGGTACGACTAGATACAGGCGAGATACGGCTATCAGCACTGGTGAACCGTGCCTGCACTCGTGAGCCGCGACTTTGAGCTGTGCCGCACCTGTGGACCGCGTATACACCAGCTGAAATATTTTTTTTTTTTCCACCAAAGCTGTGGTTTGAACTTGGGAAGGCCCAGTCCTAACTAAAAGCTTTATCCACTCCGCAAGATTTTGTTTGTGTTATATTGCAGTAACTTTGTTATTTAATATCTAATCTTATATTAAGCCTTTAGTTTTTTATAGCTTGATTCAATTTTTGTAATATATTCATCTTTTTAATTATATTTTTTATGATTATTTAAATGTAATATAAATATACAGATTAATAAAAAATAATATATATATAATAGCTGTATCGTATCCTTGGTTTTTGAAAATTGCCGTATCGCCGTATTCGTATCCATGCAACATAGCTTATATATTATTAGGAGCTTTAAGCTTTTTCACCGTTCTTTTTTTTTTTTTTTGGTGTAAGGAGAGAAATGTCACATGTATATAACATGCATATATGAGAACATGAGGTTATGGTACCATGCATAATATGGATTGATTCGTACTACATATTAATATTTTTTTCTTCATTCAAATAATTGATTTGAATCATTCAATATGATTTATATATGAAAATGTATATGCAGAAAAAAAAATTTACATTTTTTTTAGTATGCAGATACTTTTTCATATAGAAATCATATTAAAAGGTTCATACCGACTATTTAAACTTTAAAAACAAAAATATTTATCCATAATACAAATCAATATTCACTATGCACTATATTGTCTATGCATAGTACCATAGCCTCATTTGAAAGAAAATATATGACTCTATTAAAAAAAATAAATAAAACAATTTAAATCTTGTCTAAATTATTACATACTAGTATCGTACCCGTGTGTTGCAACAAGGATATATTATAAGATTGAATAGAATATGAAGAGACATTTTTGTTTGACATTAACACAAAATAAAAAAATATTTAAATGAAAATAAAAGATACAAATGGAAAAAAAAAACATAAATCCAAATAATAAATAACAATAAAAGAAACAACATCAAATGAAAAAAAAGGGATCAAATATAACATGAAAAAATTCCTTTAAATATTATTATGATTTCATATCTAATTTTCTCCACAAGCAAAACATGTTATTAAACGATTTGGAAAAGAAATGATATGTAAAGAAACAAAATTGAAAAAGATATGATGAAATGATTTAAATAAGAATGAAAATTTCTCTATATATCATTTCTTTACATAAAAGTTCTAGATATTCTTCATTTTCTTTTCAGATCAGAAAGATATGATTGTTTCCATCAGCATAAGATATGTTATTTATCTATTCACAAAGATATAGTAATCCTAAACAAAATCCATAAAAATATGATTGTTTTCATTTTCATTATCAAAATTATAGAGAAAAATGAGAAATGAAACATAAAAAATAGAGAAATAAGAAAATAATAGGAGTGGAGTATCTCCAAATTAAAGCCCTTTGGACTGCATCACCGTCCAAAGGGTTTCTTGACAGTTTGATTAAATTTTAATTGTAATGATGTATTTATTTATGTTCGAAACTTGAAAAGAAAATAATATAAGTTTTGTTTTATTATGAGAAGTGAAAAATGTATTGAATGTCTCCAGTATCTTTTCTCTCTCCATACAATCATTAAAAGAAAAAAAAAACTAATAAAAAGTATCGCGTGTCTTTTTTTTAAGGAAAAGAAGCATAAAAAAATTTAGCGCTTATAATAACATCTCTCTTACTTATAACTCTTGCCTTTTTATTTTATTTTTAATTTGCATTGTTAATTTTCAAAAATTTCTATCTTCACATTAAATATATTTTAAAACTTTATAAGAATTTTCATCTCATATCTGTTTAGAAATTAAAAGAAAAAAAAATTAAAATATGAACGATACATATAATGTTCATGATCTTTAGAATTGACAAGTATATATTTTATATGTCATTAAATGATAAGGATATTCAAAATAGCAAAAAAAAAATAACAATTGATGAAGTTGAAAGTTTTATTTACTTAAGTATTAAATTAAAGTAAGTTGTTTTATACTGTTTCTTTTCAAAAGATTATTATTTCTTTTATGTTGGTGAGACATGAAGGATTTGAGAAAATAATGGAGACTTCCATTTATAATAATAATAGAGATTTGTAAGAATGCATTGTGGGTTGGATTTTTAATTTTCAAACATGAAAATATTTTATTATTAAAAGTAGAGAGCAATTAATGCAAATTAAATTAATTAGTTACAAATGGAATGATCATACGGTGAAAATGTATCTTTGGACGAATATGGTCCAAAGGACTTCAAACAAGCAAAATTCAAAAATAATTTAATTGTAAGAATTCAAAATAGCTGTAAAAACAAATAAGGAAACAAATTACTAGTAATTTATTCAATTTTAATGTGACAAATTATGTAGCAGTTTGTGTAGCGAGTATAATTTTAACTAAATTTAGACTTCTACAAATAAAATAAATGTATTTAATAAAAAAAAGACATATTATGTGATTGGAGGGTTGATATTAAATTTGAAAATTCATCTTTCAATCTTAACTATTAACAGATCAGAACAACTACATGCATAATATAAAAATAGAAAATAGAGACAGCGATAACTAACAACTTTTTGATTGACAGACGAGACTAGTTCAAAACGATTTCAATGGACGGCAGTTTGCAGACCTGATCCATTAAATCTCAATATATCATGGCCATGCAAGATGCACGTGAGTGTTGCATGCACTTGCACCTGTGCTGCAAGTGCTAACAAATAAGAGTGTCTAGAGCCAACCTTCCCCAGGCCTCACCTCAACTCACCTCACCTCACCTTGTCATAATCGAGTAAGCACAGCTCTCTTTCTTGATTCTGACCTCCATTTATCTCTCCAAAACTCCTAAAATAATGCTTTTTTCAAGTTGTTTAATGTTTACTTTTCTGCCATTTAAAGCGCAATTAATTCACTTTATTGTGTTATTAAAGTTGAACCCTCTGGTTTAATCAGATGTGATTTGAATGAAGACCTTAAATGGATTTCTAATCTTTTTCACACTTGCGTCTGGGGGAGGTACTCGGTTACTTTTGACCAACTTTGTTTTTTTTTTCAAAATAATTTTTTTTTTGTCATTTTATTTCCCAAGAAATTAGATAATATGTTTGTGTTTAAAAAAATTATACAATTACGTCTTATTTCAGAAAATTTTACCACATCGATCCTATGTTAGCCTATGTTAGCCTAGTTAGAAATGTAGCAAATATTGTGAGGTTGTTAATATTATATTATGATTTGGTAATTTGGTTGGGAAATGGGACATGTATGAGAATTAATAGAAGCAAAAGATGCAGAATAATGGCTATGGGGCTGGACTGGACCGGCAGGCGTAGGTCATTCATAAATGGTAAAGATTCCACTTCGCTGGGGTCCTGGGGACAACAGCCTACGCTCAATAAAGTTGCAAATAGGCCCTTGCTTTGTTGATAAATCTTACTGTTTACAAAAAAAGAAACCCAATGAAATGTAACACCCCAAAAAAGCCGGTCTAAAAAGAAGTCATAAGCGTCACAATTGGGTAATTAATTGAACTCATTAATTACGAAAGGATAATGCGCTTAAGAAACTCATAGATATTAGTAACAAATTGGAAAGAAAAAGATGAATGGCTCCTCTATAATTGTACGAAGTGTGCTATCTCTTTTAATTTTACAAAGAGAAAAGGGAAGTATGCAAAAATAAGCATCAACTGGTCAACTCTGCTTGTACAATTCCTCATAAAACAAATCATAATTTTTTTTTGAGTGAGACTATGGTACTATGCATATCACGGGTTGTTACAGTACTACGGCTCTATATTCGAGTTTTCAAATCCTAACGGTTGATCCGAACCATTCATCTTGTTCTCCATATTAATATGTGTTTGGAGACTCAAATTTTGCATTTTTTTGAAATTTTTTTACTATTTTTTTAGATATTTAGAAAATCACTTGATCTGAAAATTCTGGACCATTCAAAAACAGTGATTTTCAATAAATCTAAAAAAAATAGTAAAAGAATTTCAAAAAAATGTAAAATTTGATCTCCAAACACATATTAATGTGAAGAACAAGATAAACGGTTCGGATCAACCATTAAAATTTAAAAACTCAAATATATAACCGTAACACAGTTCCAAATCGTAATATGCATAGTACCATAGACTCATTCTTTTTTTTTATTATATAAAATATGAACCACGAGTTTATTCTGTGCTGATATTTCTATTTTACAATTAATCTAGACTGATCGGTCCAGTCACATCAGTTATGACTTACGGCAAAAAAAAATTTTTTTGAAGGAATACGGCAAAATCCAGTCCGTCTGTTCCTCTGTCAAATCAGAAGTCAGACTTGACAGTTGACACTGGCCTATGGTGTAACATCAGACGGTCAGACTATGGGAAGATCTGGGGACTGGTTCAAAAACGATTGGAGAGGAACTAGAATATGAAGCAGAGGTAAGAGGTGGTATCTAGGGGAGGAGAAGAAGCACCGGAAAGTACACGGTTATTCATTAATTCGTGGCTTGACTATTTTAAATTGGACCTTTTAATTTGGCGGGTACTTGCCATTTTTTTCTACGCTGGCTGACGCCTGACCGAACGGTACATTTTTCACAAAGCACCCTCTAAAATAGAAGAATTATTTTCACAAGTTATTTTTCAATGACTAAGAACATCTACATTTATGATATTATTACACTTTCTAATATGATGTGATAGTTTTTAATTCAGTTTTAGAAATGTGAAAGAATTTTTTATTTAGAAACTATGCAGTAAACTCTATTATTAAGAAATTATTTATAAACTTCATATTGATCAAATAATTGGATCGGATTATTTCTCTCTTTTTAATTTGTTGCTGACATGATTTCATATAAACTTTAAAATTAATTTTAGAGATGTGAAAGTTAAAAACTTCAGAAACCTTAATTTTTAAAAAGTGATAAACAGCTATTTAGAAACTTATTTGAGTTGCTAGAATGTAGATGCTCTAAACTTTAATCTAGTAAAAAAGATAACCTTTTTTGTGTTAAAAAAATACAGATTTGAAATTCTGATGCGCGCAAAAGCGTATGCACAAAGTTTCAGTACAATGATGTACTTTTTAAACCTTTAACACACGTTTGAATTGAATTGCAAGTGCACAATTCTTATCAAAGTAGTATTTTAGGTATCGATCCATAGAGAGTACGATAAAAACTTAGTTCAAACTTTAGTAATAAATTTCAGAAAATAAAATAAAGTAAAGTGCAATAAAAGTAAATTGGGGGTTTGTTCTAACAATTCTTAGATTTGGGTTCAATATCCGAATAGAGAGTTTAAAACAATAAAAGTAAATGAAAGTAAAAGAAAGGAATTGGTTTGCTTTTATGATGAAAAGATCTAGGGGTATTCGGTCTACAATTCCTTGCTAACTCTATTAATTCGGTATTTGTTTGAATTCATGTATGATTTGATGAGGTTTCTAACCTAATATGTTATTAAGGGTTACTTTCGTAAATTAACAACGTGCCTAGGTAAATTCGGACTTCTCGATTAGGTTCCTCACCCTAGCTACCTAGACCCATTGAGCGCTTGTAGTCTCTCTTCTCCTCAAATATTAGTACTTCGCAATTAAGTCCGTCATACCAATACCCGATTCAAAGTAAGATATCCTAATTAGAGTTTGGCTTCTCGATTAGGTTCCTCACCAAGTTCCTAACCTTAATTTCTATAGTTCCGGCTTAGATTAAATTGGTTACAATCTTAACCTAAACCTAGGGTGTTTGCATTCATAATTTGGTATTATTCTATTGATCACAGTCAATTTTGGTTCTTTCGAATCCAAAACGGGATACTACAATTCAAGTACTAATTATGTAATTAACACAAATGATTAAATCACAGAAATTAACATTAAATCCCATAAACACAATCATAATAAAAACAAATAACCGAATAAAATAGAATTAAACAAGTTCATGCATTGACCTAAACCCCTAGAGAGAGAACTACTCCCTCGTGGAGAGATCCATTACAAAAATTGGCAAAGTAAGAAGAAATGAAATAAAGGAAGTAATTACACCCTTTGACAAAATCAAAAACCTCTATCTTGCCGACTTCTTGCTCAGGAAACCCTTCTTCTCCTTGCTTGAACGCTTTCCTTTTCTCTAGAATTTATCGCTAAGAATTGTGTGTGTATGTGTAGAGAGAGAATGAAAGAATGAGGGCTGATGAATGGGAAGAGATGATCCCCCTCTTTTATAGCCAATGATCATGTCCAATTCAGAGCCTAGAAAGTGGAGTTAGTGGGCGCTATATTTGGATTGTTTCCCAGGAATCCTTGTCCGCATTTAACTGCAATACACGTCCATGAGGTGCCAAAAATAGAAAAACTGTCAAAACCGTGCAATTTTTGGCTTTCTGCGGGTCCAATGCGGCTTACCCAATCTGCAGTGCGAGTTGTTTGATCCGCACTGGCTCCAAGTTTTCTTATTTAGCTCCTGTGAATTAGTTGAATGCGGATAGCAGTGCGGATTGCTGACCCGCACTGCGGGTTAAAACTACTTCTCTGAAGTCTCTGAAATCAGCTAAGTGTTGAGTGCGGCTTGACTAATCTGCACTGCGGGTTGGTATCAATCCGCACTACGCTCGGACTTTTTCCTGTGCAATGCTTGGATGTTGGAAATGCGGCTAAGTACTCAGTGCGGCTTGACTAATCCGCACTGCGGGTAGATTGATCCGCACTGAGAGATATTTTCGCCATTTTTCATCATTTCCTGTAATGAAAAGCCAAACAACCGAAGTAACTTGATTTTAGGTGTATTTAAATCACTTTATATTAAAAATACAAGATATTTAAGGTTGTTTTACGATAAAATCTAGATCGATTGTGTATATAATTTATGCTTATCAAATTCAGATGAGACTAACTATACCTTTATCTTTCTCTAAAAAGAAGTCTCTAATTTTTTTTTTAATTGACAAAGCAACGAAATTTTTGAAAGAGCTGTCTTGAATTTTCTGTTCATAAAAGTCTTTATTGTAGTAAGTCTTTGTCTTTTTTCAAAAGAAAAGGAAAAAAATGAGAGAAGTAATAAGGATTAAATGATCAATTATGTTTTATAATATCGGAAGTCAAGTAAATGAATCTTTCAATTAAGCGCCTGAATTTTTTCTTTTTAAAATTTCGTCGTTGTAGCTGCCAATGATTTGCATTAACCAACAAAGTTTACAACAATTATCATACATGCTCAACACAGAACCCAATTACAGCACCTATTGATAATTTACCAGTAAGTAGGCTTCCTACTGAATGTTTCTGCAAAACAATAAAAATTAAAAAGAAAACCCCGACTCCTCCCAGCAGGATCCGAATCTGCTGAAATTCAAGATCAGTACTGTTTACCCTGAAATTCTTGCAATTCGAATCCAATCGTCGAACTGTTTCGAGAGACGTGCAAGAAAAAACCAGCTATTTCGAGATGCGTTCTCCAGAAAATTCGATGGTTGGATTTCGGATTGCAGAAATTTCAAAATGAACAGTACCTGATCTTGGAATTTCAGCTGATTTATTTTCCTCCTAGCAATGCTTGGCCATAGACCAACTTCTTCGTGAGCTCAAGTTTAAAACCCATTGATTCAGCTTTAAATGACGAATTTGAACTGTTGAAATCTACCTACCTTACGAGTGATGCATCTATGTGTGAAAATTTTAAATTCGAATTAATTTAGTATAAAGTCGAGCAGTCAAAATTAGAATATCAATAAATTAATTTTAATGCATTCATTTTTAAAATCTATTTTTACCACTTAACTCTATGCAAAATTAATTAAAAAAAAATTTACATGTAGATACATCACTCGTAAAGTAGACGGATTTCAACAGTTCAAATTCATCATTCGAAGACAATTCAATGAGTTTTAGACTTAAATTCACTAAACAACTTGGTAAACTTAAGAACACCGTAGTTCTACTCTTCACCAATAGTCTTGGAGGAATTGCTTTGCCTCTGAAAATAAGCTCACGAATTTCAAATTAACCACGTCACACAAGCAATAAATGAAATCCATGTAATTTCCTTCATCCTTCTACCGTGTTTGACATTTCCGATCCCATGATGCAAAAAATAAAACGCCTGAATTTTCGTACCGCACTTATTTATTGACTAATTAAGATGAAATAGTTTAGCTAGCAATTAATTACCTATATTCTATGGTAGTTAACAATAATTTACTATTTAAAACAAGACAAGTAATTATTGTTACAAACACCCAATTAATTACTTAAGAATTACGAGTCTTCCTCTCTTTTTTTAGAAAGATGTATGTTTAATTTTTGAAAATAATATTTAAAAGATGTTAAGGGTGTACTTTACAAAATTCAAATAGAAGGGAAGAAAAATGGAAGGGATGAAAGGAGTGAGAGAGAGAGTTACCCTCTAAATTAGAGAGTTGAGATTGGAGATGAACTCTACTTAATATTATGTCTTGTTTTTTCTTTTCTCCCGTTTTTTTCCTTTGGCTCCTCTCCAAAATTTTAATTTGTAGAGCAAGTAAACACTTTTCGGACAATTCAGCTACCCCTTCTCTCCCCTCCTCTCCTCCTCTCTCTCCTCTTTTGAAACACACCATAAGTGTACATTAACTATTTGTTAACAAATAAATAAAAATAAAAGTCACCTAAATATTTAAATAAAGTTCTTTCAAGTTCTTAACGGTATCTTTCGTACCTCATCAATATTTTGCAATAAACTTTAAAAAAAATGTTTATTTTTTTTAACTCATATGAATTCTCAGAGCTATACCAAAACTAACTAGAGACCTGATCATGATAGACACAAGCAAATTTTATTTATACCATCTTAAAAAAATGATAAACTAAATAATCACAATTTTTAAGTATTTTCATTTTTCAGTATATTTTCAGTTTGAAACTACGAACACACAATATTAAATAACTACGATTTTTAAATATTTTTAATTTTACCATGTTCTCAAGTTAAAACTGCGAAGAGAAATTGTGTGTCCGTGGTTTCAAACTGAGAACATAAATTGGTTAAGTTGTACTTGGTTTGAAATTGCGGACTTTTCTATCCGTAGTTTGAAACCAAGGATGCAGAAAAAATAGAAATACTCAAAAATCGTGGTTTTGATTTAACTTTTTTTCATAAGATGATATACATAAAAATTTCGGCACATAATTATAATTACATATGAACAACATGCAACATGTATTTGGCAAATGAAATAATAATAATAAAATTATTTTAAGATACTTTAATGAACTAAACGAAAATTCTTTAAGATAAAGTAAAGTTAAAAAACCTTAGTAGAAGTAAAATTAAAGTATGAAGTTCCTTAATTTTTAACATTTTTATTTTTCCTATTTTTTTTTTTTGCAAATTTAGAACATATGAACATTTTGATCTTTTTATTCAATGCTACATCATTTATTTACTTTACTGTTACCAAACACTTATGCTTAGGATTGATTTAGCGTCGACTTGACTGCTTCCCTTCAATATTACTTAACTTGCAAATAGAAGGAATTTTATTTAGTTTACAAGGGGTGATACTCAATATTTGTACCCTTTACTTGCACTCTCAAATGTGTTGATAAATTTATTTTTAAAAAAAATTACATATAATTTATGGAAAAATTGTTTTATATGTTATATTACTTGGAATTTTTTTTTTTTTGAAAGTTATAGTTTTAATTATTTGGCGTAGTAGTAACTTAAATTTTCTTATAAGAGGAGGGATCAAGTTACAACAAGTTACAACAAGTATTTTCTATATTTTTAAAGTCCAAATCATCGATCCAAAATTTAATGGTTCGAATTTGACTAGTTTTTGTACCTATTTTAATAAGTAGTAAAAAAATTCCAAAAAATGTAAAATTTGGTCTCCAAGTATATTTTATTGTAGAGATCACATCTAATGGTTTGGATCAATGATTTGAACTTTGAAAATGTAGAAAATGATTATTGTAACTTGATCTCTCCTCTTCTTATAATTACTAAAAAAAAATGGTGAACACTTTACATACTAGATATAGCTGTAAAGTTACATAAAAACATTTTTTGCATTAAGTATAAATATTTTTGGCTGCAGATAAGAGATAAAAAAAATTGGGATACAAGAATAATTTCTCAAATTTTATTTCAATTTTGTTTTTAGATATGATCTGAAGATAAACATAACAAGTATATTTTGATAAGAAAAAAGAGCATAATCTTTATAGCAGTGCAGCTAAATGCATTATTATTGACATAAGAATAGTGGGAAACCTTAATCAAAAGAAAATAAATTAATTAATTAATAAAAGATCAGCACAAATGGTAAGTGACATTGTAATTATATATAACTACAAGAATGTGAGAGTATTTGTGAGGATAAAATTGACTATTTGCGAAGATATACAGACAAAAAAGTGTTTTTTTTATTAGCAACGGTAATATCTACGAGGATATACCAACAATATTGATTGCGAATACTCTCTCATTCTTATTCATAGAATCATATTCTCCAAGGTGAAAAAAGCATTAATTATAATAGGCAATTTCACTAAAAAAATTATAGCTAGAAAATGTCATGGTGTAGAATAAAAGAGGAATTATAACATCTTTTGATGTTGGACTTTGACATAGGGCTGCAAACGAATCAAACTGAATCGAACTTATTTCAGTTTGAGTTTGATTTGAATTAATTCTGAATTAAGTTTGGTTTGAATTAATTTCGAATTGAATTTTTTACGAACTCAATTTCGAATCTTTTACTAACTTTTTTACTACAAGGAATAATGATCATAGTCCTCAAAAGCGAGAGGTGAAAGTCATATAGAATTTTAGAACTGAGAGCG
The DNA here is from genome assembly GCA_033356055.1 of Carex pumila. Lineage (NCBI taxonomy): Eukaryota > Viridiplantae > Streptophyta > Magnoliopsida > Poales > Cyperaceae > Carex > Carex pumila. The sequence continues at coordinate 223,024 of JARJHM010000312.1, forward strand.
AGAGTTACGACTTACAAGTTATGACTTATGGCTGGTCAGCCTTATGTTTTAACTTTTAAGTTATTAGCGAAAATCAACAGTTCACGTTACTTTGAGATTCAAACTAGAATAGTTAGTTCGCGAACCTATTTCGAACAAATCAGGTCCAGTTTGAATTTGGTTTGAATTAATTTTGAACTATTCGAATCTAATTTTTTATGAACCTTTTCGAATCAAACTCGAATCGAACCATGAACTACGAATTCTATCCAATCTAATCATTCCAAAATGTGAGGCACTCCAGAAGATTTATTACAAATCCAAACTGCTCCCTCCGTGAGAGAAATACGGTAATATTTACATTTATAAAAGCATTTAATGTCGTTTATAAGTGTAGTCTTACTATGGTTTAAACAGAGTATATTTGATTGTTGTTAGCATCTGATATAAACAGAGCTTTAGTTGATTAACAATTATTAAGAGGCATTTTCTTTCCTTGAGAAATTATTGAAAAGTGATGCCTTCCTTTCAACTTGGTAGTAACCTTTCTGTAAAACCAACCTTCATTGCACTTGATTTCTCATCCGTAGTCTCTGATACTAATTGAAATATAGTAAGGTGTGTAACTAAACAATATTGATAGGAGGCTATAATTTAATATGCATAATATATGATTGATGAGAATTCAACTTAAGTTCTCTCCAACAAAATAATTTGTGACTACTAGTTACAAATAAACATTATATTTTATAAGATGGGTTGGACTTTATAAATTCTTTTTAAAAAAGTTCAATTAAAATTTTAAAATTATAAGAGTAGCTTAACACCTCTACGAATGAATGTTGATCTGCCTGTATATAATTAGTTATATGTATAGTGGTAAAAACGTGTCGTATTGTACTGTGTAGTGACTAACATGTTATGATTTTAGTCTTGTGCCGTGATCAAAGTATCGATGGGTGGTCACAGTATGCGAGTCACGCCGTGCTCAAACGTGATTGGTCACGTTTGGTAACATTTAACTATTTTTTTTTCATAATTTAGATTAGTTTATTCAAAATTCACTATTTAATCAATATTTAATGGTCCCAATTACATGTGACTGGCATGATCACGTATTGTACCATGCCGTGATCAGATCTTCCGCGTGACGAATCATACCATGCCATTCTGTGTTGTTCCGTGACGGAGCCGACTCCACCGTACTATTTTTCCCGCTCTATCTATATATATACATTACATGTCGGCATGAAAATATTAATTGATAGATTACTATTATAATTTGATAAGAAATAAATTTATGTTGCCGCAATAACATATTAATTCAAAGATTTAATATTATAATCAGTTGACCATTTTTATCAGTCTCAGCTGTCACATTAGTTAACTTAAAGATGTATGTACGGTACGTAGTTGACTTGCATATGATAATTTTTTTTTATATATCATCTGAATAAGAGGTAGAAAGTCCACTTACAATTTTATTTAAAAGTATTAACAAAATGTTTTATACATTATCATGCCAGCAACGACAGAGACGCGTATAACACAGAGAAGGCACCTGTATCTCTTACAAAATATTTTTTAAGTATACTTCTAAATAATATTTCTAAATATAAAAGTATGAAACCATACTTCTAAACTTGAAACATGTAAAATATATTTGATTTAATATAGAATCATATCTCTTCTATCTAAATTTTTGTCTCATCATATTTCTATCATGCCACAGAGGACATTGCAAGGTCAATTCCATAAAATTTATACTACTAAATATAAAAACTTGTTAAAGGATGCTTGACTTCTAAAAGTAATTAATTATATATTTATGCTTCATTGCACAAAATATTTTATAAAATACTCCTTTGGAACTATACTTCTGTACATGAAACATGTAAAATATATTTGATTAATAAAATAATTATAAAATCACATCTCTTCCTAAACTTTTGTCTCACCATGTTTCCATCATGCCACTCAGGAGGACATCGCAAGGTCAATTCCTCAACTTGTAATTTCCCTTTTAAACATACATACAACTACAATTTAATTGCCATATATGCACTTAATTTCAAGTTGAACTGTTGAAGGATAGTGCTGGTAACTGAGTTTGAGGTAACATAACATTTCTGGTTAGATCCGGACCGACCGATCAGAATCTAGGTCAATCCGGTCTGAAGTAGAATGCACGGGCCTCCATAATATTCGTACGGATTCTGATTCTGATCGGCCGGTCTGAATCTAAACAGAAATGTTCCGTTACTTTAGGTGATATGAAAGATTAAGGGTGAGGGACAATTCATGTTGTGTTCTGCATAATCTGGAAAGTTTTATGTTTGATTCTTCCCAATGAGATTCTTCAAAAAATTTATCTGACAAGTGCAAGAAATTTATCATCACACAATGGGTCGGTTCATCTAGTGCATGAGATACGATGCACTTGGGAAAGACAAATATATATATATATATATATATATATATATATATTTGGACCTACACCAGACAGTGGCAATGCACAAAACAAAAGGCTACGCTTTTTTCTAGTAAATTTTCGTGCAGAAGAATTTGGTAGTTTAAAGGGGAAGTGCAAGCCGGGGCAGGCATATCTCTTTTTATCAAAGCATTAAAAACCTTTCACATTTCTTTCTGTTTCATTGCATATCCCCTTTTGATTAATTAGGTGCATCATCAAATTACATAATTTGTATCTTTTATTTTTAAGCAAGAGTTAGAGAATCAACTTTTGGTTCAATAATAAAAGTAATATCTTTCTTTTCATAGATTCAAAATTTGATTTTTTTTTTCTTTAGAAATTAGATCTCTACCCTTTTTTTCAAAAAAAAAAAAAAACTGCTCGTCCCATCGCCTCCAAATAGATTTGGTCCCCATAAGAAAAATGAAGCACCCAAAGTAGACCTAATTTTATTCTTGAAATAACATGGCTTTGCGTTGATTCGTTGCTTCCTCGTAAAGGGATTTTATTATTTCAGAAAGCCGCGCTCGTGCACCTGAAATTTTTAAATATACCGTTTTTTCAAAAATAATAAACCAAAATATCATTTTTTTTTTCTGAAAATTTCAAAAATGACATGACCGCATCTCCTAAAAGTGGCCACCTTTTACGTGGCCGCATCTAGGAAATGCGAACACCTATTCTGAGCCGCTTTTAGGGGATGCGGTCACCTTATTTTTTTTTTTTGCAGGATGTGTGTGTGTATTTTAAAATAGTTATTATATAGTTGTAATTGTGTTATTTGTTTGAAAATAGTTGTAATTGTGTTGTTTTTGTTTTAAAAATAGTTATAATTGTATTTTTTTTGTTTTATTCATTTGTTCGATATGTCGTTCCGAAATAAAAACAACAAATAAAAATCAAAATAGTATGATAAATAAACTATATCTGACAAAATAAGTACCCTAATATGATAAATTATAGTATCTGACAAACACTATAGTACAAAAAGTACGAAAATAAACTACAATCTAATAGTCTCAAGGACTGAACGGCTACCTCTGTCTCCTCTCTCAAACCCCGAATCCACAACACGAGTGGTGTGTGGTCGAGAGAATCATCTGACTCGGCGGCCTCAGCATCCTCTATATGAACCTCCCAAATCTCGATTGACTGCTGGACTAAATGCTACTGTCTGTGCAGTCTTAGCTGGTGGGAATGAACCGTAGGCGCATCTTATGATAGGATCGTCCATGGAGATGGGAGGATACTATGTGGAGGTGCCAGCAAAGTCCGGACAGGGAGGATACTAAGTCGGTTGTGTGGAAGTGTCAGGAAACGACGAGAAGGGGTGAGGCTGAACAAACCCTGGCAAATATGCAGGAGGCATCGACTGAGTCAGAACACAACCTGGAGAATACAAACCATTGGGGTCTGTATCGAGATTGAAGCCCAGCTCCTCCTACAAATTTACAAATTAGTTATGCATTATTATTATTATTTTTTAAAAAGGCACAGTTGTATATTTTTAAAAATCATACCACATGATGCGCAGCCTGAGTAGGGACCTGCTCCTAAGTCTGCGCGGCAAGAGTACGGACGGTCTGCTCTACGGCGTGCTGGTGCAACATCTTAGCACCTCTGCAAAATGCCTGACCGACAGTCTCAGTAGCCTGGATTGTAGCCCAAATAACCTCGTCACCAACGTACGCAACGTAGATATCAGGCTCATCTAATATGTCACAAATGACATCACATCCAAGCAATCCTACACATCTCAGGAGAGAGTCAAGGCCCGTCTTGTACCCACATGCGCACACTGCAGGTACATTGTGCTTGAGAATAGCTTTTCCAAGCCTCTTCCAGCCCCGCACTGTGGCCATTATCGCTGTTATCACACAGCTCTTCGCCAAATATAAGGCCTGCAAAAATGAGAGTAAAACAATATATAAATGTTGTACAGATGTAAATATTGAAAGTTTTTTGAAGTAAACATACTGTAGATGCAAACAGTGCACCGGCTGGAATGATACCATGAACCCGTCCAAACCGATCCCTTGGCCTCGATGCGCACTTGTGAGGGTTGTCGATGATACACCCCTCTAAATACACCATGTACACACCATTCTCCTGATACCAATCTCTATGAGGCCTGTATTTTTTTTAAAATAAGTCAGATATTACAATCATAAAGATTCAATAGAGACATTAAAAAAATAGATTCTTACACTGGCAGTACGTCCATGCGACGGTGCTCCTCAGCTATGGGTGGGGTGGCGGCGGATGCCAGCTTGACGTATTCTCTGTGCCAATGCGCCCAGTCTCTGCCCGGAGAGATGTCCCTGGCTAAATGAAGCTGTCGCCAGGTGTCCTCACTAATCGGCATTTGGGGAGGAGCTGTTTGGTGCAATCCGAACTGTCTCATAACCTGTCCGGGATAATGATGCTTGACAATCTGAATTTAGTAGATTTTTTAATAAATGTTGTTTTTATGAAATTTATAAAGTAAATTGAAAATACGTACCTGAAAACATATGAGCGGCACCTCGGCAAGTCAGTAGCGCTCCTGCTGCTGACATCTCTCGGGCAATATCTCAAGGTAGGTCTGATGTACCCCATTTAGCTCAACCTGCATTTACAGATTTTAACACTCACATCAATCCAAGTGTCAAGATTTATAAATTTTTTTAGATCAAATTTAAAACAAAATAAGAATTTACATATTCTCTGTAGGGCTCCCATGTCACATACTCTGGATCATCCCTGAGATGCTCAATCTCCTGCCTTCAGCAATTGATGCCGAGTGTCCCGCCATGACCTATCCCGACATATATCTTCAGATAGCCATACCTATGCGCGTATGCAGGGCATGTGTTTGGCTTGGGCCTGCCCCAATCCAGCACATCTATCTTTTTAGTGATTATCGGACGGCCAACAATTAAATACACCCTGGACCAATGCTGCAACAACATGCATGGTCCAATAAAGGTCTTGTTCTTCTTCAGGCAGGCTTGATTAAGACCCCTGTACAATGTTAGTGTTAACAACAGGTCTAGTGACGGTATTTTTCATATTAAAATTTTATAACAATAATTTCAAGTCACATACCTATACAAGCACGCCAGAGTCACAGCCCCTAATTGTACTTGCCCGCATTAGGCAAATCAGCTAGCAACGGGAGATAGCACAACCGCACCTGATCTCTATGTGAATCAGGGAACAACTTGCAAGTGATCATCTCCATAATGTATGCACGCAGGTGCTGATCAATGGTGGCCTATTATTTATTTTAAGTAGAATATTTTTTAGAAGAAAACTTAAATTTTGTATAAATAAATAAGATAAAATTTACATACCTGAGAGGGATGACTACTAGCAGCTGAAAACTCCTTGAAGACGGCTCTCAGCTTGGCCAAGCTGATGATACCGGGGGAGATCTATGTCTTTGTTGCACCTCTCTTCTTCTATTTCTGCAGCTGCTCGTGCAGTACCCCCAGCAAATCCCGGCACAAGCACCTGAAATCTCCGTACTCGACGCCCGTCACAGGCTCCTCAACAATAGTCATGCCTCACAGACAACTGATATCTTGTAGGGTAACTATCATCTCAGCGTGGGGGAGATGGAATGAGTGAGTCTCGGGACATCATTGCTCAATGAGGCTAGAGCACAATCCCTCATCGGCATTCTCCTCGGCCATCTGAGATAGCTGATACAATCCCATGGCACGCAATGTCCCAGCATAGGCCGTCTGGTACTTAAGCCACATCTTGTTGTGGCGTAATGTAACTGCATCTAGTCCCTAAATTTTAAAAAATGTCAGATCATTCAAATATTCATACAAATAAAATTATAAATAAAATTATAATTTTATTAATAATATAAAATTTACCCCGGTGACAGCCTCTAATATACGGTGCTCCGCATTCGGGTACCAGAGAAAGTCTGATACCCGATCAGTGCGGTGCCAGAAATCGGAGACCACAGATGTCAATGCCTCCTGGAAGTACTGTGACATCTCAAACGGAATGGGTATAGGGGCTGCACCTCGACTGGAAGAAGGTATGTCTCTCATAGATGACATGCTGTATTTTATATTCTGGTCTTATTAGGATCTGCAATTATATTTTGGTCTTAATTTTGATAGCTACTTCAAATTTGAACCTAATTTACTTGGTCTTGTAAAATAATTACTTTTGGTAAAATAAACTAATTATTTTGGTCAATAACTAATTTTGGTACAGATTGATATTTATTTTGGTCAATACGATATGTCTTGGATACAAATCTAAATCATAAATTATAAATCCTAAATCCTAAATCCTAAATCCTAAACCCTACTCCTACTTCTACACCTACTTAAAATTTGAACCTAATTTACTTGGTATGGTAAAAATAAGTACTTTTGGGAAAATAAACTAATTATTTTGAGATATAACTAATTTTGGTACAATCCACTATTTATTTTGGTCGACAACTAATTTTGGTTCAGTTCGATATTTATTTTGGTCAATAACTAAGTTTGGTTCAATTCGATATTTAGTTTGGTTAATATCTAAATCACAAATTCTAAACCCTAAATCATAAATCATAAATCCTAATCCCTAAATACTAAACTCTAATCCTACTCCTAAACTAAAAATTGAAATTAGAAAGAAGAAGAAACTTACCCGATTCGAAGAGATTGAAAATTTTCTGAAATTGTGAGAAAATCCGACACCAACGGCCACTATTTATAGGGCCAGGGTGGCCGCATTCCCTAGAAGCGGCCCAAAATAGATGCCCGCTTTTCCTAAATACAGCCACATAAAAGATGGCCGCTTCTAGAGAATGTGGTCATCTTATTTTTAAAATTTTCAGAAAAATTTTGGTTTATTATTTTTGAGAAAATAGTATATTTAAAAATTTCGACTCGCGCACGCATGTTATCTTACACTTTTATACTGCTCGCTCTGTTCCAAATAGTTTTTAAGCATATAAAATCATATCATAGAATCCAAAAAGGTTGTTTTGTACATGATCGAAGCTTCCATCTGTAGAATAATTGACGTCTGTTTACGTTTCATTTATCGGCTGAGAGAATTTTAATACAGCATCAAGTTCAGAACTAGTCTTTCGCTGTTGATAAAGACAATGTTTCCTCTATGAAATATTATAGATTTGAAATCTGAATGAACGATTTCTTTATAAAAATCAAATAGTTTAATGGCTTAATTTTTAATCTTTATTAAAAAAAAATACAACATCAAGTTAGCAAAAATTATTAGTTTATAGATGACTCACAGCACGAATTAGATTTGACTCAGTTCGTAATAAGCTCGACTAAAATCAAGCTAGATTTAATTCGACACATTCGGACGTGAACCAAGCTCAACATAACAATTTTGAGGTAAATTTTTCTAGCGGAAGAAGTGTTAGTGTGAAGACAAATTATGGGCCGAAGCCCATTTATCTTTTGCTATCGGTTTTGTATGGTGTTTGATTTTGATAAATATAACCAAATGAGTAAGGCTTGGGTGCATGCTACGGATAGCACAAGGTCATTCCGTATGTCTCAAAAATTTTGATATATAATCTGCAAATTTTAATTTAAATAGCTCAATAAATTGGTTATATAATAAATTTGTAGAATACTAGTTTTTATTATTTTTGAATTTTTTATTATTTATTATAATTTATGAAAGATGGCCGAAAATGAATAAAAAAATAAAAGAAAATTTAGGCCATTTTTGCTATCGGTTTCAAGGGTCCATAGTTGCTTGAACCATGCTTCATTTGTTGAATCTTCGTTAGGTCGTGGGAGATTGAATTGCGCCAGCAAACCCGATCAAAAACGGCCTGAGTAGCTTAAAAAATGGGTTCGTTTCGTTCAAAAAAAGAAATAAAACAGAAATAGTAATTAGCAAAAGAATGATTTACATATTCAAATTACAAAAAAATGGGCGCACAGAACAACAAATATGAATAGCTTAAAGAAAATAAAAAATAAAAAAAATAAGACACAAGTAGCGTTAAAATGCCCCATTATTTTCTAGCTCCAATCATCATATTTCATAATTTTTATATTTATTTTGAAAATTCAAACAGTTTATTCAAATTGCTTAATATGATCTTCATATTGTAATGTATTTGGAGATCAATTTTTTATTTTTTTTTATTCTTACTGTTTTGTTGGATTGGTACAAAATCACTGGATGATGAAATTCACCCATTACACCTCACAAATTAATTTGCCATTTCTATAAAGCGACACACTCGGACTGACACCAAAAAGATAAAATGAAAAATTTGCTCAGAAAACTATATGTTTTTAATGTATGGGCATTGCATAATTTAGGACACTTTCTGTTCAACTTCATTGGAATTAGTATTACTATTACCATCGCAAGTTTTATATTTCAAAAGCAGCAGCTCATCTTCAAAATTGGGCTCTTTCGTTCAGTGACAGATGACCTAAATAAAATCAGGTGTCAGCCCAAATTGTACAAGTAAGGCCTCTGAGCCCAATTCAGTAATGCTGCTCCTGTATTCTTTGCTTGTTGAAAACAATTGTAAGAAGGAAGAACCATCCATAGATAAGGAAGAAAAAAATATATGATAGTATGATGATAATTATTAATATTAAACACAGCGAGTTTTCTAGAACAAGAATTTTTTTACTAATATGCCGTCATAAAAAAATAATGCAAAGTAAAAGGAAACAAACTAAAACTAAGCCAAGACCAACGGGCGACAAAACTCAAAAATAAAAGGAGAATTCAAATCCCCTCAGGTTACCTGACTGAGTAGAATTGAATCGGACGGTCCGAAAATGGATTGGCACGCATCTCAAAGAATAAATAATTCTGCCCCCCTGTCATCCCGAATCCCGACCGGATGAAAGTAAATCTTAGCCGTCCGTTTCAATTGTGTTAAGTCAGGTACCTGGGAGGTACTGATCCCTAAACCAGGTTACAGATTCAGACAAAAGAATATCCTACGTGTCAGCGTCAGATTGGTCTTTGCTACCTCATAGGACTCTCCTCTAAATACATGTTGCCGGATTTGGATCCTAAAACTGCCCGACCCGACCCCGATCATAATTCGCCTTCTTCTTTTCTGGTAAGCTGTAAGCTGTAATAAGTTCATATCTAATAAACTGCCTGATTGAGCAATATACGAAAAATAATTCTTTCTCCTATTAATACCTTCCTCGATCGGATGCATCTTTCTTCATCTTCCTCCCCCTCGATCTTGCTTCTTGTCCTGTGATTGCTTCGTTGCGTTAGATTGAGCTGAATCTGAGAAATTGGATTAGGGTTTTGAAGGAGAGAGAAGAAAATGGCGCAGGCGGTAGAGGAATGGTACAAGCAGATGCCTATCATCACTCGCTCCTACCTAACAGCCGCCGTAGTCACCACTGTCGGTTGTTCTCTTGAGGTATGGCTTCTTCCCCTGATTCCTTCCTTTGATCAATTTATTAATAGGATTGCGTTATTGATAGGATTTGGTGATTTTTTTTTAACGGGTGTAGATAATATCGCCGTACCATTTGTACCTAAATCCGAAGCTGGTGGTACAGCACTACGAGATCTGGCGCCTCGTCACTAATTTCTTGTACTTCCGCAAGATGGGTATAATTTTTTTTTTTTATCTAACCCCTTAGTTTGCTTCTTTTGTTCATTTTTTAAACATTGTATTTTTTGTGTATAGATTTGGATTTCCTGTTTCACATGTTCTTCCTGGCGAGGTACTGTAAGCTTTTAGAGGAGAACTCGTTCAGAGGCCGCACAGCAGATTTCTTATTCATGCTACTCTTCGGTGCCACTGTTCTAACCGCAATTGTGCTACTTGGAGGCATCATTCCCTACTTGTCAGAGACCTTTGCTAAGATCCTCTTTCTTAGCAATTCTCTCACCTTCATGATGGTTCGTTGCATCTTTTAGTTAATTAAACTTAAATTTTGCTTTTGCTTTTGTTTTTATTTTTCTTACAAATGGTGATTTGTCCTTTGTAGGTCTACGTGTGGAGCAAGCATAATCCATATATACACATGAGCTTCTTAGGCCTCTTCACTTTCACTGCAGCTTACCTACCATGGGTTAGTCTTGATTAATTTTTAATGCTGGTTCAGCTTTTGTTGGCTATGTACCAGAATAAAAGAGGGGAGAAGAAGGTAAGGAAGGAGATGGGGATGTAACCCCCCAAACAATATGGTGGGTAGAAAGATTTAAAATGTTATATAGAGGCTTTACTGACTACCCTTCTCTCTTCCCTTACTTTCCCTCCTGTACCCTATCAGATAATTGATCCTGGAACAAGGTAAGAAACTTGGGCTGGTCCGGTCAGCTATTCTAACCTCCCCTCCCTTTGTCATGGTTAATTGAATTCACTGATTTGTTTGTCTGTGGCAGGTGCTTTTGGGATTCTCTATCCTCGTTGGCAGCAGCACTTGGGTGGATCTCCTGGTAATTCACTTTATATATATATATATTTTATTTCAGCCATGAGATTTTCCGTTGCAATCATTAAATGCTCTTAAAATGCTGACTACGAATGCTGATCCTATGTTAATACTCTGGTGATTTAAATTCAAGTGTGGTTTGTTTGCCGGTAGAGCATTGGCTGTTTAAAGCCTGGATGAAACAAAGAAGGAAACCAAAAGATATTATTAAAAAAAAAAAGGTTCAAATCGGTCTGTTAAGGCAATTGCTGTTACCAAGTAAAGCATGTCAATGATTATAAGGACCTTTTTTCCTGTAGTGAAAATATATTTCTGAAGTGGGAATTGCAGTTACTTGGCATAATAGTTTGATGCAATGTCAAGTTTCATTTTGCATCTTTCTTTATATATTTTCTAATGGTTTGGTTTATAATCAGGGAATGATAGCAGGACATGCATACTACTTTCTAGAAGATGTGTACCCACGTATGACGGGTCGTCGTCCCCTGAAGACACCTGGCTTCATCAAAGCTCTTTTCCCTGAGGATAATGTTGTGGTGGCCCCTGCTGCTAATGCCAGATTTGCCCCTCCCCCACCCCAAGATGGGGTGTTTTAGTATTTTTTTTTCATAATTCCTTAACAGGAATCTGCATTTATAAAACAAAGAGGCTGTTTTGTTCAATTCCTATTCCAGGTAACATGCTGTAATTGAGTAGTTTAACTGTAGCAAATGTTATCTGTGTGTGAATATAATATCCAGGCTCCTTTCCAACATATCAATTAGTTTCCTTATTTTTTCCTCTTTTTGGGTTTTTAATCATTTACTTCTGGTTTCTGGAATCATTTGTATTCTCTTTGGACTGAGTGGTATGTAGCTCTTTGCCATGTTACCTTGTGCTAATCAGCGTTTACAAGTGTGGTCTTTACAGGAAATGATTTTGATTCAGGCATGAGTTTGTATGTTAGACATTACTTGTTTTCAAATTTTATATAAAACAGAATATATAACCTAATTATTTACTTTAAGCATTTCTTTATATGGTAATGTGAATGTGGTTCCATTTGTAGGTGTTTTGGCAATCTGTCTTCATTCTTCTTCTTCTTTTTGACATTAGCCCGTAGGCACACACTCTCTAAATCCTGCTAGCCAAGATCGAACCTAGAAAATCCCACATGGGAGCATATGTCTCAGCTACTGTGCTACACAGTGTCTTCATTCCCTTTCATTACAATTGCCTGTCTAAAAAATCCAACAATGCTTACTGATAAAGCATACATCGATATCAATCTTTGGCAACTGCATTCTGCATTTTAAAAAATAAAATTAGAACTATTGATATTTAATATCATGGCATACAGCCATACACGTTCCTTTCAACAGTTATAATTGAGTGAGTCTATGGTACTATGCATATCATGGGTTGTTACTGTGCTACAGTTCTATATTTAAGTTTTCAAATTTTAACGGTCGATCTGAACCGTTCATCTTGTTCTCCATATTAATGTATTTGGAGATTAAATTTTACATTTTTTGAAAAAATTTTACTATTTTTTTAGATATTTAGAAAATCACTTGATCTGAAAATTCTAGACCATCCAAAAACAGTGATTTTCAATAAATCTAAAAAAATAGTAAAAGAAAATTTCAAAAAATGTAAAATTTGGTCTCCAAATACATATTAATATGGAGAACAAGATGAACGGTTCGAATCGACTATTAGAATTTGAAAACTCGAATATAGAGCCGTAACACGGTAACAAATCGTAATATGCATAGTACCATAGACTCACTCGTTATAATTTACGGATAATTTGTTTATCGAGTTAGCATGTTCTGCTGCTGAGTCTAGCCGTAGCATATGAGAATATTTTAGCGAATTATCATGGTTCAGTCTTAAGAGCGTTCGGCTGTTGAATGTAGCCGGATAGACGAAGCAGGAAATATTTTTTGATTACCGTTGAAAGTTAACCGGCCTTAAATTAGCTGACCCAAACTCAAATTAGGCCCAGTATCAACTCAGACCTAATATGGTAATTGATAAATTATGCCTCCTACAAAACCGCATTACTCTAAACGGATCTTTGGCCCGTTTCGCTTTCACCTGCATATCCGAATCCTCCATTTTCCGTTTCAGAGAAAAACACACAAAACGAATCCGGCGCGTGAGAAAGACGCAGTCACGCAGAAACCAAACCTCAATCGATAGATTCGAAGCAAGACCGTGCTGTGTTGTCCTCTTCGCTAGAACGGTGAGATCAATAAATCAATCTCGAAAGAAAAAGAGAGATCGAGGAGAAGAAGAAGTGTAAAAGGAGAAAACTGAAATTGAAATTGAATAGATGGAGGGGTGGGACGCGGGGACGAAGTCGGCGCTGACGCAGATCCCGCTGCTGAGTAGTCGTGCGGGGCCTCGGGACGGGGAAGCGTGGAAGCAGCGGCTGAAGGAGGAGTACAAGGCGCTGATCGCCTACACAACCATAAACAAGACGAACGACAACGATTGGTTCCGCATCTCTCCGACCAACCCCGAGGGCACCCGTTGGGAAGGCTCCTGTTGGTATGTCCACAACCTCCGCCGCTACGACTTCCCCCTCCAGTTCGACATCCCCGTCACATACCCCGCCACCGCACCTGAGATCGAACTCCCCACACTTGACGGCAAGACTCACAAGGTCCCCTCCTCTTTCTTTTTCTCTCATAGAATTCTTCTTTGATCATTTAGGCTTAAAGATTGTTACTGTCAACAAACACAATGCCAATCGGATTAAGCTGTTGGGACATATTTACACCTGGGTGTGGATTTTTAGATTGGTTGAAGAAGACTGGATACTCTCTTAAAATTGGGTGTAAAATGGATTGTTTGACAAATGTGCCTTTTAGTTGTGGACTGCTTAGTTTACCTGATATTTTGTGCTATGGATGTCAATTTGGATCAGATGTACAGAGGAGGAAGGATATGCCTGACGGTTCACTTCAAACCTCTTTGGGCAAAGAACTGGTATTTTGTTCTTCTTTTTTATTAATTTTTCATCAATTCCAATTTCCACTATGGTGTGTTTCAGCTTCTCTAATTTGTGTCGTGATCTGACTTGCCCCATTTTTTGTTGCTCATGACAGCCCAAGGTTTGGGATAGCACATGCACTGTGTCTAGGTTTGGCGCCTTGGCTGGCTGCAGAGGTACCTATCCTTGTCGATTCAGGCATGGTGAAGCACAAGGACGATGAAGTCGCACCGTCTCAATCTTCTTCTTAAGTATATTGGGATTTGGGACTGTGCTTACCTATTTTTGAGAGAATTGTTATTTTATATAGGTGTCTTAGAGGGCAGTAATTGATAGATGTGTGTTCTGCGGTTGTTATAATAATCAATGTGGTTTTCTGAATGAGGTGATATCTGCTATGTTTAATGATTGTTATGATGTTAAGTTAAAAGCTAGAAGCATCTGATGATTCAATTAATTTGTGCATCTTGTTTGGCAAAGTGGTATTAAAATTAGATGTTCTTCCTGTTATCTTTCTTTGTTTCCTAAGACAGATAAATTATTCATTTGTTGCTACCATATCAATGTCGCAGCACAATTTCTATGAGACGCATGAGTTCCACAGACTTTAGTTATTGGTTTATACCAGGAATCTCTCAGCCAATATCCAGTTAAAGCTCGTGTATCTTCTTATGATCTATTTTGTAAATTTTTATGGAATTATGGAAGTTTTTTCTATACTACATAATGTGATACACAACACTGAAAATTTGAGCAATTATTCCTTTTTAATGTAAGAATTTTGTGAACGAGTAAACATAGTCAAACTTCTTGGTTTGCAAAGAATTACACGTCGACGATTGCTAATGAACGAGGCAATCGGCAGTAATCTTATGTTTTCTATTGAGGCTATTAACAAAGGAAAACAACGATAACAAAGAAAAACAACGATTTCTAGCACGAATTCCAGGACTTCTGAGAAGTTTCCATATAAACCTTTCTCGGACGATGCACCAATTGATACTTCCAATATAAAATAAATTTGACGACTTTGCAAAAAAAAGAAACAAATAAACAAATTTGACGCACAGGTTGGCAAAAGCGAAGAATTATGGTATATTATAAGTTGCTCCCTAAAATTAATATTGAAGTACCACAGGATGGCAAGAGGGATTGACTAATTTTGCCAGACCCCAAAATTGCTGCTGCTGAGCAAACGCTCAGATTACAAAATTTTCTTTTCCTAAGTAGGAAACAAAAAAAAAAAGTATAAATAATCTCATCTATCAAAATCTATACAGGAATCTACGAGTTTACCCGCTTCCCTACATCAGATAGCATGCAGAAGTCAGTATCTGCATCTCCACTTCTAATGAAAATCCACCTGCATTCTTCAGCTGGTGCCACTAACAAATCTGCTCTTAAGTGAGGTTTGTTGTTTGCAACATCAAAATTTCCTTCAGAGTTGAAAAAAAAAAATGCAGTTAGGATATAAAAAAGGGCGAGGACCAGACAGTTTTTAATCACGTTCAATGTATGGTAAATAATAAATAGTTGATGACCCTAACAAACTCAGCTAATTTATTGGGTGAAAAAGGGCGTGAAATTTAAATGGACAGTACTTGTGTCTGACATGAACAATCCATCTATGTGCATAAATTTTAGGTCTAGCTTCATGCAAGCTAAAAGAGCAAAGCAGTTGCATAATTTATGCCTCTAATACTAAACAGCATTCTATTCTTTTATGATGAATCAACCACATTAATATAAAAGAACCCTCTTGCACATCATAATATCAGAAATTTAAACAAGTAAAAAGGTTATAGCTGGTTACCTAGCCGTTAACATTAAGGTTCTCCAAGAGTTCCCACCCTTTTGGATAGGGAAGATTTTTGGATTCCAAATGGAGATGCCAGTTTAAAATTTTATTGCAGCCAGGTGGTACCGCTTCCATCTCATTCTCATCTTCTACCAGCTGTTCTATAAAAGTTGTCTCCTGCATTCCGATTTCAATTTTCATTGCTAACTGATTTTTTTTTTTCTAAATTAAGAGACTGAGTGATGTGACATTTCAATTTTGTCATTTGCAGCATCAACAATTCCTGTTTTCTAATTTTGGGTTTTGAACCGAGTTTCCTTCCAGAAAATCATCTACTGTAATCAATTAAGGTTAATGAAAATAGGGGCTGGACCCCTGTTGTTTTCTTAAAAAAAGTTTGGGTTTTGGTCTCTGAGAATTCTAATTTGTCCCATTCTGGTCCTATTATCATCTTTCATTAAAAATTGTATATCAATCATAGTCGTTGTTACTATTGACTTGGACATTTTGGGTATATTATTCTAATAAAAAGCATGCATTGACAAAAAACAAAGCTGGGATCAGTAAGGTTACAAGTGGAAAATTTATTGTTCACAAAGTTGGAAATTTAGACTTTTCAGGACAAAGAAGAAGAACTGAGTGAGACCTTCTAGCGCGTATATCTCTATCTTATTCTTGGAATTTACATTAGAAGCAAGAAGATGGATTGATAAAAACCATTACGGATTAGTAAGACTGGTAACAACTATCAAAAAAAAGTTTACCGCCTGACATAGTAGTTAAACCTTTGCTCCAAGAAAGATTCACTTGACAGTTGACACCCACTCAGCACTCAAAATGCTTTAATATGTTATTGATTTTTGGAAAAAGTTATGTGACACAATCCCACTAAAGAGAATAACACCATTCACGCATGTAATGATTGATTTTATAAAGAACAAGAACAGATGATACCTGAAAACCTTCCGGAACGGTGTCAAGCTGACGTATGGCATTCCAAGCAACATGGTATCTCCTCTTAGGGTCCCACAGCAAGGTGCTATTGAATGCAAATCCCGACATGTCAACATGAAATCGCCTCAGCCTCTTGCTCTTTTCATTCGTATGCCATCCTATAACTCGGTCACCATCACATACCGGGCCTTCCAATATCGCCTTGTTTTTTCCTTGTGCGAGCATTGCAACTGGCCATGTACCGAATTTCCTACATATTTCCATTCAGTTTTCCCTCTCAGTTACTGTTCTCAAAATTTAAAAAAAAAAAAAAAAAGAAAGAGGAAAGAAATGGCACGTACCTGATTCGTCTAATTCGGTCAAACAACTCAAGAGAATATACATTATCATCATCAGCAAAGTAAATTATCCCATCCAACTGATGTGTCTCAATGTGTTCAAGTGCGGTATTCCTTTGGTGAACCCCTCTATCCTTCAAATTTGTTGAATTGTACTTTGGGCAAACCAAGTGCCTGTTTTAGTGGTTTTCATCAACTTCATATGTTATGCCAAGTAATTTCAGTAAACATATACTACAATTAGAATTATAATCTAAAAATTGAATAAAATTCAAAATTTTACCAACCTGTACATAACACCGCTCTTACTAAGAAGGTGAGCTGTCTCAGGAGTAACAGTCTCTCCCCCCTCCACCACAATCCAAAGCAATGGTGGTTCAACCAGCCGTAAGGTGTGTGCCAATCGATTCAAGTAGTAACCTTGCGCTGCTCTGTTATACGTAGGTGTCACCACAATCACCAATTTTCCAACTTTGACAGCACTCCCACTATCCATAATTGCTTGTTCGATCCGGTTGCGACTCGGTGGAGAGATGTGTTCCGTTTGGAGCCCCGGGGAGACAGAATGGAAATCGACTCGTTGTCTCGGCAAGAGAGACGGGAGACCAAAAGGGACGGTGTGGCGGTCGAGGTCGAAATGGAGGTGCGCGAAGGGGAAGAGGCCAAACATGAATCCGAGGAGAAAGAAAAGGAGAAATCGGTAAATTGGGCGTCGATACAAGAGAACGAAAGGGAAGGAAGAAGATGGAGGTAACATTTGATTTTGATTTTGGTGCCTGAATTTAGAAGAAGAGGAGAGTTGGAGGCGGTGGGGGGAATGGTGGTGAGGCAACGGAGACAGCGTCCGGCGGATCGACGCCATTTTCGGGTCAGAGTCGACTAAGAAATCCGACCCGGGAAGAGGAGTAAAGTGGTAAAACCGTAGAAGGGAAGTGTATATTGATTAGCTCACATAAATTATGAAAAAAAAAATATATATGAAGAGAAAATAAATAGCGAGAAAGAGAAAAGAGAATTGTTTTTAGTGGGTGATGGCACTTGGCAAGTATTAGTATTTGTCTGCTGAGCTGTACAGTGTGAATACCAGAATACCAGATTACCAGTGTGAATACCAGAGGAGATGTGGAAGGAAGGAGACAAAAGGCAAAGTGTTTGCAAGTGCTAAAATCCTTGGATAGTCTCCTGTGGGCTCTAGCTGTGGGGGAGGGGAGAGGGAAGGGAAGAATAAGATGCATGCAAATCAATTTATTAGTGGATAAAAAAGTATTTAGTTAGGCATTTGGGCCCCATTAGGAAGTGGACCAGAATATATATTTTATTGGATACTAACCTTTCTAGTTAGTCAACAATGCAGATAACAATCTAATTATTTCCTTCAATCAAGCTTAATTATAGCAGCACAGCGGGAAGACAAAAAAAAAATACTATTGCAAATAGTATAGCTATAACAGAAGCTATCATACGTAGCAATTTTTTCATTTCAAATTTTACATTTTATATTTATATTAATTATCAACATAATCAATATTAAAGAATTGAGATAACAACTAAATGACAACTAATTTAAGTCTATACTTTTTATCAATTATGTAAATAAGAATGAAAAAAAAATCTAAAAAGTTACATTATTTAATAATTCATATTTCATAGTATTACATATTATATTATAATAGACGAAGAGCAATTAATTTTATAAGTTAATGAAGTCAATATACATATTTAAACATTTTATATATAATAATAATCAAAATCATCTTTCAATTGAAACGAACGATAATAATTTTACAAATGAATACTATACGAAGAGCAATCAAAATAAAAATTAATATTTGAATATTTCTCGATATAGAATAAGAGAATAAATCACAAATAAAAATAGAAGCACATAATTTGATTTAGCATACTTATTGTAGAAGACCATGTAGCATTAGAAATAAGAATAGAAGTATAGAAGTCCATATAAATTTCAAAAAAAAAAAAGCCCATGTAGCATAGCAGCAGTTATAGCGCGTCCCGCATAGAGGTAATAGCGGTCAGCTATTATAGCTATAGCCGTCGTAATTGAGTTAGCGCACTTTCATCTTATAGCTTAGCGTTTATTGTCCGAAAAAGCTATAGCGCTACTATAGCTAGCTATTTAGAACACTGCCTACAATAGACCAAATCAATAAAAACAAAGAACAATAAATTTCATTCAAATCTACCATATTAATTAACTTGTGAATTTTGATTAGCGTATCAAAATTAATTAAATGATGAGTACTCCTAATTTTTAAAGGAGATTACTATTCTAAGCACATAAATTCTACTTTTGAGTGCTAAGATAATAC
Organism: Carex pumila; assembly: GCA_033356055.1. Lineage (NCBI taxonomy): Eukaryota > Viridiplantae > Streptophyta > Magnoliopsida > Poales > Cyperaceae > Carex > Carex pumila. The sequence continues at coordinate 242,299 of JARJHM010000312.1, forward strand.
TTTTATTTTAAATCCAATTTTATCCTTATTAAATACCTTCTTATTATACTTCTAATTAATTCTTGCTATCAATTATGGAAGGATAATTCATGAAGCTTTTTGTTTAAATAATTCCTACCATTAATTACTGCCTATCAGTAATGTACAACTTCATATTGATTCAAATTTCAAACGGTCTGAAAAGTTTTTATAAGTAATTAAATGACGAGATAATTTATTGAGACTAATAAAAAAAATGGTGAACAAATCTTCTCTATTTCATCCAACGAAAATTATTTGAATAAAATAATATGGTCAAATTTTGTTAGTTCCAAACTTCCAATATGTGCAACTAAAATTATGAAAATATATAACATGTTAAATTATGGAACCTCCTTAAAAGTTAATAAACTTTTCATTTTATTTGTAAATTAAATAGATAATTTTATTTTATGGTGATCGTTTATTGTCATGTGATTGGGTTAAAAAAAAATTAATTTCAATTTTTTTATCATTTTATAGTTCAAGGTAGAAGTAGTTAGATTAATTATAACTTGAAGAATCACCAGTATGGCACCAACATGTTGTGCTATTGACTGAATTAATTAGTTTTCAAATATAAAAAATAAGCAGCCTAGTCAAGATAAAAAAATTGGGATCGACTAACTGTCCCCCTACTTCTGTCCCCTATCTGTTCCTCGCACTAAAAGACAAAAAAATTAGTTAAAACGTGCTAACTACCACCAAAGAGCAAGATTAATAGTCAAAACGTATAGTATTCATACCTACGAATTTATAGTATTCATACTTATTATTAGAACCATTCGTCATATGTAAACACAAGCTGGAGGGGACCAATAACGACTAGGGGGATCGCTGATGTCTTGTGACAGCCTGGATTGGAGACCACAATCGTCTGAAAGCGACATTTGCCAAGATTGGAAACCACTACAACGAATCTATATATTATTCATATCTAAATAAAGAAGTATTCATATCTAAACAAATGAAGTATTCATACTGACGATTATGAAAGATTCATACATGTTTGAAATAATTTATACAATTCAAAGTCAGATTCATCTCTCTCACCCCACCTCTTTCAAAAGTATTCATACTGACGATTACGAAGTATTCATACGTGTTCGAAATAATTTATATAATTCAAAATTCATTGTCAAATTCATCTCTCTCACCTCATCTTTTTCAAAAAGTATTCATATCTAACATGAAGTATGCATATCTAACAAATGAAGTATTCATATCTAACTAATGAAGTACTCAATATCTAATAAATGAAATATTCATATATATAACTATTCATATCTAACTAATGAAGTATTCAAATATGACACTAACAATATTCACACCTGACACTAATAATATTCACACCCGCTCAGATTGGGACAAAAAATAAAGGTTGTTAGGGGGACAAAAAAGAAAGGTTGAAAATGATGAATTTTGACCACGTGGGAGAACAAAAAAAAAAGTTATTAGGAGGACAGATTCAAAAAGGACAACATCTTTACTCAAAAAAATTATGAGACTGAAATATTATTAATATGCTCGGCCAAAAAAATAATATATGTATATGAGAAAGAGAGAGAGAGAGTTTTTCATGCACATTATTGGTATCAAATATTTTCAATGTATATAGTTAGCTGCTGGTACATACTTTAGTTCGAAAATATTTCACTGCTAATGTTAGTCATATAAAATAAAGAGAACACTGAGGTGTTACAAAATTAGGTCTAATTTAGTTTAGGGAGATCTCTCTTTCCTTTCTTTCAATTTTCTTTTCCTTTTAATTGTAATCATGATCATATGGACAAAAGTCAAATAATTACATTCATTATTAATGAATCCATAAATATATAAGATTTGCTATTTGTATTGTTAAGTCTTAAATGTTTTCTTTATTAACAATAACTTACTTTAAAAGAAAATTTATTAAGAATAAAGTTGACTTGCTCGCCTGATTAATTGCAGTGAAAACAAAAGAGAAAAAATTCTCTTAGCTCTCCATAATAGAAATCTTGCATTCAAAATAGCGCTCTCTATTTTTAAAAGGCCTGATTTTGAAACTTGTAAGAAAACTATTGATAGATAGGATACAGTACCTGAATTCTCGATTCACATCCTCTCAGGTTACCGGACTGAGTACAATTGAATAGGACAACCCAAAATTGATATTTTTGACTTGGCACGAAACTCAAAGCATAAATAATATTCCCCATGTGCCATCCCGAGAAAGAACCGATTGAGAGTAAATCTGGACCATCCGTTTCAATTGTGTTGAATCAGGTACCTGAGAGGATACGGATCCTGAATTCTCTATCTAGCCTAACCTGGTATATTTTTGTACAAATCCAGTTATATAAAATTTAATTAGGCACGCGATTTCCTACTTACCTTAAAAAAAAAAAAAATAGTTAATGAATCCAATATTTTTTAATGAGTATCTACTCTCAGTGGCAACTTCAATTTTATAAGCTTAAAATGAAAGAAACCAGTCTCATAATTTGTAAAAGGAAGATCAAGATAGAGAGGAGAGAACATTTCAAAGCACACATTTTTGTGTTTCTACTTTTCTTTTTGTTTTAATCGCGAGTGTCAAATGAAGATGGTCCTTGTCGTTACATCAATTTATCCACACATACATTAGAGAAATTATGACAATTCAAATTTATTATGATAGGCATCAATAGCTTCTTTTTAAAAAAAAATCTATCGATGTAGATAATCAATTGGCATTATTTTTTCATGCTCTTAATTTCCCTCAAAATAAAAATAGAAGTACTGTAAATTTCTAGAACTATAATTATAATTGTTACAAATCACATACGAAAGTTTTGGTTTAAATTATAAATATTGAAAGCATGTTAAACCGCTAAAGAGTAAAGACATATAAAATAGAAATATTTAAATCCTGTTCGTTACATACTGCACCTTTTCAAAAAGACAATCATATCAGGAACTGAAGTTACTAACTTTTTCTATTAATAGTTTCTTAGTTATCTGAAGTTCTAAACTCTCAAGACCCAAGAAAGAAAGAAGTCTGAAAGGTATATCGTCAGGTCAAGGTGTATAGGTGAGGCCATTTTCCACCTTGCAAAGCTTAGTCCAACGACTTGACCTAACTCCTGGGCCCACATGATAAGATCATACCGAAATTTTTATTAATAGGAAAATAAATAAATATGAAGTATTTCGTAAAAATTTAATTTGTGAGAAAAATGTGATAGAGATGTTATGAACTATCACGGTCAGTTTAACAATAAAATTACTGCTAATGAATCGAACTAAAATCTGAAGTTGACCGTTGTTGTCTATCACGGTGGGTGAAATTTTGAAAAAAAAAATATATATATATATATATATTCTTTTTGTTTATCACGGATAGAGGATACAAACTTTGACTATATAAATTCTTAATTGAACAGGAGGAGAATCTCAGAGTATACGCATCTGCGCGAATTAATTTTAATATATAATATATTATTTTATTTTATTTTATGATTATTTTTCATTGAAAATTATAGTAATTTATTCACCGATAATTCTAAATTAATTTGTATTACAAAGAAGTCTAATTAGATATATATTATTTTATTTTATGGTTATTTTTCACCGAAGATCCTAGTAGTTTATTATCTGATAACCTTAAATTAATTTGCATTACAAAGAAAGTCTAATTAGATATATATTATTTTATTTTATGGTTATTTTTCACCGAAGACTCTAGTAGTTTATTTGCCGATAACCCTAAATTAATTTTTATTATAAAGAAATCTAATTAGATATATATTATTTTATTTTATGGTTATTTTTCACCGAAGAACCTAGTAGTTTATTCGCCGATAACTCTAAATTAATTTTTATTACAAAGAAGTCTAATTTGATATATATTATTTTATTTTATGGTTATTTTTTACCGAAGACCCTAGAAGTTTATTTACAGATATCTCTAAATTTATTTTTATTACAAAGAAGTGCAATAATATATATATTATTTTATTTTAGTTTGTGATTATTTTTCACCGAAGATCCTAAAAATTTATTTGCCGATAACCCTAAACTAACTTTTATTACAGAGTAGTCTAATAAAACTTTAGAATTCATAACATAATAAAATTACTAGAGGTAATTTTTATTATTTTTTCTACATACATATAAAAAAATATTGCATTTTGATTTTATTTTAATTTGAGGCAAGCACTTGGAAATTTTTATTTCGATGTTCAAATTTATCTTAAATCGGTGAATTTTTCCAACTTGATGTTAATTAATATAAGGTTGAAAATAATGTAATTTATTTATTGTGTAAATTTTTTATTTCATAAGTCATTATCTCAAAACATAACTTTTATATCTCAAAATAAATTCAGGGCTATCGGCAAATAAATTTTTATATCTCAAAATATAACTTTTATATCTCAAAATAAATTCAGGGCTATCGGCGAATAAACTTTTATATCTCAAAACATAATTTTTTAATAAAAATTAGTTTAGGACTATCGGTGAATAAATTTTTAGAGTCTTCGGTGAAAAATAATCACAAACTAAAATAAAATAATATATATGTTATTGCACTTCTTTGTAAGAAAAATAAATTTAGAGATACCGACGAATAAACTTCTAGGGTCTTCGGTGAAAAATAATCATAAAATAAAATAATATATATCAAATTAAACTTTGTAATAAAAATAAATTTAGAGATATCGGCGAATAAATTTCTAGGATCTTCGGTAAAAAATAACTATAAAATAAAATAATATATATCTAATTAGACTTCTTTGTAATAAAAAATAATTTAGAGTTATTAGCGAATAAACTACTAGACTCTTCGGTAAAAAATAATTATAAAATAAAATAATATATTATATATTAAAATCAATTTGCGCAGATGCGTATACTCTGAGATTCTCCTGTTCAATTAAAATTTTATATAGTCAAATCAGTTCGTATCCTCTGGCATGATAAACAACAACGGCCAGAATATATATATATATATATATTTTTCAAAATTTCACTGGCCGTGATGAACAATAACGGCCAGCTTCAGATTTTATTTCAATTCTTTAGCAGTAATTTTTTTGTTAAGCTGGTCGTTATAGTGGACTATCACGTTTTTCTTAAAAATTGAAATTTTACGAAATGCTTCCTCATAATATTTATTTATTTATTTAATTTTCTATTAATAAAAATTTCCGTAAGATCATGTTACGCTCGGGTCATCCTATCATGATACATTAAATATTTGTCATCATCTAACAGCAGCACACTATCCAATAGGGACCAACCAAATGGGTTTATTATTATTTTTTTCAATTTAAAATTCCGGTTCGTTTTGACAATCCCAGATATCGAAATGTACCAAAATCTGGATTAAACTTTCATTTGATTTCATTTTGGTAGCTTCTACCAATTATTAAAAAAAAAATCATTTGATTTCGACCAATATTCAATTAATTTAATTTAAAAGACAATAAAATGGAAATTTGGGGGGGGGGGGCGCAAAATCACAATATTGCTTGCATTTGTGATTTTTCAAGTACAAAACAGTACAACACATTTATACCTATAAACAAGATCCTTCAAATTAAGGTTCCTTTTCAATGTTCTGTTGCAATAAATGATCATCTGAATAGCCAAAATTTGTAAAAAAAATGAACAAAATCATTTCTTCAAGAACAACGTTTAACATCAATTTTCAAAAGACAGTATTGCAAGGTACCTCCCAAGTCATGATAAATGGACTATTAGGAAAGAAAATAATCCGACAAGGAGATCCACTCTCTCCATCAATATTTATTATAGCGATGGACTTCCTAGCCCGCTATCTACAAAAGTTAAATCAAACTGGAGCCATCAGATTACCGGTTTCGGAGATGAGGCCGTGCTTATTGTATGCAGACGACGCTTTGCTTTTTTACAAACCAGATGCAAGCCAAGCTCAGGCTCTCAAAATAGCGCTAGGGGTCTTCCAGCAAGTGTCAGGATTGCAAATTAACATGCAAAAGTCTGAAGCAGTCTTCAGCGGGGTAGAGCAAGAACAAGCAATGCAGCTGTCAGACATCTTCGGCTGTGAACAAAAGAGCTTTCAATTTACCTACTTGGGAATCCCTCTATCGGATAAACGATTACCAAGGTCGGCACACCTACTGTTATTGCACAGAATAAGCAAGAGACTCGAGGGTTGGACTGCCAAACTTCTCTCCATGGCTGGTAGACTAGTTCTAATAAACTCAATCCTTTCATCATTGCCCATCTACTTCATGTCGGTCCTCAAGCTACCGCAATGGGTAATTCATGAAATAGATAAGGCAGGACTGGTCGAAAGGATACAACTTAGTGAATTGGGAAGTTGCATGTGAAACAAAGAAAATGGGGGGATTGGGAGTGCTAGATCTGAGAAAATTCAATGAGGCTCTACTCTTGAAATGGATGTGGTGGTGATTTCAGCCGGAGCACAGATTATGTAAGCTACTGTTCCACCAAACGGCAGCAATTGAATTAGGCATACCGCATGCATCGGTGTTTACACTCATTAAAGGAGAAATCAGAAATTTCTTCAATTGCGCAACGAAATGGATGCCGGGAGACGGCAGTACCATTCTGTTATGGGAGCACAACTGGGGGGCCGGCACCATGAAATCAATGCTGCCAAACCTTTACACCTTCTCTGTTAACAGTGAAATCACATTGACACAAGCGGTGATGGCACTGCATGAAGGGATCCAACACCAATTCAGACAAAATTTATCTTTGGAAGCACAACAAGAACTGTTACAACTACATGGCTATCTACAGGAAGTACATTTAGATCAAGATAAGCCAGATGCAATAACATGGAACTGGACCACGAACGGCTGCTTTACTGTCAAGACAGCATACCGATACCTGAAAGAAGCGCCAAGGATTAAAGCGCATGTTTCGAAAATATGGAAAATTAAGGCCCCTCCAAGAATGAAGGTGTTCTTATGGTTGGCATCAAGAAACAGCATTCTCACGCATGACAATCTACAAAAGCGGGGTTGGGAATTGGCTAGTGTCTGTTTACTATGCAGATCGGCGGTAGAGACTGGAAAGCACCTGTTTGAAGATTGTATTTTTACAAGGCAGCTATATAACCAAATTAAAACATATAGACCAGGACAAGGTTGGCCGCAAGTTCTGACTATGGAGATAACAGATGCAATCAAGGCTGGTACCATGAACAGTACACAAAGGACAGCAATGACCATTATGTTCTTTGTTCTGTGGAGAGAGCGATGCGCAAGATGTTTAACAGACTCAACCAAAAACATTCAAGAACTGATGGAAGAATTTGTATGGCAGCTTAAATTTTATGAGAATAGACCCTCAGTGGCAGGGGGTAGGGGTGTCATATAAATGGGAGAATTACAACTGACGAGAAGGACCTTTCTGCATTTTTACAATTTTCAGAATTTTTAGATTTTTGCAAACTGCTTTCAAATCTTCTTGTTATTTTAGACACCTTAGGTATTTCTTTTGGTTAGGATAGTTTACTTTCTTCACAGCTCAATTCTTATGAGCCTTTTTTCATTTATTTCATTTCAATACTGCAAGTTGCACAACCAGTAACACATTTTCTTTTTATCAATCAAATACGGGCTAGATTCATATTTCTACTCAAACAAAAAACCTCAATTTTCAAAGCACTAATACATTTTGCCAAGAATTAGTTATTGAAGGAATTGCTTATGTTTTTGTCTTCTCAGACCCACCAGGATAGTTTATAATAGGTACATCAGACCCAATCATGCTGTACAAACAAACAATCATATAACAAAAGCAATTCTGTTAGGATCATACAAGTAATGGAACTTAAAATAACAACCAGCACCATTGATCGGATCTCACAGTTTGAGAAACTGCATATACATAAAATCACACATACAATCAGTACTACATTTTTATGCATTATGAAGCACAAAAAACCGGATAGCAAAAGTATTAACTCAAGATTAAGAACAACATATATGTAAGATTAGTAAAATAAGCTTAAGATTGACCTAAGTGAGACCTATCGTTGTAATGGTTCAATGACCGTTACAACGAAATAAATAAATTCGTGACGCATAAAATAGGTTTTAGCGTCACCGAACGCTAACCCTTTCAGAGAATTTCTGTGGTGGGAACCGTTGTCACGGCCATTGATCGTTATCAACAGTAACTACCATTATACTCCAAATTGCTAAGATTAACCTACCGTTGTAACGGTTCCCTGTACCGTTGCAATGGTTAGCACCACTTACTTTCTTTTTATCAGTTCACTATAAATAAAAGCTATACCAAAGTTTGGAGAATAACTCTAGCCACCTCCAACTTCAATATTTCATATTTACAGATCTAAAGAAAACCGTTGTTGCTTATGCATTCAAACTTTAATATACACAATCAATCCCAAGCTTATTCAATCAATCAAACAACTCCTAGAGTGATCCCGCGTAATCGAATCATTTGCTACTTCGAGCCTTGTGCTCACCTACCAATCCTTGAGTCCTTGTGAATCAGATTGTCTTGTCAGGATCGTGTGACTTCCCAGAAGATTGTAAGAGTTCACCGGTTCCAAAGACACGCTATCTAGAAGGTCGCAATCCCCGGAGACGCGGGCGTTAGTGCCAAACTCCGTAAACAACTCTCGTATCAAGTGTCTCTAAACTCTACTATTTATTTTACATTTGGTTTAGGATAAATGTATTCTAGTTTTCGTCAAAAATAACTTATAGACACGCTATAATATTATTTCTTAGACCAAAAATATAAAAAATCTATTCACCTCTCCTCTAGGTGCCTTTGGGATCAACAGTTTTAACTCTCCTTCTATTATTAAATACTAGTATCGTACCCGTGCATTGCGACGGGAACATTATAAAATTGAATCAACAGTGAAAACAAGACCGGTAGCTTGAGGAAGGTACTCGTCAAACTTTGGCTTCAGCCTTGGATGGCCTGGTACACTGTCAAGTGCACTGGTACCGCCTTTTTCTTTTGCTTTTCCTGTCTCACCAAGAAAAAACCAAAATAAAACAACTCACAATATAAATCGCAGGAAATGCCTTCAGTGCCAAACTTGCAAAAAGGATCTCATAATTCTTTGGTTAAGCTTGACATGTGTTTATTTCAAGTATATTCTGATCCATTTAAGCTTTACAATACAGACACCCAAATAAAGTTTCCAAGAAAGCACTTAGATAAAAAGAAATATTACATCAAGAATTTAATTTAATCAAAGGAAAAGAAATACCTTACAGTCCCTCGTAACTTTAATTTGAGTCACTGTAAGGTATTTTGAACATTGTTCGAATGATGGATTTAATTGTGAGTAGGGCTGCCAATGAGTCGAGCCGACTCGCAAATTAATGAGTTGAGCGGCTCAATATTTCATAACAAAGCAGACTTGAAATTGAAAAAAGCCTAAATTCGACTCGGCTCCATTTTGAAAGAAAAAACTTAACTCGGCTCGATTCATGTAAACACTTGGCTTGACTCGGTTCGACTCGCGAGTTCACGAACCGGCTCATATTTTTAAACCATTAATTGAATTTTGTCAAATCGGCTCAGCTCATATTTTGTCAATGATCATTGTTTCTCTCTTCCGCTCGCGCCTTATTATTCCGCGTCGGTGCTTTGTATGTACGAAAAAGAATTCATATCATCTAAGGTAACTGAAATTTGAACAGACCGTCCGATTTACCTTGGAACAAATGTTAAAGCGATCGCGTGCATTTAATCACGGGACGAATGGTCCATATTCAAACTAAAAAATTGAGTTACCTTAGAGAGAATCCTTATTCTGCGCAAATCCGTACTATAAAAAGCTTTGTATTCTAGTATTTAGTTTTTACAGTTAAGAATTGTTCCCAGGGATATTAATAGATGGGAAGGACTAACGGTACCCCCTATCAGTCCCATAAACGTCCTGCACACTAAAAGACAAATAACTTTTGACAGGGGACCACTAACTGACTCCAACATTTAATATGGGGGTATTTATACTCTGAGTTAATAGTCAAAATGTATAGTATTCATACTTACGAATATATAATATTCATACTTATTATCAGAACCATTCGTCATATGTAAACACAAGCTGGATGAGACTAGTAATGACCAGGGAGACCGTGGACGTCTTGTGACAGCCTGAATTGGGGACCGCAACCGTCTAAAAGCGACATTTGCTAAGATTGGAGACTATTACAGCAAATCTATATATTATTCATATCTAACTAAAGAAGTATTCATATCTAAACAAATGAAGTATTCATATTAACGATTACGAAGTATTCATACATGTTTGAAATAATTTATACAATTCGAAATTCAAAGTTAGACCTTTCTTCATGCATATCTAACAAATAAAGTATTCATATCTAACTAATAAAGTATTCATACATGTTTGAAATAATTTATACAATTCAAAATCAGACCCTTTTTCTTGAACACCTCTTCTAAAAATATTCATATCTAATAACATGAAAGCATATCTAACAAACGAAGTATTCATATCTAACAAATGAAGTATTCATATATTTTTGAAATAATTTATACAATTCAACATTCAAAAGTCAGATTCGTCTCTCTCACCCCACCTCTTCCAAGAAGTATTCATATCTAACTAATAAAGTATTCATGTGTTCCACTGTGACAACTTTTGCTGGGCTAGCATGGACCCCCTAAAATGGTGCACCACGCTCTCCTCGCCGAATCTTGACGGTGCACCATGCTCTCCTCGTCGGATCTCGACGGTGCACCACGCTCTCCTCACCGGATCTCGACGGTACATCATGCTCGCCTCGCCAGATCTCGACCGCCATCACAACTGTCGGCGTGGGTAGATGGTGGCGAGCAGTAGAGGAGAAGAACAGGGTGAGTTTTGAGTTGTGTTGAATTTTATTTTTTCTTTCTAAAAGAAGATTGAAGATGGTGAGTTTTGACCATGTGAGGGAACAAAAAATGAAGGTTGTTAGGGAGACAACATCTTTACTCTTAATAGATTCTATGCGAAACGAAATGAGAATATGAGATGCTTTTATTTATTAAATTTATGTGCATTTTATCATTTTCATTAAAATTAAATAATAGCCAACGAGTAAATATCGAATAAATCTATAATTTACATTTTTTTTAAATTACATAATTTAACTTCAAATTATAGCGAGCAAACAAATATATTAAACACTTCATGGACGTAGTATTATAAAATATAAAATTTATAAAATGTAATTATTAGTTAAATAAAATGATGTAAAATAGTGTAATTCAATTTGTCATAAATTATTAGCTAAAAAAATTATATCAAAATGTTGTATACATTAATTTTATCATGTTTATTACATTAAAAATTGTTTAAAATATTTTATAAATTGTCATCATAATAATAAAAAGAATAAAGATACTGTCCCCCCTTTCCAGTCCCCTATCTGTCCCCCCCCGATTAATGGTTTATGGTAGTTAATTAATGCAATTATTAGTAGTTCCCCACTAACTATAATTGAAAATCCCTCGCTGAACTTCAAATTTTCCTTCTCCGAGTCTCTTTCTCGGCTTGGTGCACCGTCGAGATCCGGCGATGAGAGTGTGGTGCACCGTCGGGATCTAGCAAGGATAGCGTGGTGCACCTTCGAGATTCGACGAGGAGAGCGTGATGCACCATCGAGATCCGACGAGATCAGGCGAGGAGAGCGTGATGCACCATCGAGATCCGACGAGATCAGGTAAGGAGAGCGTGATGCACCATCGAGATCCGGGCGGGAGAGCATGGTGCACCATTGGAGGGGTTCATGCTAGTCCAGCGAAGGTTGTCAAAGTGGAACATATGAATACTTTATTAGTTAGATACGAATACTTCATTTGTTAGATATGCATACTTCATGTTAGATATGAATACTTCTTGGAAGAGGTGGGGTGAGAGAGATGAATCTGACAATAAATTTTGAATTATATAAATTATTTCAAACATGTATGAATACTTCGTAATCGTCAGGTGGGGTGAGAGAGATGAATCTGACTTTGAATTTTGAATTGTATAAATTATTTCAAACATGTATGAATACTTCGCAATCGTCAGTATGAATACTTCTTAGAAGAGGTGGGATGAGAGAGATGAATCTGACTTTGAATTTTGAATTGTATATTATTTCAAACATGTATGAATACTTCGTAATCGCCAGTATGAATACTTCATTTGTTTAGATATGAATACTTCTTTATTTAGATATGAATAATATATAGATTCGCTGTAGTGGTCTCCAATCTTGGCAAATGTCGCTTTCAGGCGGTTGCCGTCCCCAATCCAGACTGTCACAAGACGTCAGCGGTCCCCCTGGTCGTTACTGGTCCCCTCCAACTTGTGTTTACATATGACGAATGGTTATGATAATAACTATAAATACTATAAATCCGTAGATATGAATACTATATGTTTTGACTATTAATAAAATAACATTAATCTTGCTCTTTGGTGGTAGTTAGTACGTTTTAACTTTTTTTTTGTCTTTTAGTGCGGGGGACAAATAGGGGACTGAACTAGAGGACTATTAGTCGATCTCTAATAAAAATTATATAATTATATCTATAAATAAAATAATTTATATATAATTTCAGATTTATTCATTTCCCTATTAAAATAATGGATATAAATAAACTCTTATTCAAATCATTACTCGATAAGTTAACGAATTTTTTTTATTATCTGTATCTTAACCTAACGAAAATAATTCTTACTTGTATCCATCTTGTCAAGTATGATTTGAATAGGATTAAAAATTCCTTAATTATTTAGCAGCAATTGTACCGATATAACATTAAAAAATCAACAAATTTGAGTAACTTTTCTAAGGAGGGTAAATGAGAGGCTGTTTTTGGCATCTATTTTTACTGTATTATTTTTGCTACTCTGAGATCCAGACACAGGACACTTGATCAATTCTAAAAATATGAGTCGGTGAAAACATTAACAAAAAATATGAGTCGGTTCGTGAGCCGGCTCACGAGTTGAGTCGAGTCGAATCAAGTGTTTACATGAGTTGAGCTGAGTTGAGCTTTTCTTTCAAAATCGAGCCGGGTTAAGAGCCGAATCATTTTGCTTCACTCATTGAGCCGAGCTGAATTTGAGCCGAACCTTAATCATTAGCTGCCCTAATTGTGAGTTGTTATAAAAAAAAAAGGAGATCATACTGGAAATCATGATTTTTCTACCAGAGTCAATACAAGTGCCATCTTGGTATTGTGTCCGACAAATCAACCAGCATAATATAGAGTATGGCTAATATAACATCAGTGTCATTTCAATCTATATAACACCAACTCTAAAACCTATCAAATCGAGTTTAAATGGTGAATCCAAACTGTTCAAACCAACTTACTTTATGAGTGATGTGTTTACATGCAAACTTTTTATACTTTCGAGTTATTTTAGTATCAAATCAAGCGGCAAAAAATTTGAAAAATGAATGTATTAAAATTAACTTAAAAACTCACACATTTGACCGCTTGACTTGATACCAAATAAACTCAAAAACTTAGAAATTTTACATATAAACGCACAACTAATGAAGTAGATCGGTTTAAACGGTTTGGATTCACCATTTAAACTTGATTTAATAGGTTTTGGAGTTGGTGTTATATAGACTGAAATGACACTGATGTTATATTAGCCATACTCCATAATATAATATACCATGAACATTATTACCTAGAGCAATAATAAATTAACCAACATAAACCTCCACAACAGCTGATGGCTGCTAAAAGATTACTTTTTTTTTGCCATACAAGTTCTCCAACATGGGAATTGGGTCCGCATTTAATTCAAACTAAGAAACCATCATTCGAACAATGTTCAAAATACGAAATCAAATCCTCTGCCCACCGGGGGGCAGGAATTTCCTGCCCCCAGAGTCTCTGCGGGTGGGACCGGGGTGGAACCGGTTACTGTTTTAAGGGTTTAACTATTATTACTGTTTTTAAATAGGTCCCACCCGCAGAGACTCAAATTAAAGTTATTAGGGACTGTAAGGTATTTTATTTTTTTTCCTTTGATTAAATTAGAATCACATCAACCTAAATGCGGGTCCATTAGGGTGTGCTTCAGAAGGAGAGAGAACCCTTTCATTAAAAGGAGGGGAGGGGAAATTCGCTGATTTTCGGGTTGCCCATCGTCTTCACCTGCTTCATAAGAGGGGAAACGGAGAGGTAAAGGAAGGGAGAAATTATTGTTCAGAGGGGAGAAGAGAGGGCCTTAACGTTGATTTTCGGCCAGATCTGTCACCCCCGAATTGAGGTGTAAAAATTACTGTTCGAAGGGGCTTCTTCTTCCTTCTGTTCCTTCTCCTTCCTCTACTGGTGTCTGTTCTGAAGCACGCCCTTAAAGTTCCTATGTAATAATCTCATCAAGGATAACAAAAATAAATTAGAGTTCCACACATGGTACCTATTACAAGTATGATTTTACATAAAAAACCAAATTTAGACATAATCCTAGGTACTCAACAAGATCAATGGAAAAGAGAGATGGATGAATCGAGACCTGAATCTTGGTCTTAGCATTGTCGAGGATAGAGAAAATCAAATGTAAGCGAGAGAGCCGCCACGCATTTCCATCCCAAGCTACACTGAAAGACCCTGACATCAAAACATTTTAATTAATCAAAAGCTCACAATAATATGCAATTATATACACATGCTGTAATAATATTTGCTAATCTACACAGACACTAACTCTGTACCCAATGAATGTTTACAGTAACAAAAACAACTAAATGTCATCAATCTTCATAGACGAATTTCCAATACATCATGTAATGCAGACACATTTAGCTCATGTAATACAAAAACAAAAATAATATGTCAAATTTGGTCAGGTATAAACTTACTGTTTAACATTGAGCTTTCTTCTCTTGAGATCGTTAATAGCTTGATCCCCAACTACATACAATAATGGTGAAAATCCTCATACAGCTCTTACATTATCGAACAATTAAAGACTATTAGATTAAATCTCAAGTCCGAAAGTACATCTCCACTGTTAATTTGCCCAAGCAGGTTCTTTACCTCATTTTTAATCTCAACCTGAACAGATAAAAAGAATTAAAATTTGTAAATCAATAAAATCATGAGTAAAATGCCAGAGAAAATTCTACCTTTATCTTGACCAGATCCTTCTCCAAACTATGTGGTCAACCGAACTTCCATCAATCGACTCAGTAATGGCAACCATAGAAAGGGAAGAGACACGGCGTGCCAACATTGAACACCCAGAATGACCCTGACACTGCTGAAACCAAAGCCTATGCCACTCGCAACCCTAACCCTAATATCTGAAAGGGGGCAAAATTGAGGGGAGCACTCAACAGCAACCACAAGTGTGACCACTATAAGAAACAGGGCCACACTCGCAACGAGTGTCGACAGGAAAGAAACGACGATCCCTTCGCCACTGTCCAGTTCGTCTCACAACTCCATCCTTTCAACAACTATCATTCTTCCCCTCTCTCTTCATCTCTATCTATAGAGTCACAGTGCAAACGGTGAAGGAAGGTAGAGTCGCAATCCTTCTTCCCCTTCTCTTTTTCTTTTTTGGAAGAAGGAATCGGGAAGGGAGGGGCGAGATCGGGGAGGGAGGTGCACCCAACGAATTTTTTTTACAAATCTTAGATTTAATCTACACAATTTTTGATTCAAATCCAATGGTGTAGAGCAAAAATGCGTGTGGTAATACGTGTGGCTATACATGTGGTGGGTCCAATTTGATTGGAGGGTTCAGATTCAATCCGAATTTAGATCAATCAATCCCAACCGTTGGAGTTTCTGGATAACTAATTCAATTTAAGATGCATAATATAGAGGGGAGATTTAAAACCATTAACATGAGATGTTTTTACAGCAAGATTTATTGATTGTTATTTTAATGAATAAATATTCTCAAATTTAGTGGAAGAAAATTAAAAGCTGGATAAACAAGTAACTTGAAATTCATCGTTATCTTATCTTGACCCCCGAAGTGGTCAATGTGAACTCGGAGTTCAAAAGGTCATAAATTTGCAAAGAATTGCAAATGAATTGCCTGATGCATTCACAAATACAAATAGAGTTACTAAATCACATATTCCAGCTATAAACGCACCTGCTCGAATTGACATTACAAAAATATCTAATGAATCTAATGTGCGTAGAAAACGTGGAACCCACTTGGTTCTAAGGATGTAAATCCACATAAAAGGAAAGAGCAAAATAAAGTAGTCGGTTCAACCTGAGAAGAGGTTGATGATAAAACTCTTGAAGAAGTCAATAAAATCCTATAAGAGATTAATGGTAAAACTCCTGAAGAAGTCGATAAAACCCCATAAGAGATTGATGAAATTCTAGAAAAAATTCAAGTACCAAATGATTATGAGATTTCTATAAATTATATAATAAATGGTATTATATTAAATAGAAATGAAACACATGTTGATGAAATTTTTTGCATTCGCTATGGCAAGCGATATTATAAACGAAGAAGATAATGTGTCAAAAACTCTGGAAGAGTGTAGATATAGAAATGATTGGCGTAAATGGAAAGATGCCATACAAGCAGAATTAAATTTATTAGACAAACGGCAAGTATTTGAACTTTTAGTCCAAACGTCCAAAGGTGTTAACCCTGTAGGTTACAAATGGATATTTGTCATAAAAAATGAGAAAAATGAGATTGTAAGATATAAAGCAAGGCTAGTGGCGCAATGATTTACACCAATACCTGGAGTCAATTATGAAGAAACGTATTCACCTGTAGTGGATGCAATAACTCTCAGGTTTCTAATAAGTCTGACAGTTACAGAAATCTAAAAATGCGACTTATGGATGTCGTTACAACATATTTATATGGTTCACTTGACAGTGACATATACATGAAAATTCCTGAAGGATTGAAAATGCCTGAAGCATATAAGTCAAAACCTAAAGAGATATACTCTATAAAATTAAGAAGATCTTTATATTAACTAAAATAATCTGATCGAATGTGGTATAATCGACTGAGTACCTTCTAAAAGAAGGATATAAAAATAATGTAATTAGTCCGTATTTTTTCATTAAAAGATCAAATTTAGGTTTCGCAATCATTACGGTGTATGTTGATGATTTAAACATTATTGGATCTCCTGAAGAGATTGAGAATACTGCAAAATTGTTGAATAATGAATTTGAGATGAAAGACCTTGGTGTAACAAAATTTGGTCTCGGCCTGCAGATCAAACATCTAAAGAATAGAATATTTATCCATCAATCAAATTATGTTGAAAAAGTATTAAAAATATTCAATATGGATAAAGCTCATCATTTGAGTACACCAATGGTCATACGATCGCTAAATGCAGAAAATGATCATTTTCGCTCGTAAGAAAATAATAAAAAAGTTCTTGGTCCTGAAGTGTCATACTTAAGCGCAATTGGGGCATTATTATATCTTGCAAATAATACAAGACCTGATATCTCATTTGCAGTAAATGTGTTAGCGAGATATAGTTCCAAACCTACCCGAAGACATTGGAATGGAATTAAACAAGTATTTCGGTATCTCTGCGGAACTAAAGATATGGGGTTATACTATCAAAATGATACAAAATCCAATTTAATTGGATATGTAGATGTTGAATATTTGTCAGATCCGCATAAAGCACGATTTCAATCGGGGTATATATTCATCTATTGTGGAACTGTAATTTCAGGGCGATCGACAAAACAAACTCTTACGGCAACATTATCAAATCATACCGAGTTAATCGCCTTATACGAGACGAGTCGAAAATGTGTTTGATTACGGTCAATAATTTAAAATATTCAAAAAGAATGTGGACTTAAAAGCATCAAGAAAAATCCCACTCCACTACATGAAAATAATGTGGCATGACTTAACCTTCGGGGATAGAGTTTCTTTGGGTTCTGGCATAGGTCTTTCCATAGATGAGGCTAGTCGTCACTTAGTTCTTGGGTCTAACGCTCAGTCAGCTAGTCATCACTTTCTGTTCTCGGTTATAGGGTTCCTACAAATGAATGGATTGGTGGAATGCTTATGATGTTCGAGCGGAAGATCTCTTACTTTTCAGCAGTTTCAGGTAAAATATCTTCCCGAAAGAAATAAGTACAAATCACCCAAAAGTTCCAGATCGGAAACTCAGCTTACAAACACCCTTGGCGGCCTTCATTGGGGTTTTCATCCCCAGCTGGGTCTTGACCTAACTATCTTGGTTAATGCTCTTTGTAAGGTGGAAGGGGGAGAGGTGCTTATTTCAAGAGATTTCAAGCTAGTTTAAAACATTGTACAAATCAAAGAATAATATATCAAAGAAGACCGGATTAAACATATTGTGCTAAAGTTCTTTTCGACACATGACCTACAAAAAGAATGCATAATAAATGTTTGTCAAGTCCGATCAATTTACAATCTGGCAGACCTATTTACAAAATATTTATTAACAAATATTTTTGAACAACTCGCAAAGAAGATAGGTTTACATTGATTGAAAAATATTCAATGGTATCAAAATGAGGGGAAGCATTATACGCCATGTACTCTTTTTCCCTTAAACGAGCTTTTATCCCAATGAATTTTTCTTTGTAAGGCTTTTAATGAGACATTACATGGTCCTGGAGTATCATATTAATAGCGTATAATGAACAATGAATATTCAAGGAGAAGTGTTATAAATAAGTAAAGTTATGGATGTTCATTTGAAACTCTCCAGTAATTGTATCAAAACCTCTCCTTAATGAAGCATGTTTCATCTCCTCACATTTATCAATGGAATTAAATTAAATGGCTTGTTACCTATAAATAGAGGATGTAAGATTGTATTCTATACACACAAGAAAAACATATGAATAAGAGATAGCTATCTTATACATTGTCGATATCTTGTTTATTTTCTTTATCTTTATTTTACAACAAACAACAATTTTTAACATCAATTTTCAAAGCACTAATACATTTTGGTAATAATTAGTTATTGAAGAAATTGCTCATGTTTTTGTCTTCTCAGTCCCACCAGGATAGTTTATAATAGGTACATCAGACCCAATCATGCTGTACAAACAAACAATCATATATTAAAAGCAATTATGTTAGGATCACACAAGTAATGGAACTTAAAATAAATAAAAGCCAGTTCTTCGTTATCTCTTACCTTGTATCAACCAGCACCATTGATCGGAGCTCACAGTTTGAGAAACTGCATATACATAAAACCACACATACAATCAGTACAACATTTTTATGCATCATGACATATCAGATTTGAATGAGAAGTGCTCTTACGGCCGAGATATTTCATGGATTCTGATGGAGGGGTGAGTGTCGTTGCCAAACAAGCGTGACGTCTGTAACAGGAATGCACTATGGGTTACTACTGCTATCTCTTTTTCCTTCCTACTCCATAGCCTGTACTTGACAAAATTAACATTTCTTACATATAAGACTCTAGGTACACAACAGGGATTGTAGTAAAAAGCCTTTTGTGCTTTTGAATTATGAATATTACATCCATGGTTACATGAACCTTGAGTGTTACAAAGGGAACTAAAGCATTAAGCATATAAGCTTTTAACAACGACAACGACAACCAAGCCTTTAGTCCCAAATAAGTTGGGTAGGCTAGAAATAAAACCCAAGCCTTTAGTCCATTTCTTTTAACATCATTTGAAATTTCAGAGAAAATTTTAATGTAAAGTAAATAAAGTTAAAAATATGATAACCGTATAAAATAATGGAATACTAAAAATAACAGTGGTTAGTTCACTAAGAGTAAAAGAAATGGAATTATGAAAAAGAAGCAAATACCATTTCAAGAATGTGATTCCTCTAGCTGCAACCTGCTCATCCGTTTCTCTCGAATCAGGTTTCCAGTATACATCTTCATCATTTTCTATCTGTAAGATGAATAATCAAACATGACAAATTATCAGTGATACATATAAACTTCATCCTTAGAAAAGAAGTGTTTCAAAAATATAATATTAAGGATAACAATACACGTACATGAGAAAAATCAATCCTGGGGAAAAGAGCAGAATACTCGGTTATTCTTCGCCTTTTGTCACATGGGTTCACTCCCTGAATCATTGAGACAGTTAAATCAGCCAACAATCACTAGTGGAAAATGTACATTTAGTATCGGCACATCAGGGTCGGACATAGCATAAAGCAATACTGATATATCTAGATCAGGCAAATTTAAAGGCCGACCTTGAAAGTAGGTATCAGGATTGGACATCCTTAAAGACCCGTTCTTGATAGTCCAGAATATATCAGGAACGGCTGTTTATAAACGACCGTTCTTGATAGTGACTTATCAGGATCGGCTATTTATAAACAACTGTTCATGATAACCCAGACCCCTATTAGGAACGGCTTCTCACTATTAACCGATCCTAAAGCTAATAGTGCATTTTTCTTAAAGAAAAGAAATAGTGCATTTAATAGTGTCATTTGGGTTGGTGTCCAAAAATATAAAAGAAAAAAGTGCTAACCCTAATGGTGTGTGAAAAGTGTAAATTCTGTACTATTCGGAATAGTAAAAATATTGTTTGGGTTGTAGTATCAGAATAGCACCAACCAAGGAGTGTTAATCTTACTTTTTGATGGTTTAGTTGGATTAGCAGAATAGTCACCAAACAAAATTAATCTGAATAGTAAAAAGTTATTTGTATCGCACCCCAATTCAGAATAGTGTTATTACTTTTAGAATAATGCTATTCGGATGCATCCAAACATACCTATATATATGATTGGCACTGTTATGGAAGTCAGACCAGCCGCCTGATTCGGTTGGAAAAAATCAAGAATTGGACATAAATCCAGGCCAGGTTAGTTTGGGATATGGGTGGTCTCATGTTTCCCGGAATTCAGACTGTTCAGATCTTGGGCCATTCAAATTTGAATCTCTGTTCTCAATCATTTCACATTAAATTTGGTCATTTCAGGATTTCAAATTGTTCAGGTTTGGGTTGACCTTCGGATTTGGGTCATCTCGAATCCGGTTGACTTCTATTCTAACAGTTTGGTTGATGTTATTTGCAATCAACAAATAACCAACCACTGCTGGTTGTTAGTTGCAGATATAAAAGATTTTTGATGTATTGTGGCACATATATAAATGCTCATAAAAAAAGAGAGAGAAAAACATTTAGAAAAAATGAATTAAGCTTAAGCACATACCATGCGTTCCCGGCAGTACTCCATTGCAATAAAAGGTGGTGAATTTGAAGAGGAGATGGCCTGGCGACAACTATTACCAGCATTTTCTACCATAAGAGGTTTTTCCTCTTGTAGAGTTGATGTGCTGATGTATTTGTCACCTCCAAATACACCTGCTGCTGTTTGCATTGTTCTGTGATCGCAAATTAGTAACTCAATCAGACTAACTAAACTAATACTTCATTCAAAATAGATCTGCATACATTTGCAAGCAAATAAGAAAGAAAGTAAAGCACTAACCTCAACAAAGGGGATACGACTACTAATTCAATTTTCTTAGCCAACTCGCATACATTTACATGCTTTCTCAGATCATCAACCTACAAATAACTCACAGAATTATCATTAAATAAATCAATTCAGAGAAGCATACAAACTTAACCTATCAGCTTAAAGTGCCTGTATTTAGTGAATAATCGATCTAATTTTTCCCAACACTAACTCTCAGTAAACACTACACGAAAAGGTTGAATGATAGTGCATTCACAAGAGAGTAAAAAATGATTAGTTGATTGTATTAAAGAAGAATTTAAGCATATATTAAGATAAAAACCTGATCCCAGCCATGGGGAGTAAGTTGAGCATCGAAAAATTCTGGAAAGGAGTACGCTGCATGATCCTTCTCTCCAGCTACATTATGGACAGCTTGGCCGTGCCTTATCTGGCAATGTTTACTTTTTAGTTTGAAAGAAATTTGCATTGTACCATCGGAATATAGTCATGATTATTCTAAATAAAACAAGATACTGATTAACACAATCAATAATTAGTATAGCATAAAAAACTCACCAAATAAATGTTCTTACAACGATGCGAAGGATAAAGGCCTAAACCTGCTGGATCAGCAAGTCCTCCCTCCATATCTACATTTTAATTTTATATTATACAGTAAAGGAAATAACAATTTTCTAGGGGTATATAGCAGTTTTTGAGATCCCATTACACATTTTTTAATCTCTATTGTAGTAACTATATGATCTACAAGTTGAATTTTTCACGGAGATCTGAATGCTTAATCAATCTGACCAATAATCACAAGAGATTAAAATACTGAGTGTGTGTAATTAATTAGAGGGGGGCTTTGTAAAAATCATGTATAGCACTTTTTATTTTCAATGAATCTGTCGGTAGTAATTGCTACCTGACCTTCAAAAAAAAAATAATCACAAGAGATCCCACTGTTTGGTGAAAAGTGAGCATAATTTGGCCAATATTTATAGTATCCTCTTCCTTTATCTTTTATACACGATTAACCTTAGTAATATATGAAACCATTAAAAAAGTTAAATGAGAAACAGATATTTATGCCTAGAGGTGTACTTCAAATGTCGTGCTGTTCACGCAAATAAACAAAAGGATAAAAATTAAGGGTGGGAAAGATATATCATAAAAGAGACTTGGGGACCATTTTACGGGGTCAAAACAAAAAAAAAACAAGGAGAACCAATCTCAAAAGAAAACATCATTTTCGAGAGATCATCACCATATTACAAAAAGTTTACACAAAGAACAATAAAATATAGGTAAAGGTAAAGTGTGAGAAAGGATGAATAATATACCTTGTTCTGAGCTTAAATTTGGAACCTGGATCAGCTCTGGTATGATCCAACAAGAACCTGGCGAAATTTGTTCGCCTGATTAAATTAGGGGAAGTATATGTTGATTAAATTTTGTTGGAACCTAGGAGCGGACGAGAATATTCGGATTATTTACGCGGCGGCTTATGCCACTTGTATTATCTTTTACTTTATTATATATAAACAGTGGCCTGATACAATTTCTTCTTTGGGCCGGGCCGGTCTGAACGTGCATCTTTCCTTCCTTTCTTTTAAGAGCCCAAATATGTACTCTGTGATTATTCTGACATCCTCAGTTGTCAGCTGACCAGACAGTTACATGAAAAGAAAAATACACCCAAGAAATAAGAAGAGCAAAACAACTAGTGACAGTGTACGAATCTTCGTCTGTCTAACCATCATTTTCAAAAACTAATGTTGAATATATGCTTATGGCACTAATAGGCTTCCAATCTCACGCGTATAGCAATTGGGATCAATTGGGATCTTTATCCTCCGTAGTCGTCGGTAGCAATGCATTATTGTATGAATTCCATGGCATCGATTGGGATCTTTATCCTCCGTAGTCGTCGGTAGCAATGCATTGTTGTGTGAATTCCATGGCATCGCATCTATAACAAAAATGTTTTTTTTTTTTTTTTTAAATTATTATGACATGTCTATCGCATCTAGAGGTTCTCTATTTTTAAATTACAATAATTAGGATCTTCACCTATAATTTAGTCAGAGTAAACTGTAAAATCAATCTAACTATTATTATTCTTCTTCTTCTTATTATTATTCTTATTATTATTATTGTTGTTATTGTTCTTATTATTATTATTTTTATTGTTGTTATTATTATTTTTATTATTGTTATTATTATTATTTTTATTGTTGTTGTTGTTGCTTCTTTGATGTACTCAAGCAGGTTTTCCTCAACCGACGTCCTGAGTGCATCACTTTTCTGGCCTTCATTCATCATTTCTGCAGAGCCTCGTTCTCCGTGGACATAGTCTTCTTTACTTTGGTTTGGTTTTTGTCATCATAAGTTTTTGGTTCTTCTATTGCGACATCTGGCGGAGTCATCTCTAACCCGCCTACCACTTCCATAGGTCCTATCCTTGTAGGTATGACTCTATGCAGGCCTTCCAATATATGTAGTTGTTGTTATTTAATTTCTTAAAACCACCTGTTGTACCTACGAAATCCATGGCTTCCATTGATTGCTCAACGCTCAATAAGCCTCCTACAAGTCTTAACCTTCTTCACATTCCTGGACTGTACTTGGTCAGTAGTGCCGACACACGGCTATTTTGATTAGCACAGTACTCCCAACACCGGTAAACTTCCGACTCCTATTCTCGACCCTTATTATCGACTCCAGCGGAACCGACCCAACACCGACACTACTGACTCTGATACCAAATTGTTGAGTATGAAGAGTGTCACTATATAAAACTTTCTCTTATTTATCACTCAAAATATTTTTACAACTCTATTATCAATACTATAACTCTACTACT
Organism: Carex pumila; assembly: GCA_033356055.1. Classification (NCBI taxonomy): domain Eukaryota; kingdom Viridiplantae; phylum Streptophyta; class Magnoliopsida; order Poales; family Cyperaceae; genus Carex; species Carex pumila. Next base: position 266,622 of record JARJHM010000312.1, read on the forward strand.
TATTATCTAACCTCCAAGATTACACCATCTACTACTTATATTATCCTGAACCTCCAAACTACTACAACACTCTTCTTGATTTCTCTCTTGCTCTCTTATTTGGATTGCTTTCTTGTTTGGATGAATTAAAATGAGAAGCAAGACATCCTATTTATAGTTGTTATAGAAACCTCTAGACTTCCATTAAAATGAGACTGAATCCTCTGCCCCCCGGGGGGCAGAAATTTCCTGCCCCCAGAGTCTCTGCGTGTGGGACCCATTTAAAAACAATAACTAAATAGTTAACTCCTAAACAGTAACCGGTCCCACCCCACAGAGACTCTGAGGGCAGAGGATTTGATTTCCATTAAAATATCTAAAATTCTAGAGGTTTCCTAACCCACTAGTAAATTCATTAACTTTTATGTACTAACTTGATTACTCTAGAACTTTTCTAACAATTCTAATTATATATTTTGTGTTGGATTGGGTTTGACAGCGTTGTCATTCTTACGTAAATATACAACTCAAATTGATTGATTGCTCCAGTACATAGAGCATTAATGCCGAAAGGCAACTTCCGAATTTTCTTTTAAAAGCGTGATCATGATGTGTTTCTCAGCATCAGAACACATGATGGACTCGCATTTTACTGACAGAGACGGATCGTTGATCTCATCTAAATAAGACCCATAAAATCTCGGGTCCTTTCAACTTTTATGGTTCTTCACATTTCCAAGTTTTATATTTAGTTTTTTCCAGGCTTTTTGGGCTTTATTTCAAAACTGGGCTTGTTGGAAATATTGGGTTCTTACCCGCTGGAACAATTATTTCTTTTTTTTTGAAAACCTTTGCACAAGCTACGAAGTGGTGAAGGAAAATTAAACTCTCGATCTTTGGATACAATAACTTTATAACTTTTTTCTAACCAATTGTACTATCTCTTTGTCAACCACTGAAACAATTATTTCTTTACCATTTATTGCATTAATCTATTTCTCCAAATAACAATTGAGAAATATAAGTTCAAAAAATCTTTATCAATCTCCAACATTCCTTCCTCTCCAAACTGTACCGATGCAACTTGAATCTCAATTATAGAAACTAACATGTACAAACATCCTTGGAATAATCATCAACTTGTAGCTACAGTGAATACACAGGAAAAGCAATAATCATCCAACAATGAATTTAAATAAGCACAAGAGTTGAGAACAAAAAAACCAATACAGAAAAAAACGACAACAGGAATAGTGAAATAGGAATAGGGAACTAAATGGGTTTGTCGGGATCCAAACAAACACTGAAGCTACATAATTGGTTCCATGCCTTTGATCTTGCCATAGAATATTAGGCAGTGCTCTTAGATTTGTCTCCACAAACTTTGACACCCCCTCTAATTTTAATCTTATTCTAATAACACATGCTTCCCCTTTGTTGGGCTTGCTTTTGTCTTCAGACCATTTGTTTAATCTGATTATTTCACATAGTAATCAACTTTTTTTTTTTCACAAACAAGTGTGTTTGTTTGTGGATGTATATGTCGGTGTGGCCTCTTGCTTGTCTTTGTCCTTTTGAGACCATTTAACGCCAATATTATGTGTCCCTCTTAAAATTAAAATGTACCACACAAGAAAAAGGAACAAAAGGGAAAGGAAAGATCAACCACAAATCCACAATTAGTGGAGATCCGAAGCGTCCCTCTCGTTTGGAAAATGCACCTTTAATTAATGGTCGATGCAATTTCAAATAGGTTGGTCCCAATGAATATACAATTTATTTGTATCGGAACTTAATATGTTAAAATAAGTTTACATGTTTTTCTCGTTCCAGATATTTCAAAATCAAGCCATGGACTTTTATGATTGAGTCATGTCCCCGTGTCCCTGCAATTGCAAATGTCGGAGGTACTGTGGTAATTAAGAATTCAGATGCTGTGAAGTAACTCAATCTTTGAGTTTTAAATCGTGACTATCTAATTCAAATTCACAATAATCTATCCAAAGTAGAGCGCACATATTCTGAGAGATGATTTTGAATTGCAAAGTGATCTCGAATGACGAATTTGAATCAGACGGTCCTAGTGATTTGACAAAACCCCCGGAGGCTAAACCCGATCCGGTCTGCCCGTGCCCGGACCAGACCGTGCCCATGCCACGGGTATTAAACGGGCCGGACCCGAACCGCCCGGCCCCCATTCAGGGATCATCCTGCCCCCAAATATGTAACAGGCACGGGTATTAAACAGATTGGGCAGGATTCTTAAAAAAAAAAAACCGTGATGCCCAGCTCGTTGTACCCATGTGCCTGTGACGCTGTTGGGTGTGAAGACAACTTGTTCATCAAGTAATGTGATAGATTACTTGATTGCAAAGCAGGGTGATAGTCTACTTAGCTGCCACTCTTCTTTGGTTTATGAATGTTTGGTAAAGAAAATATCTTGTGATAGATATTTACATTAATTAGATTTCTTTGGTCCTAAGTTGTTTTAGGCTATATAAAAGAGTCTAGACTTCCTCTTGTAATCATCACTTACAGAATAGCTTTTTTAAGCTTATAATTTATTTCTCCTCCATAAACAATATTAGGCCAGCAGAGTTTGTGATTTTTCACCACCCATCTAGTTTTTCACAATTCTAGTGTTCTATTATTTCTCTCTCTTTTGCTCATCTCGGTATCGTGTTGTGTTATTATGCGGCTAGCTTAAGTTTACAGACATCTGTACTCGTGTCTACCCATGTCCGTGCTCTGGTTTTGTCCGGACCGCCTAGCCCGGTCCGTTTGCAAACCACTAGACGGTCCCAATCCAAAATCCAAATATTAGGTTACTTTAGCGGATCCGGACCCCTGTGGTAATTGTAGCTCCCTGAGTCCCTGTTATGACTTACGACTTACGAGTAGGATCCGTCCGAAAGTATTAAAGAAGCGGATCCAAAGTCTTTTAAAAAATAAAAATAAATTACATCCTCCAAACTCCAAAGTACGCCCGTGACGTGTGTAGAGAAGATAAGAGAAGCGACCAGGACACTGGAATCTTGCAAAGCAGAAGCAGGGATGAGGTCAATGCCAATGGCCATCCTTTTTTCCTTCCAAGTTAATACCCGCAGAGTGAATCGAAAGCAACAACCATCAAAATAAATAAAAGGATTTGAGTCATTGGGTGTACTTCAATTACTTCTTTAAGATAAAAGGTTGCTTCGTTGCAGACTGAGACTGCCACCAGCCGCCTGTCCCCATGCTCTCATTAATTGATCATCAATACTTGTGCTAACAAGTAGATGCTCTCATTGTTAATTAATTGAAGATGTAATTGTAAGGCATTGTACAGCAGGTGACTGTGAGCTAAGTACAGATGATGTACGTAATTAAGGACAGGTAAAAATAATTGGTTCATTTTTGTATATCATCACTGTTGAACAGTATGTAATTGAGGAAAGGCAAACATGTGATGTAATTAAGGACAAGCAAACATAATTGGTACAGTTTGTATATCCCATCTGTTGTATGCTTTGCTCAGATGGGCTGTTTGCCAAAGAGAGACTAATTAAGCTTCATTTCATTTTATTTAGTTTCTTAGTCGCTTAATTCTTCTGAACACTAATTTATTAGCAAGGATTAAGAATTATTATTAGATTTCTTTTGTCCAAAATCTTAATCATTGTCCGGATCTTAAGGAACTTCTACCCTTGAATTAAGGATCTTTAGCGTCTATCTACATATTAAGACAATTGAACATGAGCTTCTTAACACGGATTAAGATTTAATCCAACTTTAGTTACCGAAAACCTACAAGTTTGGCTAAAAAAAATGTAATGGTCGAGGATTCAAATACCTCCATTTTTTAATTCCTAATAAAATTATTAGTTGTGATTTATATTATTTTCTCTGAATGCACATACTAAATTAACGTTTTTTTATTTTTATTTTATATAAATCAATAAGTTAAAAAATAACTTGATCTAAGAATTCGAAACCATCCAGAAATCATGATTCTGTACCTATTTAAAGAAGTAAAAAAAATATAGTAAATTTAAATTTGAAATATATTTTTTATAAAAGTCATGTTTAGTGATTCTGATTTACAGTTTAAACTTTATAAAAAAATATTGTAAATCGTTAGCGAGAGTCGATTTGTAATTTGCATATTAGCATAATCTCACTCATAATATACATTACGTACATTAAGTAAAAAATAAGTAATACACATTATTTAATTGGGAATTTTAAGATAGGAAGTACGGAAAGAAAAAAAAAAAAAAAACACTTTAGACCTTATGTTGAATATTATATTTGTGACAGCTATGCGATAATGTACATACGGAAAACCATATCACCACTTATCGAGATAAGATCATAAGATAGATAACAAATCTGAAGATGATATGCTGGTAATTTTGACTTTTGCACATATAGAGTATAGACTGGCTTCTTCTTTTACAAGCCGCCTATAAACGTACATCTTAGTTGGCACCTAATCTAATTGCACTTATTTCCTGGCAAGCATTCAAATACTAATTAATTAAAGTCACCTCAAGGGTTAATTAATTAAAGGAGAACCCTAGATATATATTGTGTTTGTTTAATGAAGTCGTCCATTTTTTATTTGATTTGACCTCCTAAACTTCTGATTTTTGTTTGATCGTACTTTTTCAATTTTTGAATCAACCTAATTCATCTTATTAGAGTAATTAATACTTTAAACGTTCATAATTGTAACCTAACCAATATTTTTTTAAAATTGGCAGTAAGTGAGTTGCTTTGCTTTTCACCTTATAAAATGAGGCATTGTATTCAATGATCATAAAAGAATATCATTGAATATAAACTATATTTTGGCTTAGAATTGAAGAATTTTACCAAACCAATTAATATTTCGGAGGTTTATTCCATGGGGAATTAATATGGAAGCCTGGATTTTTTGTAAATATAAAAACAATTAAGACGTTGTCTCCACAAAAGGGAGGTTGTATATTTAAAACTCAATGTATCATGTATGCCAACTGAAAAGCTGATTTGAGCATTTCGCCTCTTATTTGTGTGTGTGTGTGTGTAAATTAGATATTATAGTATTATGTCTACTAGTCGAGATTCTGAAGCCGCGTGCAGCTGTACGAGGCTTCGACAAAATACACTACGGATCAATATTTTTATTTCAAAGTCCATATAATCAATTTGAATCATTTAACATGATTTTCGAATGAAAATATACTCATACAATAAATTTTAAAAGTTTTTTTTTATTATTTTTGTATATATATAGAAAATTACTATTTTTGAATAGCCTTGAATATTTAGATCAAACGATTTTGTGTCTATCTAATATAAAATAAATAGTAATTATAATATGAAATTTGATCTATACTTACCTTTTCACACGGAGATCATGTTAATCGCTTCAGTTTAATTTTTTAACTTTTAAAAAGAATATACTGATTCATACTAGACACCAATATACGCTTTGATAGTACTGTAGTCTCACTTCTGATATTATCCTTATATGTATGAAAATGGATTATTTTTACAAATATTCTCACAAATAATAACTGCCCTAAAAAATTCTTACCTTCGGAAAGGGCCTAATTATAAACACAATCTGAAATTATTATTTAAAACGAAGTCAACAGTAGACAAATGATAGGGATTACTCCATTGAAGGACTTGATTTTATTTCTTTTTAATAGAAGTGCACACCTCAAGCAATAAGGATCCTCATTTAATGCCAGCAAGTTACAACACGGTTTTATTAATTGTGAAATGGATGGAACATGGGAGGGGTAATAAATATTTTAACATGACACTTTTAACTTCACACAGCACAAAAATCATATACAGCAATGTATTGATTCTATAGTCCGTGCACTGCATCAAGCCAAAACTGCTCTGTTAAAATCTTTACCCCTCTTGCTTAGAAGTCTAAGCAAGGTAGAGTTTAAATAAGCAAAAATAGGGTTGACCTTGGGATTAACGGCTAGTTGGCTATATTCACTGTATCATAGATATATTTAATAATGTATTAATATATGAATATTTGAATTGTTTTTTAAGTATGGCGTCGAGAGCGGATCTCAAAGTCGTCGTCGCAAGAAACTCAGAAAAAGAGCCACCTTAATTTTATATTCGTGCAATAAAAAGTATTATTAATGTACATAAAAAGGTTAATATTTGGGCATGAAATTGGCGACTATTGTGTTGGGTGTTCCTTTCTCTTTTCATATTGCTTTCCTAACGGGCATTTTGCTGAATTTTACACATGTTTAATTGGTGTTGAATGATTCGGATTGGAGAATAAGAGGCTCTGCCAGATAATCTGCTAGTTATTTTTTTTTTTTTACAAAAATCATGTTAGTTAATTCTGTCGATTTTTATTTTTGGGGAAAGAGGGTAAGAAAAAGAAATCAGTAATTTCAAGTAGTTTCATAAGTCCGAATTTTTTATTAATATCTAAATTTAATATTAAATTTCAAAAAATAACCGAATCAGTAGCGTTTTTCGAAATGTACCCTTTCCGGAAACAGTCCCTATTTTCTGAAAAAAATTTTCCGGAAACGGTAGCTACTTCCGGAAATTTTTTTTCCAGAAATAGCACAGCCTACAAATGCCCCGCAATGCTATGCCCGTCCCCGTCCCCGTCCCCATCACTTCCTCTTCACCGTTTTTTGAGGTAATTATTATTTTTAATTTAATTAATTTATTTTATTTTATTTTAAATGGTTTAAAATAATGTCCAAATAATTTAGGAAATACCGAATGGTCTAAAATAATTTAGAAAATACCAAAATAGTTTAGAATAATTTAGAAAATACTGAAATAGTCTAGAATTATTTAGAAATTACCGAAATGGTGTAGAATAATTTAAAAAATACCAAAATAGTATAGAATAATTTAGAAAATACCAAAATGGTTTAGAATAATTTAGAAAATACCGAAATAGTCTAGAATTGTTTAGAAATTACCGAAATGGTGTAGAATAATTTAAAAAAATACCAAAATAGTCTAGAATAATTTAGAAAATACCAAATGGTTTAGAATAATTTAGAAAATACCGAAATAGTCTAGAATTATTTAGAAATTACCGAAATGGTGTAGAATAATTTAAAAAATACCAAAATAGTCTAGAATAATTTAGAAAATACCAAAATGGTTTAGAATAATTTAGAAAATACCGAAATAGTCTAGAATTGTTTAGAAATTACAGAAATGGTGTAGAATAATTTAGAAAAATTTAAGGTGATTGTTCGCGTGAAAGCGCAACGCAAGTTTCGGTACGCTTGGAAGCGTACCTTTTAAAACTGCGGTTACACCTTCCGATTAGGGTTGCAAGTGCACAACCCTATCGAGGAGTATAATCGGGTATCGATCCACATGGACGGTTCATTTATCTAGATATTTATTTATCTCGACTAAAGACTAGAAGTGAGAAAGAGGGAGTTTTGGTACTTAGTTTTCCTAAAGAATCAACTCAAGCAATCAAACAATGTAACAGAATAGTAAATGTGCAAGGAAAGGTATAAACTGTGTTTTGATTTGGGATAAAAGATGTTTCAAGGGTTTCAAACTTCATCTCTGATTTGCCTCTAGTGGTACGGGTCTTACCAAGTTGGTACGGCTAGGCCACACCAACCTGGTCCGACCAAGCCGAGTGGGGCTTGGTACGGATAGGCCGCACCACTCTTGTAAGACCCGTACTGATGTACCAGTACAGAGCTTACAAGTTCGAGTTGATGCATTTCTTGTTGGTACCTCGTATTAAACTCTTTAGAAAGGTTCAATTGACCATACCTAAGGTTCCTAAACCTCAACTCTTGTTTGTTGGTTCAAGATCTAGGTTTTGGAGTCAATTCTTCACCTTCTAAGGTTTCTAAACCTCAACTCTCGTGTTTTGGTCCAGATCCTCTAGTTGATTGATTGGAGATCTAAAGTATCCTCTAATCTGTTAATTAGGGGAGAATTCAACCTTTCGGCTTCAATTCGAACAAGTCTACCTAAAGGGATTGGTTTGGTTGAGAGAAAGCAATGGTCACATGACCTTGTTAGGGTTGATCTACCACTATAGACACACCATATGCAATCACAGAAAGACAAAGCAATCAAGGCAAGCAAATACACAATCAATACAATCAAAAGAGTTCATACAAGATCCAAATCAAGAAAATCCATCTACAAACCCTAGAAACAATGATCTACTACTCACAAGTCATAGATCTGTCCAGAAATACAAGTAAAGAGATAAAGAGAGACATGATAGAACTAGATTGAAGATCGGGAGTGGAGAAGGGGTTGATCCGTCGATTTTCGCCTCTTCCTCTTCCTTCTTCTTCTCTCCTTGCTCCTTTGCTCTCTTTCTCTCTTTCTCTCAGTTCTCAATCTGGAATGAAATGTGTCTCCCCGAAAATGGAGAGATCCCTCGCTTTAAATAGCCTCTGCTAAGATTTGAATTCTGTCAGGCGGCATCTATGTACGACCCGTACCAAAGTGGTACGGCTAGGCCGTACAAGATGGAAGGGAGGCTGGATCGGCTAAGCCTGGTAAGGGCCGTACCAAGTCTGGTAAGGGCCGTACCAAGCCTGGTAAGGGCCGTACCAGAGAGTCCAAAAATGCCGTTTCTTCGTGTATTTTGCTCCAATCCTGCAGAAAACAAACAAACTCTCAGCAGTACCAAATTCTAAGGATATATCAATGAAATGCACATGATTTTGACAATTTAGAACGTGAATTTGGTACGAAATCAAGTCAAATATAGGCTAAATATGCGAGGTATCAATGATTTACAATATTGTTCGAATTTTGTAGTATGGCAGACCCAGTACTTAAGCATAGATTTAGCCCCCTGTTGTGGATAGTTCACAGTAATCATAGGATATCTGAGGCGTCTAAGGAGGTAAACATTTACTTATTTCATTTAGAATAATTTAAAAAGTAATGAAATAAATATTGCAATTTATTTTTTTTCTTATTTTACAGTACAAATATTTTAACCGTGAGACATTATTGGCACAAATGCGAGTATAATGAGAGGTACGCACCATTTTTAATTCGAATGGGCTTATATCAGCTCGGGACATTGCCCGATATTGCCCTCGATGCGGCCCTCATTCATGGACTTGTCGAGCGATGGCGTCCGGAGACATACACTTTTCATCTTCCATTCAGAGAGATGACAGGTATTAACTAATTTAAATATATTTGTTTATTCCTTGCTGACAAGTCAAATATATTACAATTATTCTGGAGGATGTTAGTTGTCTCTGGGGTTTTGCCTATTACGGGGGAGCTGGTAACGGGATTTACAAACTCGGCGAGTTTTCAAGGCTGACTGTATGAGTTGTTGGGCGTAAAAGATAATGAAGTGAAGGGGTTCATGAAGAAGAGGGGAAATGATACGTACGACATGCTTATCGCCAAAAAAGCTGTCCATGAGCGCTTCAAAAAATTAGCAACAGATGTGAGCGACCAACAATTGAAGTGGTTAGTATTTTTGTATTTACAACCCTATTCGTATTTGATATTTTCAATAATGTACTCACATTTTAAAATTGACGGTTGGATTTGTCCGTGGATTTCTCCTCGACATGTTAGGGAATACCATGTTTGCTGACAGTAGCGAGGACGGAATACCGATGTGGTACCTCAGCATGGTTGAAAATGTGGACGAGCTGAGAAGTTACAATTAGGGCGGAGCTGTTCTCACCTATTTATATCGAAATCTGTGTCTCCCATCCAATCCTTCATGCCACTCCATGCATGGTTCCACCATGCTTCTGCAATACTGGTCGTGGACTTGATTTCAAATTCACTGGCCGTTACCGGGATCTCAACCGAACTGGGGCAGAGAAACAAAAGAGACATGCCCCGCCTCTGCTGACTTATGGAAAGGCCCTCACAATTGGGAAAACTCGTCTCATGGTGCAACCTCCGGTCCAAGTATCCCTCGCAACCAGATTCAAAAACTAACGGATAACATGGTCAATTGACAGCCCAATGCATCTGTTTACCACAACCTTTGGAGAACAACCCAGGATGACCGGGTACATTGTAGTAAAGTTGTATTCTTTCTTTTATTCATGTCATCATATTTATAATTTCTACCTAACATTGCAACTCTAAATTTGTCAGCCGTTCTACTTGTACCGTAGTCCTCTTATTTTTTATTAGATTGTTGAGCATCACAATCCTAATCGCTGCATGTGACAGTTCGGAAGATGGCAACAGATAGAGCCACCGCTTCCCCAGGATCCGCTCGAGCACCAAGAGCTGCACAAGTAATATTCGCAAATCATATGTGATTTACTTATTTTAAAGTACCTATTTACTTATTTATTCTACTAACCTTGTAAACAGGTTGAAATCGAGCTCAAAGAAAAATGCCAACTAGGCGTAACTGCATCGTCGGCATGTAAACGAGGGAACACATTATACAGATCATGTGTACGAAGTAGGTCGTCCGTGGGATATAAATGACCTCCTAAGATATCGTAAATGGTACCAGGAGAACTGCATTAGATTGTGAATTTAGTTAAAAAAAATCAACAACAGTTGGTTGATCAGTTATACCTGCAGTATTTCGATCAATTGTCTTACAATGAGCTTGGTGTCCGAGTCTCCGATCACGCATTTTGTCCATTTCCATCGGTATGCGGTTGTGCCATCTCCTTTCTTTTTTTATCAGTCTCGACTGAGGTTTAATTTTCGGGCCCTCATACACGGGCCATTCACATTGGTTGTCTTTCAGTTCCCAATGTCCACTCCATGTTTGTGCCACTATTGACATACGGTACAATGGGTTGACGTATAAATTTTCATTATATCACATTTCACGGACAACGGCCATGAAATGAGAACAAAGTATGCCTGTCAATTGAGGCTTCTAACATTCACATTCAACCTTGTTGTTGTCCGTAACAACAACTCTATACCCGAAATCCCTACAAGTATACTCAAGTCTCGGTTGATTACGCCTTGCTGGTATTTTTTCACCCTTAACCATGATTTCAAAAAGACCATGTCTTCCACGGAAAGGAATCACAGTCATGTTCCTTCCTTTTTCAATTCGCTTTTGCAATAACTTAGTTACCCTGTCGGACCACACCTGACCATGCTAACATGACATTTGAGTTTTGTTCCATCGTTCAAAAAATCAATTATTCAACTTATAGAACGTGTCCTCCATGACTGCTGCAACCAGTAATCGTCGACTAATTTTGAACACGGTGTTCAGTGACTCTGACCCATTTGTTGTCATTATCCCCCATCGGTGGCCTCCGTCTAAAGCTTTATACAACTTCTCTGGACATGGAAGCTCGTCTTCATCGTTAGGGTCCCTCTTACCCACCTTGTTAAGGTAGTTGATAGCCTTCAGACAACCAATTTCAAAGTCTTGTAACATCTCCTGCAACCTCCTAGGTTTGCATTTGTTCACTCCAACTATGAACCTGTCGCTAACCTTTCTCTTACGGCCCACATGCTTATAGAGATTTTCGGCAACATGTTAGGAGCAATACCGATGCACACATTGATCGGTAGACTCATTCCATCCGAGACTTGAATCCTGAAACACAGCTTTAATTCCCAAATGTCTATCCGATATGACACAAAAGAATCGATTATCTCCAATTACTTCCAACCTTAACCATCTCATAAGAAAACCCCAGTTGTCAGCGCTTTCTTTCTTCGCAATTGCAAAAGCCACTGGAAGCAATTGATTTTCAGCATCGAACATACATGCCATTAGTAGTCTACCTTGGTACCGTCCCGACATGAAACATGCATTGATACTAATCACTGGTCTGAGGAACGGTATCGCTGCAATACACGCTCCAAATGCCCATGCCACTCTGTGGAAGTGCCTATCAGTTTCTTTCTCAATCGTTTTCGAGATCACACAATACTTAGTTCCTAGATTGTTTCTCTTTATGACTTCCAATAGTGGAATAAGCAAGTTGTACGAGTTCTCCCAACTCCCAAATAGATTTGTAATAGCAAGCTCATGGCCTCTCTATAATTTGTTGTACTTAGGGGTTACCTTATCATATTTCATCATGACGATATTTAGAATATGATTTATAGAAGAGCACACGTCCCTTCCAATGGTCTTATCAATCGCAAGGGCAACCATCTCTGTTGTAAGCTGACAATGATCAGTACGTGTTGCCGATACTGTGCACGTATGGAGAAGTGCTTGTTTGGTAATAATCCAAGATTCTGAAAGACCGTTCTGCTTTGCGGACACCTTAAATTTACAAAATGCATCTCTGCATCCCACCTCGTAACGTCTAGGTTCGCTCCTAATAACCCTGCACTCACAATTATTTTCAAAATGAAACTCATTAATTGCTATCTTTAAAGCCGTTTTCAACTCATAAAATACACCTTTAGCCAATGGATTATCGAATGTTTTTTTTGAGCTACCGAAAAAATTGACATCCGCAGGCCGAAAACCGGATATGTCATTGAAACTGTCAACCGGATGTGTCATATTTTTCCGACCAGTAATCGGGTACTGTGATTGACGGGATTGTGGTTGTGACTGGTTGGACTGTCCGATATCATCATCGGAACCCGACGACTCACCGAAGAGCATCTCATCTCCACTCGCCAAACTATTAGAATCAATTGCATCCACAAGTACATACAAATAATCGCGTACATGTCTGCGGACCGCACTGGAACTGGGTCGGGATCTCATTGGTATATCCACAGAGCGCCGACCGGTACTAGGTCGGGATCTAATTGGTATTGGGTCTTGATCCACATGATTCTGATTGCTACTAGGTCGGGATATAATTGGTTGATCCACAGAGTTGCTACTGATACTGGGTCCGGGTCTCATTGTTACATCCGCAGAGTACCGACCGGTGCTAGGTCAGAATCTAACTGATATTGGTTCGGGTTCCACAGGATTCCGACTGGTACTGGGTCGGGATCGAGGTTCAGGAATCTGACTGGTACAGTTTGGTTCCAATTCTACATATAACTCTATAATCTGGAACCTTTGTGAAAAAGACGACACAACTCTTAATATGAATTCGAATGATTGTTGGTCCATTACTGATACTGATTGATAGTCACGTTGTCCATCAGTGGACATATTAAACCTGGCTTGAATTTCTAGATTTGCTTGACTAGCATTGTATCCAACAAATTTATAAATCTCATTTTGAAGATAATCAAAATTGTGGTTCACGGTTAGCGATAATGAGTATTTAGCTCGGGTATTGTAATAGACCCCATCATCATTATATTGGATTTCCCCTCCAATATAAATTTTCGCACAAATAAAGTTCATTTTTAATTTCGATTGGTCTGGCAATTTCAAAAATAACAACATATAAGTAATTAAAAATTGTGTTGCATTGGTAAAAATATTCTGGACAATTTTCAATAATTATTCTACACTATTTTGAAATTTCATAAATTAATAGGGCAACATTCTAAACTATATTGGAATTTTTTAAATTATTATAAACCATTTTGGAAGGTTGTAAACAATTCTAAATTTTCTGGATAATATTATAAAAAATAAAAAAATATTTTGGAATGAAGTAATTAATTATAAATTAAATTAAAAATATCATAAAAAAAAATAAAATTACCTCAATCGAAAATCGGTCGATCTGACTGTCAGAACTCCGTAAGGAATCCGAAAAGCCAAAAGTTCCTAAAACAATTCTAAATCATTTCAGAATTAATCAAAATTATTTCAGAATTAATAAAATTATTTTAGAATTAATAAAACTTTTAAAATTATTCTGCACCATTTTTTATTTTTTTCAATTAATATGACATTATTCAAAATTCAAATAATTTAAAATTAAATAGTTACATATTTAAATAATTACAAATTAAATACTTCTAAATTAAAATTATAAATAAAATAAATTTAAATTATAAATTAATTAAATTTAAAATATAAAAAAATTATATTATAAATTAATTAAATTTAAATTATAGATAAATTAAAACTTAATATGAGAGAGCTGGTGCTGTGAAAGCGACGACACTCTGCGGATTTTATAAACTAATTCAATACATTTCCGGAAAAAAAAATTTCTGGAATTTTTTTTTCAGATTTAGCTGATTTTCAGAAAAAAAAATTCGAAAAGGATACATTTCGAAAAACAGTGCTGATACGGGTATTTTTTAAAATTTAATATTAAATTTGAATATTAATAACAAATTCGGTTCATAAGTCCTCAAAAATAATAATAATGAAAGTTGGTCTTTCCTATTCCGTGAGTACAAGTACAGAGGCACAAATAACCAAATTTGGCTGTCCTTTGAAGACGGTCATTAAAATTTCCTAGAAGTGTGTGATGGGGAGAACTGGAAGTTTTGCTGGTCAAAGCTTTAGTGCCAATTAATTAATTACTAGTTTCAGAACAAAAGAAGAGAAATATATATATATATATATATATAGGGTCTGTCTAAATTGCTGCTGGCAGCAGTTCTGCCCAGGTGCTGCCGGGGCTATTTTTAGCCGTGTGATGTCCAAACAACAAATCCAAACCATTAGATGTTTAATCTATATTATAATCTACTTGGAGACCAAATTTTACATTTTTTGGAATTTTTTTACTATTTATTAAGCTGGTTTGAAAACCGCTGATTTCAGTAATTTTCTGCAACATTGAAATCAGCAGTTTTCAAACCAGCTTAATAAATAGTAAAAAAATTTCAAAAAATGTAAAATTTGGTCTCCAAGTAGATTATAATATAGATTAAACATCTAACGGTTTGGATTTGTTGTTTGGACATCACACGGCTAAAAATAGCCCCGGCAGCACCTGGGCAGAACTGCTGCCAGCAGCAATTTAGCCACAGCCTATATATATATATATATATGAGTAAAGTTAATATACACTTAAGTGTACTAATGAACTCATACACTTAACTCTAGAACCGTACGGTTAGCTTTGAGATTTGTGTAGATTCTTTAAAAGTCGTGTAGCTTTTTTAAAAGTCGTGATACACGAATCTCAAAGCGAATCGTACGGTTCTAGGGTTAAGTGTATGGGTTCATTGGTACACTTAAGTGTATATTAGCTTTACTATATATATATATATATAGAGGAGGGATCAAGTTACAACATTTTTTGAGTTATAACAAGTTACAACAAGCTTTTTTTAATTTTTGAAAGTCCAAATCGTCGATCCAAACCGTTAGATATGATCTCTATAATAAAATGTGCTTGGAGACCAAATTTTACTTTTTTTGAAATTTTTTTACTATTTATTAAGATGGGTACAAAAACTAGTCAAATTAAGACCATTGAATTTTATACTCATCTTAATAAATAGTAAAAAAATTTCAAAAAATATAAAATTTGGTCTCCAAGTACATTTTATTGTAGAGATCACATCTAACGGTTTGGATCGACGATTTGGACTTTCAAAATTAAAAAAAAAACTTGTTGTAACTTGTTGTAACTCAAAAAATATTGTAACTTGATCTCTCCTCATATATATATATATATAGAGGTAGACTAATATACAATCGATTGTTCCTGAGGTCCGGTATAACCAAGTCATTTTCTGATTTTTAAAGTCCAAATGATCGATCCAAACCGTTCATCTTGTTCTCCATATTAATATGTGTTTGGATACCAAATTTTATATTTTTCTGAATTTTTTTACTATTTATTAAGCCACTTTGAAAACCGCTGATCCAATGGTGGCTTAACAAAACAGTAAAACCAGAAGCCACCGTTGGATCAGCGATTTTCAAAGTGGCTTAATAAATAGTAAAAAAATTCAGAAAAATGTAAAATTTGGTCTCCAAGCACATATTAATATGGAGAACAAGATGAACGATTTGGATCGATCATTTGAACTTTAAAAATTAAAAAATGAGTTGGTTGTACGAGATCTCAGGCACAATTGATTGTATACTAACCTACCTCTATATATATATATTTTGCTTGATAGCTATTTAATTTATCCTCCTCTTGGCATCCTATGGTTATTTCGCTGTTTTGTAACTCCAATCTGAAGATAAAAATTGAGATACAATGAAGGGGAGCACTATTCTAAGTGCAAAAATTTTATTATCGAGAGTTGAGAGAATTTATTTCACAGTTAGATCAAATTTATCTTTAATAAATTTTTATTCCAATCTTTATTTTGAATAAAGTAACTATTAATAAAGGAAATATTTGAGACTTCACAATACACACGACAGTCTTGTATATTTTTGGAATTTATAAGTAATGCAATTATTTTGATTTTACCCACATGACACTGATTAAATTATAAACTAATTAAATAAGTTTATCTTCAAGATTAATACTAGCATTAAAATACAATAAACTAAGGGTGCAAAATTGTAGACAGATCGGTTAATATCTGTATGTGTCTGGATATGTATTTGAACTTTTGTGGATTCAGATATTTGAATAAGAATAATTTGTATATAAGATATGAATGCGGGTGTATCTGTATTTTTATTTTAAATTTTCAGATATCTATAGTGTATATTCGGTACTGATATAAATGATGATATGTATCCGTATATTTTTTTTATCATTTTGTTTTAGAATTATATATGTTTAGAGAGAAATATTTATTTTTGTAAGTATCTAATTAAAATTTTATTTGTGTTGGCTATTTTTTCATATCTTATAATAAGATAACAAGTTTAACATTGAAGAAAATATTATTTTGTCCGTTTAATATCCAATATGTATTAATGTCTATTTAACATTCAATTTGTATTTGTATCTTAGTATCCAATATGTATCTATATATCTGTACTTGAAAAATAAAAGCATATAGGAATATAATTTTTATCACTATCCAATCCACATCAAATCCAATTTGCACATGTACAATAAATTATATCCACAAAATAAAATTATCTATTGTAATTAACAAATAGAATACTTAGAGAATTATATAATGATTATGAACTTTTAAAGATTAGTCGATGACTCTTCAATTGAAAAGGTTCCAAAATGTAACATGTTATATATATTTTTTATTTTTTTTAATTGTACATATTGGAACTAATCAAATTCGACTATTTTTTTTTATTCAAGTAATTTGCCTTGGATGAGGAATTTGTTTTACCATTTTTTGACTAATCTCAATAAATTACCTCTTCAATTAATTACTTAGAAAGTTTCTTTTAGTACTGTTCTAAATTTGAATCAATATAAATTTGTACATGTATAATTTTGGTTCTTATTCAACTCTATTAGGTAGGAATTAATAACATAAATTATTTGAACAAAAAAAAAGCTTCATAGGCATTAATTTCCCTTTCATAAGTGATAATAGCAATTAATTAGAACCACAATAAAAAAGTACTTAATAAGGGGCAAAATTGTATTAAAAGTAAAAAAATTCCCTCAGCACTCAAAAGTATAATTCATGCTCTCAAAATAGCACTCGTCTTTTTTAATTGGGTTGAAATAACTTTCATTGTTATTTTTTTTCCTTAATAGACTTGTGTATTAATTATAACATTATTAATTGTGACGATGAGAGAGAGATAGCAGAAGGACAAAATCGGTATTCAGAGAGAAAAAATTATCTCAACTCTCAAAATTTCAAATAATGCTCTTCGAATAACACTCCCGATAATCCTTTTTATAATTTTTATTATTAGACAACCACCTTTCATCTTATTATTATTATTATTATTATTATTATTATTATTATTATTTGTTTAAGACCATAAATTCAGGAGCTTTTTATTTCCGTATCCCACATTAGAAAAATAATAACAGTAATATTACAAAATTTAAATATTTTAACGATATCATGTCAGGTCTTCCAATACATGCATTCAACAGCTTTGATTGAACACAAGCGCCGCGTTGAAAATAATCTTGCAAGTACTAAATAAGCGAGCAAATCTGAATATATGCATTCAGGGAGTTATTAAGACATGCTTTTATAATTTACATTTAATTAATCTACCTAGTACTTAAAGTGAAAAAAAGGGTTCGCCGAACTGCTTTCATTCACATGCATTCAATTTCCCGAAATGTCTTTGTTACAATCTTTTAGAAATAACAAATAAAATTAGCATGAATTATGAAAAAATTTCAAATTTACTTCTGACACAATTGCTACGCACTCCCCAAAGTATGGATGTAGTCATTCGTTTCGCACCTAACTGGGAATGGGATAGTCACTGAGATTATTTGATAGAAAAATTGAGTGTGCATCTAATAGTTGTGTTCCTGCTCCTGAGTGATATATAGCTATTATGTCCACCCCCCCAATATGAATTCTGTTTATTATTTTTAAAAATATGATAACTAAAAAAATTCGGTTCAATTTTATACACAATGTTGTAAATGTTGAAAATCCTTATTTTTTTTAATGGTTAGGAGATTGACAAAAAAAAAAATTCAACACAACAATTTAAAATTGTGTTCATTAATTCAGATAGAATGGTCCCCGCGTCTCTATACTTGACGCTCTTTGTTTGTTGTCACGAATATCTAAGTTGCGAGTATTTTTTAATCATCTTTGGATTTTTATTGTTCATCATTTATAATGTCGCAAACGAGTATTTTACTCTATATTCTTTT
Organism: Carex pumila; assembly: GCA_033356055.1. Classification (NCBI taxonomy): domain Eukaryota; kingdom Viridiplantae; phylum Streptophyta; class Magnoliopsida; order Poales; family Cyperaceae; genus Carex; species Carex pumila. The sequence goes on from JARJHM010000312.1 coordinate 285,137, forward strand.
ATTATATTTTTTTTCAAAGTTCAACATATTCTATTGGAGTATAGGACCGATTACTAAAGCCGAGTATCTTCCGAGGGTTTGGCTTGGAATTATGATAAATCGGCTTTTGTGCACTTTAATAAAAATTTTGCTTCATGCGTGGATTTGTCTCTATTACAGCCGTTTAGGTTTATTAAAAGAAAAAATAAACAAATTCGCTCCTCATAAATATGTTTAATAAACTGAACTAATTGATAGAACTGTAACTAGGTAAATTGTCGCCATCTGAGATGGATATCGTTTTCTTCCTCTTTGCATTAATGCCTTATGAACGTCACCTCTCTACAAAAAAATGTGCTTTTTAATTAGTATAAGAAACATCTAAATAAATATGTCAAAATTAACAGAAATTAAAAAAAAAAAATACTATGCGTGTCATGATTTTTAAATGCTGATTATGCTACATAAAGAGCAACACTCATATGCGCCGCAAAGGTAAAGACGAAACGGATATAGCCGTTCAAACTCACCAATAATGGACAACTCTATTTTGTTTTTTGAAATAAAAACAATCCTTTCATTTAAATTTTTACTAATTGATGATTGAGTTAATTGACTCAGATAGCATGAGAATGAGATGAGAGTCACATGGAGGATGAAATCGGACTTGATTCGGTCAAAACGCAGGTTGCCACGCGTTCTAGTCCAAAACAAGCGCTTATCGCTGCCAATAGATTAATGCGCAAATTGGCAAATGGGTTCCAGCTGAGTGCGTGGGGACGCATCTGGTGGGGCGAAGCAATTCCGTTAATCCAGGCGGCTTCCTTTCTTCCTTTCTGAAATCTGAATAGAGAGGGGATCGGTGAAAAGAGACTTTAGAGATAGATAGATATTAAATTGCACAGTTTGTCGTGTACCTGCAGCGGTACGTGAGGATGCGACAGTACCCGCTTTATTTTTATTTAATGCTATGCCTGTGCCTGTTTTAGACACCATTCCAACTTCTCCAGTGCAGATTCATTGTTAATATTATTCTATATAAAATCTGTCGCAAAGGATTTCCTTATTCATGCTGCCTCTGAGGGGGGACCACAGTCAGTAATTTGCAAGATAATTTGATACAGAGATATAGAACAGAGGACATTTTTTTCAATTCCATCGTGCCTTTCGTTATCTTTAAAAATAGAAAATTTTAAAATATTAGATACAAAATCTGCTAGAGAAAGCAAGTAATAATGACAGTAGCGCCCCCAGAAAAAGGCCACAGCCGCGAGGCGAAGTTTTAGAGTTGGAAGTCAGAAAGAGAGAGAGAGAGAGAGAGATGGGGAAGGGATGGAGAAGGATGATGCTATTTGGGAGGGAAAAGCAGAGGGAAACCAAGGCGCTGTCGGAAAATGGCGGTGCGTCTGTTAGCCCTGCTCCAAGAAACAGAGACAGAGAGCCTCCCCTCAAACTCAGCCTCTTCTCTGCTTTCAGAACCTCTTATAACACTAGCAACACTACTCTCATTGCTACAAGTATCACCACCGGAGAATCCAGTTCGGGAACCAAACCACCTTCTCTCAAGTGCCGCACCGATAGTGCCATTAGCGGGGCAAAGTCGGAGACGAGAATCAAGACCAATGCGCAGCGCGGGAGTGAGCGTGAAAGAGGGCAGGTATTGCTGGAATGGGAGGCTTCGTCGCCGGCACGGAAATGGCGGTCCCGCACTCCACCGCCACTGTCGAAGCTCAAGAAGAGCTTCTCTTCTCTCTTCCAGTCTCCTTCTAGCACCCCCTCCTCCCCGAAATCACCCTCCCCGTTTTCGTTTTTCAAATCCTCTCTTCTATCCACTCGGGTACGTACATTAAACCTTTTTCTATTATGGATTCAAAATTTGTATCATTTCATATACTCCACTTGAAAAGAAAGACAATTGAGTTTGAAAATAACAGAGCTGTTTGTGGGTTGTGAAAATGGCAGAGTAGATGTGAAAAATGTGGAGAAAACATGAAGAGGGTGCAAGGAACAAGAGATGGTGAAAGAGGATGCCCAGTTTGCTCTCCTCCAACCCCTGAATTTGGCAAACAGTTAATGCCTCGAGATGTACCGGCTCGAAAGCCAGCAGTGAACTACAAGGCCTATGATGATGATGAGCCGTTATCTCTTTCAAACAGAACAAGCGCTCATAGCCACAGTGGTACAAACCGAGGCAATACCACGCCCCCTGCCACATTCAATCCCATACCAGAGGCCGACGAGGAAGAATTTGACAGTAACAGTGACAGCAATGGTGACAATTATGAAGAGTCAGAAGGAGGTGGAAAGAATTGCGGCGGTGATCTTGTTGAACGCCACCAAAGACAGAGTATTGTCTCAGACACCTCCACATCAACTGGCCAGAGAAGTAATATTTCTATTAGTGTTATGCCGGAGGCAGCTCTGGTTTCCTCAGGAAGGAGGCACGTGAGCTATGTTGTTGCTGTCAAAGTGAAGGCCCCGCCTGTCAGATCAGCATCAGAAGTAGCCAACCGGGCACCCATGGATCTGGTAGCTGTTCTTGAAGTCGGTCCAGAGATGACTGCTGACAAGCTCCAAACGCTGAAACAGACAATTCGGCCAATAATTTCATCCATGGGTCCGGTTGACCGACTTTCCATTGTGGCTTTTTCGGGCAGCACGACAAAAAGGCTCATGCCCCTTCGCCGAATGACAAAGCAGGGGCAAAGAACTGCACGGCAACTTGTGGACCGGCTGGTTGTTTGTTCAGCTGCACAACAAGGCCAGGTTACCATGGCATCATCCCCTAGTGATGTGCTAAAAAAGGCCAAAAGAGTGCTCGATGAGCGGCGGGAGTGTAACCCGGTGGCAACCATTATGCTTCTATCAGACAAACACCTTGAGCAGCGGCAAAGTAATAAGCACCATAATCCACCAGAGCATGATACAACCAAATTTGTGCACCTAGAGTTCCCATCAGACTTAGGGGCAGGAACCCCAGAGGAAGAAGAGAAAGAAGATGCTCTGATGAAGTGTGTTAGCGGGCTCGTGAGTGTTGTAATGCGGGATGTGCATCTGCAATTCATCCTGCCATCAGGTGAAGGAGAGGTCACTGCTGTATACTGTCACTCATTAAATGGATCTAGCACCTTTTCTGGAACAGGTGGTACCGGGTCATCGATTTCTTTGGGTGACCTGCATGCAGGACAGGAGGTAGAGTTGCTATTAGAGCTCAGAGTTCCACTAAACCAATGCCGCAGTTCCCTTTCCTTTTGCGTCAAGTGCACACATCGAGATCCGGTAACACTGGCTGTTTCGAGTGGAGTAGAACAACCTCCACTTCTCTTGCCTCCCATACCAGTTCAAAACTCTTCTTTACGGTTGCGCAACCTTTTCGTCACCTTTCGTGCTGTAGTGGAGTCGAGACGGCTTGTGGGACTTAATGACTTTGCAACTGCTCTCCACCTGCTCTCCTCTGCTCGATTCCTACTGTTACAGTGTCCTCCATCTACAGCTCAAGATCTTGTCCCAAATATCGAGGCTGAATTGGTTGAGATCCAGCGGAGGCGAGGAGTCCAGAGCCACCAACAGCAGCTGACCCATAGGGGGCAGCGGGAGGTGTCAGCAGATGTTTCAGGGGGAGGCAGAGAGCCACTTACACCGACATCGGCTTGGCGTGCAGCTGAGCAGTTGGCAAAGGTTGCCATCATGAGAAAATCTCAGAATAGGGTTAGTGACCTTCATGGCTTTGAGAATGCACGGTTCTAGGCAAGCTGTAACTAGGAACAGGATTGCAGGATAGATTTTCTGACGGATGTTTATGTTCTCTAAATAGAATTAATTAAGAGGGGTTATATGTGGGCTTGTATACCAATAAAGTGATAACATCCTTTCTTTTCTGTTTTCTTAAATTTGTTTCGTTTTTCTTCCTCTTTTACTTACTATTATCAATATGTAGACAAATGATCTTTGAGATTGTAATGAAAATACGTTTTAATAAACAGATATTTGAGGTGCTAGAATTAACATGTTTTGTTTATATCTTTCTTTTTCTGTGATTAGATGGTATTAGTGTTGGGTATATGGAAATGAAACATTCCACCTAAAAACGGAGGGAAAATAATTTTGTCACCCACCTGATTGTGTTTGTTTACATGTAATTAAAACTGAAGGAAATCCTATAAAAAGTGCACACGAGCCGAAAATGAAAAATTTTCACATTGGACGTTTCTTGATTGAGAATTTGAGATGCATTAGTCTTTAATTTTTTTGAGAAACATTAGTCTTTATTGGTTATCAGAATTGCATCGAACATTCCAACCAATGGAGCCAGCATTTATTGGTCAAAAGTTCGTACTAGCTTGGTAGTTTTTAATTAAATTTCTTTACTATTTAAAGATGAAGGCAATAAGATCAGCAAAACTAGAAATTGGGTGCCTAACTGTGCGCCTAAAAAAAACGACAATTATCTAGGGGCCTGTCTAAAATAGTAAAATCACATCTGTTTCAGTCGTGTAATCATCACCACACTTCCTACTCAATTTCACAGCTGCATCCAATCCTTAAATATAGAAAATCATAATGAAGTTAATGAGACAGTTTCACGAATAGAAGAGAAAATAATAATAGCTAACGAGACTGAAAAGTGAACACTAGTTATCATTACACATTAACAGGTTAACAGGTTACAGGAAAGCCATTCAAAGAGTAAAAACAAAGCATACCAAAGATTACGCAAATAAGGACATATCTACAAAGAATGAAAGCCGTAACCCAATTGAGAAGCAGCTCAACAAAATGGCTACTAATTTGATTATACACAAGCCATAGCACCGATAAACAACAGGTGTCAAGTTCAAAACACACAAACACCCACTCATATTACAAAACATGAACCAATGACAAGTAGTCATCATACACAGTTTGAAATCGAACCCGGGCATCAAGCACGCCTCTCGCCAGGGAGGTAAGAAGCAGAGGAAGCATCAGTATTCGAATGCCCCTTCCGTTTGTAAAAAATGCTGGTGATAGCTGCCTGGAACTTCTTTTTATGATGGGGTTGATGGCTGCTTTCTGTAGCCACTGTAGGCCTTGGCCCGGGTGGTGTTGGCACCACAGGTGGGGTCGGTGGAGCAGCTTGTTGTGACTCAGCCAGGATGCGAACTGCGGCCTCAGCAGTGCGCTTCTGTTCCTTCTCGCGCCACCTCTTGAGCTCGCCTTCTACCGCTTTCTTGGCTGCCTCAGCCATCTCAGCTCTTTTCGAAGCCTCCTCTGTTGCTGTCTCGATATCTTCCATCTCCTTGCGAGCTGCCTCAAGGCGCTTGATTGCCTCGTTCTCACTTGCCCGTACTGCTTCAACCTGCGCCATCGCTGCAGCCACCTTCATCTCGCTCAACTTCTCAGCCTCCTCAACCTTGCGACTCAACGAATCAAACTCCTCCTTGGAGATGGTGATCTTGGCAGGGGTTCCTCCTGACTCAGAAGAGGTCGAGGCACGAGCAGCATGGGTACGCTCAGAGAGTTCCTTGATGCGGTTGAGAGCAGTGGTTTCACAAGCCTTTGCCTCCTCTGCATCTTTAAGAGCCTCCTCGAGCTTTTTTTCTGCCTCTGCCAAGGCAACACGTGCAGCTTCTGCCTCCACTTTCAGTTCTTCAGCACTTTTCTTCATTACCTCCGCTTCCTGTATGTGGTGTAGCAATTCAGGTTACTGACAGTCCTTAATTGAGCACCAGTTGACAACATTCATCAAAAAACACAACAGCTATTCAGAATGCCCTATTTAAGTTCAGCAATGGCTGGAAAGCAAAGTAGCTTTTAGTGATACTAAGAATGAATCTCATCAAATATTGCAATCTCTGCATGGTGCAATTGCTTTTACCTGTAAGAATCAGTATGATCCTGGTAAGCACTAATTGAAAACTAACCCGCATTTGTTTCTTTCTTGCAAATTTATTTATGCCACCAAAAACTATTGCCTTTACATTGGTAGCCCTATAATCTGCATTACACCTAAATTTTCCTATAAAATAAGACATCAATTTAAATCTCCATCAAATTCAATTTACTCCCTATACCAATACCAGTTAAAAGCACTGGATTGTAAATTAGTCCTTGGAATGCAGTGTGAAACCAAATTTCTCATAGAAGAATTGCCAATGACAATAGTTACAAAATCAAAGAAAAGGAAATGAAAAAGAAACCTGTAATGCAGTCTTAGACTCAGTAGAGAGTTGTTCTAGAGCATGCAAGAGCTCATCAGATGAAGCTGTAACCTTGGACTCGGCAGCAGCAGCTGCCTCGAGTTCAGCCTTGCACTTCTGCAGCTTGAGGTGGAGATCTCCAATGACAGCCTCAGTTTCTGCATCCTGGCGCTTGAGCTCCTCGTGCTCTTTCTTCACCGCCTCAAGCTCCAGCTTCAGTGACTCCACAAGGCCTCTCACAGTGGTCTCCTCCTCTGATACTTTGCGCAACATTTCCTTTGCCTCGTCAAGCTCATTGTTGACAGCTGTGATTGATGCCAGATCAGCAGCACGAGCCTCCTCTAATTTCTTCTGCACATCCTCTATCTCAGCATCCGTCTCTACCAGCTTCCCTTCAAGGCTCTCACAAGTGGCTGCTGGGTCGGAACCTTTTTTCAGTTCTTCTAATTTCTTTTTTGTTTCCTCCATTGTTTCTTGGTACCTTTGCCTGGCCGCGTCTTTCTCCGCACGGATGTTTACTTCCTCTTGCTGGGCCTGCTCTGTGGCAGCCTTCACATGCAGGAGTGACTCCTGTGCTGCTGCAATCTCTTGTGACAGCTGTGCAGCCCTCTCTGTATTCATCTCTGACAGTTGCTTTGCATCAGATTCCTGTTGCACAGCAGAGAGCTTGGCCTCAAGTGAGGTCTCAAAATCCTTCTTCAACTTCCTCAATTCCTGTTTTGCAGCATCAAGATCCGCAAGTGCAGCCACATACTGCTCCCTCGCGTTGTCTAATTCTTGTTTAAGAGAGCTGTCTGTTATAGTACCAGAGCTCTCCAGATTAGCAGTTTTAGATTTTGCTTCTTCGGTGGCTTTGATGGCGAGCTCCTTGGATTTGTTGATTTTGTTTAGCCGTTGGGTTAACTCGTCAACGGTAATTTTGGCCTTTTCCAGTTCGGCCAGAGCTTGTGTGCGTGTCGTCTCTGCATTTTCGAGCTGCTCCTTGTACTTCTTGAGCTCCATCTGGGCAAGGTGCAGTTCAGTTTCCTTTGCCAGTACTCTCTGTTTCAATATATACAAAGATTGAATGATCATTTTTAAACTATCAAACAACATCTTTTGAAGAGAAACCAAATATACTATTAACACAGCAGAATCGGAAAATGTAGAAATTGGCTAACATTTAACAGCAATAGAATAGAATAAAATATCAACCTTCAATTGGTTTATCTTTTTATCCCTTTATACAGGACAGCAGTCATAAAGTAAACATAGTAATAAAGCAATTCCAATCTTCATGTCACATCAGTCAAGCCCAGCATCATATACCGTTCAAGCCAGGAGCAGCATGTGATCACATGCCAAACAGACCGTACTACTGATTCATAATAAAAGTCTGGATAATGTTTTATACAATTTAAGCCCACAAAGGTACACTCTATTCAGGTCTTACTAATTCAACACTAAATATCCTTGAACTAATTTTCACAAACTTTAGACGTACTGAATTATTTTACACTTATTTTGTACTATTATGGGTTTTCTTAATATCCCTGCAATAATTACTTGAGTGCTTTAAAAAAACATTCTTTAACTCCACACCTGAAAAAACAATCCAATACTATGAATACTTGTGCAAAAATTATTTACTTTGATATTTTGCAGTGTTACATAATTCTCCCATGCACATTATCTATGTTCCTTGAATTGTATGAAATAAATTAATTGTTTTTGTACCATTAACATGCAAAAAAAAAAAACGACACACACACACACAGCCATATTCTTATTTACAAGTGTGATTCATAGCTCAAGTGCAAAATTCCATCCTAATTGCTGGGTAATAACTAAATCTCCTCAAAAACATATGAACAAAAAATAATTTTAAGAAGTGAAAGAACAAGTAAAAAGGAAAGGAAGAACCAAAAGGGAAAAAAAGAAACCTCAGTCTGGGGAGCCTTGGTCTTTTTGACGGGCGATGAACGGTCGGATGATATAGCTACCTCACCAAAGAGGCTGACGGCAGCTTTGACAGATTTGAAAGGAGCGCGCGTGTCAATCTCTCCCACCTCTGTGCGTGGTGATTCTCCTAGAACTGGCGGTGTTGGGGGACGCAGTTTGGTTCCCATTTTACCCCCACCTTTCCCTCCTTTTGTCTCTTCAGTATATAACCAAACACCTACAACAAGGGGATAGTTCTCATCAGTTAAGGAAAGGGGAGAGACTTTGCACAGGCAATCTTTTTCGAGGTCAGGGTCAGGATGCAAGCTCCAATCTTTAAATTAAAACCACTGCACCAAGCAATGTTGGAACTGATTCATCAATTTACGAGTGTCCATTTCTAAATTGGTAAAGAGATCACAATTCAAAGGGTTACCGAGAGTAAAATTGGTACTTTGAATTAAATTTAGTTCCAACAAAATGTCGCTATTCTCGGGATACAATCATCCAGGTTTATCTACGCAAAACAGCACAACAAAGTAAAGCAGGGCTTAATTGAATGCGATCAGACATAAAATCACCTTCTTTGTAGACAACAATTGGATAGCAAACAAACAAAAGCAAAAATCCTAAAACAGTCGACACAAAAAGGAGGGGTGCGAGGGGAGAAGGGAAGAAAGAAGAAGAAAACCAAGGTATACCGTTCAATGGTGCGATCGGACACGAAAAAGGAGTCTCGATGGAGATACGGCGTGCACGCCTTTCGTTTGTCAAAACTCGAAAATGGAGAGAGAGAAAAGAGGGTTTGGAGCAAACAGGGTGGCAGGGACGACGAATGGAATGGGTCTAAGAAATTCGTCAAAGAGAGAAGTCACTGAAGATCAATCCGTGATTTATTTATTAATCATCTCGTTTATTCCAAGGAATTTTAATGCTTATTTTTTAATCAAGGAAATATTTCTTTATTGATTTAATTGCTTGATGTCGCCAGCTGTCACAAAAAAGCGGACCCCACCTTAACTTTTCTCTTGGTCTCAGGCGACTTTTGGGATCCACTGCGGCCGGATCTGTGCTGTCACAAGCGTGCAGCCTATGCTCAATATTTCCGACAGAGGATAGTAATCAGTATCTGTGGGGTCTAGTCATGTCACAACTCACAACAAATCCATGTGCTTGGAATTTATGAACGGAATGGTCCCTAATTTTCGCTTAATACCAATAACTAGCTATATTTTTGTTTGACAAATTTCAGGAATCAGGAGGTCAAGTTGGATACGGTCGCAGTAGCAAATTAACAATTGTCAATGTCAAGTCAACCTGTCTCGTTGGCATCTAGAGTTTTAGGCTACTAAAAATGAATTTATGCAAGAAAAATATAGTGATTACTGAAAACAAATAAAAATTGGCATCTAGAGTCTTATAATTTGCTGCGTAAAACAGCATTTAAAATGCACAGTATCCCTCCCCATCGCTTCGTTAAATTGTTAAACGTGAAAGTAACAAGTATTCCACTAAATTTAATAGAAAGAAGGAATCTTCGTTGCAATTTTATAACGAGCTGTTATGTAACAGGGTGAAACAAGAAATATACTGGTAAGCCTCTGTCACAGGGGTGACGGTTATCTATTTAGATTTTCTTGTAGTCTTCAATTGTTCAGGTCATTGTTTAGTACTTTCGAAATTACAAATTGCCTATTCCTGTACTAGGTGTCAGGTCTATTTAGTCTAATTGTCTGGATCGAAAGTCCAAGAAAAAGAGAAACGAAAAAAAACAAGGCTTGAGAAAGACAAAAATTGCAAAGAAATTGATTAATTTTAATCAGTATTGTAAATAACGTTATGTTATTATCGAATTGATAAAGTATCGTCAAATGATTAATTGAAAATAATTAAGAATAATCAATCGATTAGTCAGAAAAATCTGTGATGATTTAATTATCGTTAATGACTAATTGACTGATTAATAAGTCGAAATGAACATTTTTTTTACAACACATTATTATACATTTTCACTCATAAAAGCATAAAATGCAAAAGTTGTCGAATCGCAGAAAAAGAAAAAAAGAAAAAAGAAAAAAAGAAAAAAGAAAAAGGTAGAGAAGAAAAGAGAAGGCGATACGCAAGGCACGCTGTGCAGGGACACAAACTCATGACCATGGCTATGCTCCTACTCATAACCATCCGATTAAACATTTTTACGAGACAGACTAAGTTGAACAGCTCTAAATTCTATTAATCTTGAATTCGAGGTAAAAAGTAAAATTAATAACATTACTATGGAGAATTATGGGCTTAGTGCAGCGACACAAACTCTGAGTCTCATTAGATCTGAGACGCAGATTCAATTTTTGAAAAAAACATCTAATAATATCTAGAGTGTAGAAAATGACAAACAACTATGATAAGATAAGGAGGTTCAAATGCCTCCATTTTTAAAACGTTAGTAACTCAAAATTTAAATCATAAATTTTAAAATAAAACCGTTAAATGTGATCTATGCTATTTTATCTGTGCTAAATTTTTTTTATAACATTTCAGTTTTCTTTTTATGTGAACCAATAAGTTGAAAAATTAACATTTATAAAATTTTCACATTAGTACGTTTTTACAAGCTCTTGATGGCAACGAAAACGAAGTTGAAATGTCATAATTTTTACACGTGCATAGATAAAATAATGTAGATCATATCCAATGTTTTTATTTTAACTTTTAAGTTTAAATTTTGAGTTTTTAATTTTTTTTTTAAATGGAGGCATTTGAATCCTCCTCTAAGATAAAATACTATTAGTAAAACATGAAAAACGACAAGAAAAGATAAAAGACAACCAGTATAATATGAAAAACAACTAGAAATATCTTCATTTGCATTATTAGATAGATTCTTTGCATTAGGTGATTGGGATAGACATATGAAAGACAACTAGTAAAACATAAAACACAACTAAAAGAACATGAAAGACAACTGGTAGAACATGAAAGACAACTAGAAAAAAAAATATAGAATATGAAACACAAGTAGTACAAGATGAAAGATAACTGATAGAAAATGAAAAACAACTAAAAGAAGATGAATGAGAACACAGAATATGAAAGACAACAAATGCAAGATTAAAGACAATGAGTAAAATATGAAATACAACTAGAAAAAAATGAAAAACAACAAGTAGACCATGAAATACAACAAATACAAAATAAAAGACAATTAGTAGAAAATGAAATACAACCAGTAGAACATGAAAAATAACTAGGAGAATATGAAATACAACCAATAGCTGATGAAAGACAACTAATAGAACATGAAAAAAAAACTAGAAGATAATAAACAACCAGTACAAGATGAAATACTAGTAAAACATGAAAAACAATCAGTATGATATTAAAGACAACTAGAAGAAGATGAAATACAATCAGTAAAAAAATGAAAAACAACCAGTACAAGATGAAAGATAACCAATAGTAGAAGAAATATAACAAGCAGATCATGAAACACTACTAGAAGAAGATAAAATACAACCAGTAAAATATGAAATAAAATCAAAGAAGATAAAAGATAATTAGTAAAACATGAAAAACAACTAGTATAAAATGAAATATAACTAATTATATTAAAATATTAATTAATCTCATAAATTGAAATTAAATGAATTTCCAATATAAAAATATTTCAAAGGTAATTAAAAAATAATTACTAATACATATGATGTGATAAAAAAAAAAGTTATCATTAATTACATAAACGAAGATGCTCTTATTTTACTGTTCAAAATTACAGAGTAGTTTTGACTTCATACAACGCACAAACAATATGTAGTGCCGTTTTATATCTATAGTCTGTGTGCTTTATGAAGCCAAAACTGCTTCATTAAAATCTTTACCCTGTAAGCTGTATGCAGTTCAGAAGACGGGGGTTGCAGGACACAATGAATGCTGTAGTAGCTATTTTTTACGAGAGAGAAAACTGCTCAAACGAGGCATGGGTCGCCATGTGCCCTGTGCCCTGTGCCCTGTGCATTCTTTCGTATGCACTCACTGTAGATTAACAATGCCTCTGTTAAATACCACCAGCCGTAATTTATTCACCAGAGATCTTGAGGCGATTTGGTTACAGAACCCAGTAAGCCAGCTTGAGTGGCTCTTGCGATAAAAGAGTATCGTTGGATACTTTCAGTTAAGTAAAAAAATAATTAGGTGTTTATTTGAATTATGAGGAGGGTTCAAATGTCTCTATTTTGTGTGCTTTTATCATGTCTTCATTTTTTGAAATTTTAATAATTCAAAATTTAAATATTAAAATTAAAAATAAAACCATTAGATGTGATCTACATTATTTTATCTATACACGTGTAAAAAATTATGGCATTTCAACTTTATTTTGCTTGTCATCTTGATTTTGTAAAAATGTATACTAATGTGGATAATTTCTAGACATTGATTTTTCAACTTACTGATTCATATAAAAGCGAAATTAAAAAAAAAAAGAAATTTTTTTACCCATAGAACTTTGTCCACAAATCTTATCCACTCTCTATTTAACCGATTTTAACTATCTTTGAACTGTTATTGTATTGGATTTCAATTTACGGCAACTCTTTAATCTCAATTCCCATTCATTTCTTCCTCCTCTCACGCTGTCTCCCTCTCCTTCTTCCTACTCCTTTTCTCACGCTCTCTTCCTCTCCTTCTGCTCTCTTTCTCTCCTTCCACTTGCTCTGCCACCTCACACCGTGCCCTTCAAATCCTCTCCCAGTCCTCTTCTTTCCGTGACTCTCCAATCCCGCTCCACATCGAGCTCTTTCACCAGATCCAGATCTTATGGCTATGATGAGATGAGACAAGATCACGATCAACTCCGGGTATAGTGTTAAATCCTAACATCCTCCTCTTTGACAAGTCTTCAATCGGGCGCGACACCACCTATCAAACCAGGCACCACTGATCGGAGCTCTCTCTCTCTGCCTGTCTTGCTACCCCCTTTATCTCTCTACGGATGACGCTGATCCCGTTCAAGCAAGGTCCCATCAACACCACCTATCGGACCAGGCACCACTAATCAGAGCTCTCTCTGTCTGCCTGTCTCATTACCTCTTTTATCTCTCTGTAGTATTGATCTTGCTATTTTACAATATTCATCTTGTGATTTTACAGTATTCATTTTGTGAAAATCTGGAGGAAAGAGATGATAACGAGGCGATATGGAGTATTGATCTTGTCATTTTATAGTATTTTCCCTATTAATTTTATAATATTCATCTTATAATTATACAGTATTCATCTTGTGAAAATCTAGAGAAAAGATATTATAGAGAGGCGATATGGAGTATTGATCTTGTCATTTTATAGTATTCATCCTATTATTTTTACAGTATTCATCTTATAATTTTATAATATTCATCTTGTGAAAATATGGAGGAAAGAGATGATAGAGATGCGATATGGAGTATTGATTTTGTCATTTTACAGTATTCACCTGTTAATTTTACAATATTCATCTTGTAATTTTACAGTATTCCTCTTGTGAAAATCTAAAGAAAAGAGATGATAAAGATGCGATATGGAGTATTCACCTTGTTAATTTTACAGTATTCATCTTGTTAATTTTACAGTATTCATCTTGTTAATTTTATAGTATTCACCTTGTTAATTTTACGGTATTTATCTTGTGAACAGTTACTAATGTTTAACAATGTAGTTGTGAATATTTGATGTATTGATGATTTATAATTTGCATATGTTAGTTTTACTGTTTACATCTTTTTAAATTTATAATATTGAATTTTGCAGTGTGCTTATCTCAGTTTTATAGTGTTTTAGGTTTCAGATTTACAGTTTTATAGTTTACATATGTTAGTTTTATAGTTTACATTTGAAAATTTTACAATATTGAAGTTCTACAGTTTGCATCTTTATGTTTTACAATATGTGTAGTTTTAATTTATAGGATATATATGTATATATAACTATTAATAATTAAACAAAAAAATTAAAATTAATTTTAATTTTGAAAAAAAAATTTGATTCAAAAAAAATCTTTTGATGAAAAAAATAACTTTGTATAATTTTCAGGATTATTTTGAAAAATTGGAAGTTTGAGGAGTGCAATTTAAAATGTTTTAAAAGGTTTTAAAACTGTCATTAACTGTAAGTTAGAGAAGTACATCAAGTGGTTCCGCATCAAGTACAATTAATTTGACAAGTTGTGCAATTACACAGAATGGTCTCATTGAATGTTAAAAATTTTAAGTGCGTTTTTTATAAGATTTGTTATACAAGTTACAGTAATTTTACAAGATTGGCGCAAGTCAAATGATAATTTTTCTGTGGACAAACTGTGGACAATTAGACGCTTTCTTTTAATATTTAAATTTTGAGTTATTAAAGTTATAAAAAATAGAGGTATGATAGAGACACAAAATAGAGGCATTTGAACCCTCCTCTTGAATTATAAGTGGTTCGTTTTGAGACTCGTGCCAGATTTAAATGGATGACTCAGATCTCATTCTACGCGGTATTGCTCTGGATCTGAATTCCTAGAGATGTTTGTATTGTTAGAGGCAATCTACACATCCTCGCATCAAAATTGTGCTACTATTCTCATAAATCGGTAACCTATAAAATTCATTGCGCTGGGCAAATTACTCAAAAAGAAAAAGTGTAACACATATTAAAAGTTGGAACCATCTTTTCATTTAAAGAGGCTCTTCCTCGTAAAGGCACTTTTTTTTTTCTCATCAACTTCATGCCTGATGACGCAACAAATATGAAGGGCAACTAACTTGCCCTTTAGATGCCATGTCACTTGGATTCTATATATGTTTGATACTGAAATTTCTGAAAAACCTTTTTGAAGCCAGCTAACCAGAAATTTCAAGTTAGTTTTGTGAAATTCTCAACCACAGTTGTAATAATCCAGCCCACTAAAATTTTGACCAAAAGAAACCTGATAAAAAGGGGCAGGCAGGGAGTAGAGAAATGCTGTTTAATGCATATGAACATATTTACCATTTTATGTTACATTGTCCTTGTGTTAGCCCTATTAGGCTATTAGGCAATGATTTGAATCTATTCCCAGCTGTACTAGTATTTTCCCATGTGCAAGAGAACCAGTTCTATACAAAGTGATATGAACTATGAAGGGGTATGGCTTTAATATTTCACATGTGCTATCATCTGAAGTTCTGGACAATCTGGTTAGAGAGAGGGTGTGCTTTTATGAAGTCACCTAAAATAGCCAACACCACTGCATTGATTATATCACTAATTTATTATTGGATTGGTCCTTTGGGCAATGACAATGATCGGAAAGAGCATATCAATAAGATTATCACGTTATCCGTGAATTTAGTGTCATACCAGGAATCCTACATGATCGCAGGATCCCTGCGATTCTAATCTCAACCATTCATATATTTTGAGATTCATGCACAAAAATTCTCTTTTTAAGATTCCTCCATTCTAATAAATGAAGAATTGGAATTAGAATCACAGGACCGCTTACCGGATCGTAGCAGATTTGCTTCCTACCAGGACAGATTGAAGGAGCATTAGTACCTTCTGGTACAGTCATATTTATTGAAGCGCTAGGTTGATACTGACAACAGTTACAAGATACGAAAGAAGCTAAAAACTTTGGTTTAGAAAACTTGGATGTGCAACAAAAAAAAAATATAGATTGCTTGACAACAGTATGTGATGCAAGCTTATAGAATAAGACACTGCTTTTGCATTTGTCATTTTTCTAGCTATTTTCAAGGTACTGATATGATACATACACTGCAGAGTTTTGTAGCTTTACATGGATAATCTCTAGCGAGTGTACTTGAGATTCAGTTAGTTGGTACATATACTTTGAGAGACCAGTAGTATCTGATACCACTGTTCTCCAAAAGAAAAAGAATGTAGGTAACCTGTTCCAAAATGTAAAACAGGTTCTGAGGAAGAAAACACAGTTCAAAATGACCCAAAACAGCTTGTAAACAGGTGGTCATTATGAAACAAGTTTAAAATCTACTGTACAAAGTTTCATTTTTTATTCCCAGAACAACCCCCCCGCCCATACATCCCCACACCCCACCACCCCCAAACTCTACTCCAGAAGAAATAAACCAATGAAAACACACACCAAACACAAGCTGTCTGCCAGGACTGAACATACTGGAGTAGAGACCAATCAAGCAAAATGCTTCTCTCCCAGGTACAACATTGTTTTTCCCTTCTGCCAGATGACCAATCAAGCATAATGGGTTTATAACCTGTTATATTTCCTTCTTTTTCCCCACAACAGCCAGTCCAATCTTCTCCTTTGTCTGGCATGAGAATAGCAAGAAACAATTCCAATCTTTACTTTCACTGCAGTCTTACACTGTTGTGCATCCATTTCTCAAGTAAACTTGCTGCCTTCTCTACCCAATGGATATAGCAAAGGTCAAAGGAGGCAACAACCTGCAATAAGATAAATTTGAGAAAAAAGATCATGAGATATTCATGTCAGCTGTAGATTGAAATTAGTAGATGTCATTTGGTTCTCGGTATAGTACTCAGGTTCTCTACAATTGCAACTACCAAACATTACTTCATGAAAACAACCTCCTCTTGGTGATAATTAGAGATTAATGCAACAAGATGTAAAAAAATGCACTACATGATACATGCACCTGCAAAACAAGAATCATGAATGGCTACCCTGAATATTTAGAGCTATCACCTTGTCATCAACTTACCACTGCTAAATATAAATATCCTATACACCCCTTGCATTCCCTTTTCTCAAAAGGAGCCAAGCAACCCCTCATTGTTAACTACGTACATGATGAAAGAGAAAGGAGGGTTGTTTAGAAATTATTTGAGAAATGGGGTAGCAGTATCACTGAGGTAAAGCCAGGCAAACCCTCCTTTGCTTTCTCCATACTACGACATCTAGGTTCTAGTTATAGTTAGCCATTAGCTTAACTAAATAAATATCTATAATCCTAACCAAATATCTAAGCCATTTCAAGAGATGCAAGATCCTACTACCTTCGATTCAGATCATATTACCATTCAAAAAGCTTCTTTCAATGCATATTCAAGTTTACAGCTTAAACTCCTCTGTAGACAACAACTCCACTAACCAATTTCACTTCTTAGCCTTAGTAATAACCTAGATAACTATCAGTCACAAACCATATTTCTTCCCCATAAGAAGTCTTGATGATAAAAAGCCTAATGCGCTGATTACGTACTGCATTTACCAACAAGTCCATTTAGTTTTTTTTCAAAACTGTAAAAAAGGAATGTCATCCAACACCCTAATCACTATCTAATGTGAATTATCTCCTAGAGATAGTTTCAGGGTGCTAAATCAACAACAGATATCATTTGTCTTAAAAGTATAGAACATAAAAATTATAGAGATAAGTATTCGGTACGATATCGACTTTTACACAGGTTAAAAATGAAAACTTGCCTCCTGGTATGAGAAGAGTGCATTTACACCTCCAGTATGCACATCACTTGAGCTATCCGTTGAACTACGGTCAGTAAGATCTCCATGAGGTTCTTTCTAAAATTTCCACAATTGTATGGCTTGGAATCCCACAAACACTAATGATGTACTAGATTGAAATCCATCAAGAGTAGCTGCATGCTTTTGAATGTGAAAAATTTGAACTCAAGTACCAGAGTTTGAAGGACATAGGTTTCACCTGTCTTCAGGTCGACCAAAATAACATATCTGCCTTTACATTTTATATGGGTGATCTGGAATCCCCTAAAAGCTTCAGAACAGCCTACAAATGGCTAGTAATCTCTCTCTCTCTCTCTCTCTCTCTCTCTGAAAACTTGGCAGAGGCTGCCAACGGTATTATTAAACAAACTAACCAGTTTTACATCTCATGAAACAAATTAGGCTTATTCTATTGCCCATACTCATCTCATACATTTAACACCCACCTTCAAACTTCTGTTGCAACACACACACTGTCCTCCTCTAGAGTATCCATATTGTACCTTGCTGGACTGTTACTGTACCAGTACGGTACCAATGGTACAGCATAGGGCTGGTACTGGTAGTCTTCCCTTACCTGAAAAGTGCCAGAAAACAAACATTCTTGCACATTAAACCTGGCACCCTCCAGTACTATATTTACCAGCTGGTACGACAATTCGAATTAACAGTATTTCAGCCATAATTGCCCTTCATTACACTGTTTCCATATGAACCAACAGGTGCACATAAATAAAGCGGCCCACTCATCTTTTCATGTCTCACCTTGCATCTTTCTGTGCTCCCATGAACTTCTCCATAGCTGTTGTACCGATATCTCAGGTGCCATGATCTGGTATCCAAGTGTTGTTGATAGGAGTCTCCAGATTCTTATTGAATAGGGCATAGGAATAACAGGTGTAATGCTGATTTGACTGGACAATCATTGCCCATTAAGCATCTCATGGTGCAGTGCATTTTATGTCTCTCTACGACATCATGTGTCAGTATCTTTCCATTCAGCAGTAGAAATGCAAAAATCCTGACAGTGGGTGGTGCTTTGCATCTCCAAATAACTGCAGATTGGGATCTTATCTTCCCTCCTATCATCACATTGTCGACCAACTTCGCACTGTAAGACCCCTTGCTTTCCCGTCACCAAATCAGCGTCTCTGTTGCGTGAAGCTGATATCTGCTGCTGCCTATTTACAGCTCCAGTGAAATAACGGCTTAATCTTCAGTAGTTGTTGCCAGAAGAAAGATCCCCTCAATGACCAGAGGATTGGTCCATGAGGCATAAGTTCCTACTCAGCAACCTAGTAACCATTGATGTCCAGAGGGCTGTAGGATTGGTGTATGCTCTCCACCACCATCTAAGCAATAGTGAGATGTTTTGAAACTCTAAATTTGAGAAGCCCATTGCTTCCTCCCCCCCTAAATCACTCGGGGTACACACAAAATGCCAGTTCATGAGGGATACACCTCAGCCTCCATCGTTTTTACCCCATAGAGAGTTTCGACAAAATTTATCCATTCTTTCAACTGCCCATTTTGCAAGACGAAAACAGGTCATGAAGTATATCGGGATGGAGGATAAGACAGAGTTTACTAGTTGCAATATTCCTCCTTGTGAGATTAATTGTCCTTGCAACCACCTCGGCCTCTCTCTCTCTCTCTCTCTCTCTCTCTCTCTTCCTGCCCCCCTCCCTCCCACTCCCTCTCTAAAACAAACGGACAACCATACAAATCCAGATACTAAAACAACTTGGAAAGAAAGACATCAAAAGTGGTGCCAATCATAGAAGTACCACTTCTCAAACACTCACAGCATTCATCTGTCAATTCATCGATCAGTATATGCACACCATTGTTTGAACATCATGCAGGAAACCTTTCTTCGATAAAAAATAAGGTGAATTACATCAGATTTTGATTTGCATGTTTTTCCCAATAATGAACAAATGAAGATACTAAGCGCACTAATTAGCACTGTCTTCTATATTACATTTTAGTAGAATATATGTTAAGCTGAATTTCCTATTAACATAGAAATTTTAGCCTCTAGGATTTACTTTATACTATATTACATTTTTAAGCCATGAAATAAGTGACATTTGATATCAGAAGCTCAAGTTAGTACTACTTCAGTCCATTAGTAGCAGAATACCTAGAGAAAATCCAAGAGAGGATCCAGAACACATAAACTGGAAGATCATAGAAGAAATGAGCATCTATTATTAATTTATTATTTATTATTATCTCAGAATGATCTTAAACTAATTAAGAAAGTCACTAGGTAAGCAGCAGTAATCCTTTAGTGGAATTCCAACATCTATCCTTCTGTCAATGAAGCACAAACCAAATGTATAGTATAGTACTATAGTATATTTAACAGCTAACAGTTGGGCTTTAAAGGCCTAGATTTTTCCATGTGTATAGTCAAGAGGTAAGTTTCCCAGGACCTAATTTAAAGGATCAAGGGAAAGGAGAGGGCGGGGAGGGGGGGGGATTTATATCACCTAAGATAACAAAATATTTCTGTTTAGATCTGGACCGTTTGATCAGAATCAACACAAATATTAAAGGAGCCTCGTGCATTCGATCTCGGACCGGAATGACTCAGATTCTGATCTGAATCTAAACAGAAATATTCTGTTACCTCAGAGGATATGGATTCGGGGTGCCTGCGGGGGGGTGGACGAGGAGGGTGCACAAACCAAGTTGTAACCTAGGTGGAACCGGAACAGCATTTAAACAATGCCAGATTTTAGTTGGTATGGTACCGCATTTCACCTAAACATGTCACATAAAAGACTAAGCAATACATCCTCTTGGATCTTAGATAATACGCTCTCAATACTCTTACAATATATTCTACTCAGCCAAGCTTGTATCTCAGAAGCTCAAGTTAGTACTACTTCAGTCCATTACTAGCAGGGTACCTAGAGAAAATCCAAGAGAGGATCCAGAACACATAAACTGGAGGATTGTAGAAGAAACGAACACCTATTACTATCTCAAAATTATCTAGCTGAACTAAGAAATGCTCTAGGAAAGAAGCAGTAATCCTTCAGTGGAATTCCATCATCTATCCTTCTGTCAATGAAGCGCGGGCCTGACATATAGTATGTTACTATGGTATATCTAAGAGTTGGACTTATAAGGGCCTATATTTTTCTGTGTATATTCAAGAGCTAAGTTTCCCAGGACCAAATTTAAAGGATCAAGGGAAGGGAAACAGGAAGAGTGAGGGGGTGGGGGGCATGAACCGAGTTCCAACCTAGATGGAACTGGACAATGCCATATTTTAGCTGGTATGGTACCACATTTCACCTAAACATGTCGCATAAAAAGACTGAACGAAACATCTTCTTGGATTTTAGATAACACGCTCTCAATACTCTTACAATATATTCTACCACACTCAACCAAACTCGAGATTTATTCATAAATATTCCATGCCAACAGAAAAAGTGGCCAAACTTAACAAGATTGAATTCCATATTAAAAGCTAAAGCAGTTAATAAGATAGAAACAACAATCGTTCGATTAAATAAACTGAATCACCTTCACCCACACTTACCCCATTATCTGCTGATATATAACTAGATTTATCAAACCTTACGAGAGACAAGCGATCAGGAGCCAAAATCAACAAGCTTCACTGGCATTGAGTTGATAGAGCAGAGACTAGAATCTAACGACCCCTCTGGCTGTGTCTGTCAAACTCTGCATACATTGGGCCTCTCTCTGCAATACCCTGATCAGCAAAAAAGAAGGGGAAACTAAGTACATATGGGATCATCATTAGTTTGATGCACGGCTCTCTGACACTGGTAAAGATAAGCCATACCGATATGAAGACAAATTAAAGAAAATTAATCTGAGTTCAATTGCTACCAAAAATCCAAAACTGGTACTGGACCTTACAGGTACAACATACACACCTAAAATTTGTATTGGAATATTTATTCTTTAATATGACAGTTATAAATAAAAGCGGAAAGTAAACCATACAGGAGCTAGGTTGTAGGGCCCACTATAAGGAGGTAAGAAAGGACCAGGACTGCTGCCATTTCTCCTGTAGGGACCACCACCTAGCACATTACAATAGAATTAAGAGAAATAGAACAAGTATGTTGTTATGAACTTATGATAGAGTTGTATATTTTGCCAAACGTAAGAAATAGTGACAAAAACTTCATACATTATCCCAGGAAAACCTTCTAATATATTGCCTCATATTACCAAGTTGATCAGTATTTTGCCAATCAAAACGAACTATTTCCATCTTTTAGCTAGATCAAGCCAAAAAGGACCAAATAAATGGAAACTTGATAGCCAGAAACAATGGGTATCTAACTTTTGCATTGGCATTAAACACCGGTATAGTTTCAAGTTTCAACTAACCTGGTGGTGCCCATGGTCTTGCTTCAGTATTTGCTAGTTCTGCGTGAAGCCGGTCGATCTCTCGTGCCATGGCAACCATATTTTTCTCCATAGAACTCCTCTGCTCCTCAATTTCCATATTTGCTTTCTTCTCAACTTCAACCATACTCCTGTAACAAATTAGATAACATATTATCATTTTGTGTTACATTCAATCAGTGAAATCTTTGTTAAAATTCTAACAGAATTAGAAATTATCGTTGGGTTTCCCCAAATAAAGAAAAAACAAAATGCACCAGCTCCGTTAGATTCCTTTAGTCATCAGTTATGGCCAGTAATAGCATGAGCCAATGCCAGATGGTACACTTTTTTCAAAGAGAACATTATTTTTTTTGCCTGAGCTGTGTTTCAAGGGCTTTTTAATTGAATTTTGAAAAACATGGCCCTGGGGATGATTAAAAGGACATATCATTCAGTGTTGTACTCTGTGGCCTGCTTTATACAAATAGATACCATGTGTAAATTTTTCCCATTGATTTTGAACCCCTTGGCTTTGTCAGTGTTTCCTAATTTAAACACTTTCATGCATACTCCTGCAAAAAATTACATAAACCCGTCTGTTCCTCAGTTAAATTTTGAAAAAAAGTGACTATATCACCAGCTTCCAGTTCATCTTATGTTCTTCAATAAAAAGGAAAAAAAAAAAAAAAACTCCATGTATGCTGATGTTTTGCATCCATGATTTGTCTCATATAACAGCCAATAAGAACCAAGTCAACACCATATGCAATGCATGGGGAAAAGGAGGGAGGAGGGAGAGAGAGAGACCTGGCATGCATGAGTTCCCTCGTCACTGCATCAAGCTCGTCAGTCAGGACAGATAACTGCTCATTCTCAGTGCGAGCCCGTGAAGTATCCTTATTAAGTGATTCCAACCTCAATGCCATCTCCTTCTTTCCCATGGTTACTCTCTCTATCTCCCCTCGCAGCACCCTCACTTCCTTTCTCAGCAGCTGCATGTCCCTATCAACAATGTAATGAAAGATAGGGTAATGATTTGTGCATGAGAAATTTAATTTCTAGTTTCCAAAACATTAAATTATCATGTATACAGTATACACCTAAAAAGATAAAAGCATTAAGCATGTCATGAATTCGAAAATGCATGCTGTGATGTGCTGGTTTGTTCTGCATGCTACCAGTAACCATTACACACAGAACTTTGTTTTATAACCAAAATACAACTATAAAATCAGGCAAAAAAAAAACAAAAACAAACAAACATAGATTGACACACTAAAAAGACCCTAAGATACAGAGGAAGATCACCTGAGCTCAGCCTCAAGCCGCCTTCCCTTCTCGACCAACTCTCTTATACAAGCCTCCTTCTCAGACCTTATCTCAGCCACGAGTAAATTGAATCGGTAAAGCTCCTCGTTACCATTATCCAGCTCACACTGGAGTGCTGAACGCTCTTCGGCAATTGCACGGCGATCTGCAGCTAGCTGGTGGAGCTCTGAGTGCAGTATATCGAGCTCTTCTTGGAGGACCGATGGGTGGGGCCGATGGGGAGGAGCGCCCCCCCTGGAGTAAGGCCTTCGTGGTGGTTCATGATAGTGACGGCCAACTCGGCCTCTTGCCGACATTATATCCGAGTGCTGTGAGAGAGAGAATAGGAAATAACCTTTCTGTAAGCACTCACAATAATGTGTAATTAAAGGGGTTGCAATTTGGTTGAAGACCATAAATATAATACCAAATTAGTGAAAAAAGGGTTCATCTTAGAAGGAAGGCTCAGAGATAAGCAAAGATATTATGTAAATTCCCACAAAGATATAAATATGTCCAAGATTGAAATTTATATTTTTAATATCCTCATTGCTGAGACTAAGCCTATCTGTCAATAATAATATAAGTTCGTAACCAATGCTGTACGGGTCATATTAGGGTCAGAATATATACTAAATAAAGATAACAAAGAAGAAATTTCCTAAATTACAGAGAAAACCAGTTCAATAAAAAACAAAAAGAAAATAGCGACAGTTCTGTGGAAACCCTCAATTTCACTTCATGAACGTGTGAATAGAAAGCATAGACGCAGAAGTTAAATGGTTAAATTCTTCTTTTACCGAGTATAACGACGAAATTTTAACAAAATTGAAAAAGAAAAAAAAAAAACTTTCGATCGGCTCATGACTTCTAGCCCTCTCAACATACCTCACAATACCTTCAATTGGAGGATATTTAATAGCAAAGAAGAGAAATCAGAAATTCAGCGCAGGACTCGATAAAACCTGATTAGGCGAGAAAATATTACAACAACTCAATTTGGAGGCTAAGAAGAGATGAGCCGCGGAGCTAACAAATCTTCCGATAGAAGGAGGGAGAGCAGGGAAGGAGGATTGCCATTAAATTTTTAATCGGTTTCGGAACCAATGATATAGCGAATGAGAATTCGCAGCCTCTTTGAGATATCTCATGTTTTGCGTGTTTTTCTAGAAAATCTCAACCGTTCAAATATGTTCTCCACCATCTCAAAGCACAAAAATATTGGCCCCTGTGCTACTGCCGAATAGGCACCGGACACGTCGGTCACGCAAAATATGAGATATCTCAGAGGATTCTGGCTCTGATTAAGCGACGTTAATTTTAGTTTTGGATACTGCTCCTATGTAATACGATTGCAGGGGAAATGTCCTGGCTTCATCGACACCGTTGATTCACAGCAAATAAAGCACTAGACGTTCAGGATTGTAAGGTGCTAAGAGTTTAATAATAATAATTAGAATAAAGGAGACATAAGATAATGGGTATATTTGAATAATTAAAAATTTAGTCGGAAACATCCAAAAATATTAAAAGAGATGATTATATAAGTTCATTAGCCTTATAATTGAGATATTTAAAATGTAATAAACCAAGACTTGTTGCCTTTGTCTTTTTGCCATTCTATAAATAAAAAAATCAACATTGTCACGAAATCATTGATGTTATTTTAAATTACACAAAATTACCTTCAAATTCTTGTAATTTTCACGAATTCCTTCGCTAAGATCACGACAATTAGTATCATAACGCCCAACCTCACACTCATCCAAAAGGAGCAATCAATCACAATTTGTTTTCTGATTTTTCACAGGCGGAGGCTATTATTCATACCGTGCTTGGCTCATCGGTTCTCTTTTGTAATTTTTTTTCATTGGATAAAGAAAGACATGTTATTTCGAAAGTCGCTAGCCCAAGAGACATAGGCGTTAGTGCCGAATTTCATAAACAACTCTTGTGTCAAGTATCTTTAAACTCTACTATTTACTTTATTTATTTTATACTTTTAGTTTAGAATAAAATTATTCTAAGTTTCCATCAAGAATAACTTTAGAACACACTTGAACTTTATAACTTAGATTAAAATTATAAAAATGCCCTATTTACCCCCCCCCCCCCCCCCCCCCCCCCCCCCCATCTAGGTGCTTTTGGGACCAACAATCTTAACTCAAGAAAATTATTAAATTCAAGAAATATATGTTTTTGCAAATCTAGTCAAAAAGACTAAGTAAATTATTGCAAAGTCCAACACCATTTATTATTCAATTAACTATCAGTAAAGACGATGACTCTCACAGAAAAACAACAACTAAAAAAATTGCTAGCCATGATTTTATTATTAGATTTGAATTAATACCAAATACATTACATACCGTAATGTTATAAGCAATATCTTGTGGCTTGTTGAAACCTTCAACTCTAGCAGCGATGGCAGCAACATCAATGAAGATTTGAGTCTTGAGCAGAGAGATCAGATGCAATGCGAAATCAAGGTGATTGAAGACAAGAAAGAGATAGGGGGTTATCGAACTGGAATTGGAATATACTAGGAGGGAGATGAATGGAGGAGGAGAGGAAGAGGGAGGAGGGAGTTAGGTTTCCGATATTTTTGAGATCGGGAAGGAAAAGAGGAGGGAAAGTGTTTGGAGGGAGGAGATACGGAGAGGAAAGAGAGATGATATATGTGGGAGGAAGAAGAGGGGAAGGAAGAGAACAGGTAGCAAGAGCTTGACCATGTATTTTTCAATTTGAGATAAATTTGGGCGTCAAAATTGGGATGATGTTAGTTGACATAAAAGCAATGCATCTGGAGCTCTGTCTCTGATTGGATGATAAATTAATAAGGTAACACTGTTCATCGCTGATGTCATACCTCATTGAAAATTAAGGATTTGTAATTTCACATTTTATATTTTAATGAATTAAGTTCTTAATTAACCTCATTTATAATTGTAAAAATAATTGATTGATAAATATCTCCCTACTTTCAGCTGAAAAATCAAATTCAATTTGGATCGTCGGAGTCAAAATAAACAGTCGAGACAATACGAGGTTTCAACTTCTATTCAGGGGGAGAGAGTAATCTAATTAACTCATTTTCTCATCTTGTACCCACACTTTCTTCTCTCTTTTTTATGACCTGAGGCCTGAGCTCTGAGGTCTTGAGCAGTTGAGTGGATCTGGATCCCACCTAAGTAAATCAAATGTTGAGGTTGTTCAGCAATAAGGGATTAAAGCTTAATTTATATTTTTTTAATTTTTTTAATCACTTAATTTTGTCGAACATTGATTACTTAGTACAAATTAATATTACCTCCTTTAATCTTTTTTGTTCAGATCTTAATCCTTTGTCCTGATTTTAAGATATCTCTACTTTTTTCTTTCACTTATGGATTAAAACAACCAAATATCTAGCCCTCTTTGAATTTAATCTTTGTTGTCAAACAGTCTCGTTGAGTTTAGATCCGGTGGTCCAATCAAATCCGGTCACGGGCCGGACTCTTATTCATGCTAGAGCAGAACGGACAGTCTGGATCCAATCTAAAAATCCTGAATTCGACTTGAGCCCCAACTCGATCTCCGAATAACAGCGTTCTTGTTATTCAGATCCCAACCGTTTATCATTATTGAGATTCGCTCTTGAAAAAAATACTTCGTTGAATTCGTGTATGGAAAAATTTAAACGGTGAGATCAGAATAACAGGTTCTGTTATTAATTTGGAATAACAGCATATGTATATCCAACTTGATCCGGCTCAGTTCCACCTCACAGGATACGCACTCGTTCCACCTCCTAAAAAAGAAAAAAAGAAAAAGAAATGTTGTGACCTCAACCCTTCTATATCTCTGATCGCGTATGGCAGTCTCCTCTCTACTTGTATGCGGGGCTCCAGACTCAATCCATTTATATTTGAATTCGCCTTTCTTAATTACAATTGATAGGGTGCCGTGAACAGTGCATTTTTTTGCCCATTTTGTTGTGAAGAGGTATGAAGTTTTCTGGCAGAACTGGCGTTTCTTTCGTGGCAAGCGTATCAGTTTGTGTAGTTCTCCAGTTACTGATACATATGAAATGTTGATGTTACTATGGTAATTTTATTACATTTTGGTTAGATTTTTTATGTTTATTTAAGTTCTGAAGTATTTTGTGCTAGGTTTCTGTACTAAGATCTGTCTACTTGGTGTATATGTTGTTCATTGGGAATAACCGTTGTGCCAAATGAGTCCGAATTGGTTTTCCTTTTGTTCATCAGAATCGTTTGAGAAGTGTTCCTTTTTTGTCAAGTTTAGGGCGACCAATGTTCCCAAGCTGTTGTGGTGACACATTGTTACATAGCCGAAAGCAAAAGGACAATTGGGAAGAAAGAAGTGCAAACCATATGTAGAAAATCAAAATAGACTCCTTATTGCATTGAAGGGACTACCAGTATAAGGTGGAAATGTTGCTTGTCCAAAACCAGATATGATTTCCCATACCTTCCCTTACCTTATCTCACCTCTTTCCCTATTGGTTGGTTACCAATACCCTTATGAATTACACTAAGTGGGGTTTAACTAAGTGAAGGCTAGAGTCGAAAAAAATGTGCTGTACTGTGGCTAACATGTTGTGACTTTGGTCTCATGCCGTGACCAAAATGTTGAGGGGTGGTTATGGCATGCGAATGGTCACGCCACGTGAGTCACGTTGTGCCCAAGTTTATTCAAGATTAGCCATTTGATCAAGATTAACGGTCCTAATTACTCGTGACTCGCATGACCACGTGTTATGCCATGCCATAACTAGATCTTTCATGTGACGTGTTGTGCCAAATTTTCAAAAGATAGTCACGGCACGTAACTGACATTCATGTTGTGCCGTTCCGTGACAGAGCTGGCTTCATCATGTCATTTTTCCCACTCTAGTGAAGGCATGAAGGCTGTTTCATTTTCCAAAATATACACACCTGGTTATTTACCTTATAATTCAAACCTGGTTATTTACCTTATTATTCAAACCCATTTTGGCAGGTAATCAGAAACATGCTGCATTGAGAGCATAATAAAAGCCTCCATGATTGAACTAATGGGGACAGAATTATTGATCATGTTAAACAAAAAAGTGAAGATCATTCAGCCAACATCACCAATTTGACAGGTACATTAGTATCAAGTGTTTTTCCTTTTGATTGGTGCATACTGGCTTGGTATTGTGCCAATTTAAGCAACACATGATGGTTGGAAAATTCTAATAGCAATCAGGTGGTACAAAAATCCAACAATTTTTGGGTCTGGATGCATATAGACCTATATGTCATGTTGTATCTCTTACCTGTTACCATTATACATGAGTGGTGCTGGTTCAGCAAACTTGAGAAGAGGTCTCTTAATGCATTCATAAGGCACTTGGTTTGGTTGGATTAATTTCAGTTAGTCATATGTGGGTTCGGTTATCTTGGCTGTAGTGTCAGCATAACTTCTATTTATGATGTATTAATAACCAACCAAAACAATATCTTGGACCAGTATATAATTCCGTACTAAACATGTTGTTTTGTCTAATAAAATAAAAAAAAGGTATTTAAATTATCTAATTATAATCTTATACCTCACTCAACTGGTTATGCACTTTGCACTGCTAATCTTTATAATCATATTTGTTCCAATTGTTTGTCTTAAATTTGGCAATTAGGATGGCAGTGCTGGATCCTCCAGGCCATGTTACCTGCCAAACATGCCCTGCAGAAAGATCAAGTGATTGCAGTTTCACCTCTCACAAGGAGGGCCCACCTGCTAATGCTTCATGCTTATAGAGGTTAAGATTCTTAACTGGTGATGGACCATTAAGAAGTAGATATTGTTTTAGCTTTTCCTTCTCCAAAATTTATCAATATAATCTGGTTATGATACTGTTATCTTTTTGTTAGAATTAGATGTCTCTATTCTCTTTGTATTGTTGTATCTAGAAACATGTTTTTGAGTTCATTTTGATATGTGAAATACAAATTCTATTTATTCCCAGTTGATGCTTTGTCCAGTCATACAAATTTAGTGATCTTCAATATTTTATCCTTCGTTTACTTGGTTGACAACAGCGATTGTGGGCAGTAGCTAGCCCTCATTCGCCAAGTTTTTGGTGTCTTGTAACTCTTATATTTCTCTTTTTTTTGTTCAAATAAATAGTTTTGGGTTAAATATTTCATTTTTTTTCCTGTTAATATACTATTTGTCATACTTAAATTAAAAATTGCCAGAAAAAGTACTTAGTCTAAACCATACTTTTTAATCAAACAATGACTTTTGTGTTTGACTTTTAGCCAAAAAAGATATATTGGATCTGTTTAACCTAAATTATACATTCAATATTTTGTTTTCTGCATTTGCTTTTTCCTCTTTTGTGTGCACTTTCAATTGCATCAGAGAGCTACAATAGACCATGAAAGTTTCACTTTTGTCCCCAAAAAGTATACTGAGGTTTGGTGATAGAACTAGCTGGAAACAAATGTATATTTTTCACTAATAAAAACAGTATGGTTAAAGAGTGTATCTTTTTGAAGCCAGCATGCCCTTCACAAAAAATGGTTTATTTATGCAGAAAGAAAATTTATACTACTAGTTCCACATAATATAATGTTGTGTGATTGAAGATATCACATAACACATTCACTGCATTTTCCGTTACTTTTTAAGTACATCAAAGTACATTCAGAGTACCTTTTACAACAGTCAAAGTCATCTAAATAATGTGTGTTTTTGCCTAAAAATAAAATCAATTTTTTGAGCAATTTATTATTAGAAGAATACACCTCATTTACAAAAGTACTTCTCTCAGGCATAGCAATTTTACTATCGAAGATATACTTAATGCTAAGCAAGATATCTTAGCAGTCAAATATTTTTAGTTTCATGCAAAGATACTGTCGTGCTTTATTTTATTTGACTCCCAAAATTAGTATTGAGAGTATTGTTTGATTACTTGAGAGAATACTATTACGGGGCATGTATTACATGAAATAAAGGAAAACCTTAGGTAACATATTCAATGAACACTATCATCATTTTCCATCTTTGTAAGGAAATAAATAATTATAATATATTCTGTGGTGATTTCAAATGAAAGTTTACTACTGGAGATGCATCATGTAATACCTGAATGCATGTATGTGCTTATGTGCATTCAGCGACAGAAATGTCATCACAGACAGGAGATATAGTTATTCTTCCTTCATGAATATTTTTCTTATAAATTTAGATGCATGAATTATAATTATTAGCTGACATATATATTCTTTTTTCCTTTTTTGTTCTTTATCAGGGTTGTTCTTTCTTTCCTATCTTTACTTTTGAAAGATGGGGTTCTTGTTGAATTGAAATGAACTTTAAAATTTGACCAAATTACAGGTCAGTAATTAAGCAAAATAGCTTAATTTTAATTTGCAAAATTTGCAAATTTCTCTTGGAACTCCCTACCGAACAAAAGGGTACAGTAAATGGTACTACACTTTTATCTTTTTTATTCTTGTTAGAATGTTGCACGTGTAACACTGGACAGTTTGTTCATGCTTATTTAATTTCTCTATACTGGTGTAAATTGTCAAAATTTTATACACGCTACTGCAAAAAGTAAAATTCTATGACTATTCCAAAAACATGCAAATATCACATATATCCCTATATAACATTGAAATTTGAAATCTGTATCTCTCCCTCCCAATTTGATTGAAAAAGTTAGTCAAAACCTGATATTATATCTGTTCAAAGATAAGGTAGCAAAGCTGATTTTTTTTTTTTAATTTTAAATATATTAGAAGAGCGCTTGGCTATTATATACTATGTTATAGAGTAAATATAAGATTTTTATCAGTTTGCAGGAATTTTTTTTTTTTTGATCTTTCACTAACACATGAAAAGCTGGTCTTATTTGCAATTAGGTTTAGGACTTCATCACTTTCCGCTTGTGATATGGCCATTTTAGTAATGTTTATTATTAAGTACACCCTCCATTTGACTACAATCTCATCAAGACCTATTACATCTGATCTGGGTCCCAATTGTCAGTACTTCATACAGCACAATCTTGTGATATGGAACGATATAGGTTATTACTAGTGTCATCTAGGCCATCTAATTTGCTCAACTGATGTGGCATCATTTAGGTGCACTCTGTCTGGATTTAGGGTTTATAAAGATTTTTATTTTGGTTTTCTCCCTACTTGCGGCTGATCTGACAAGAAGAACCTATAAAATCTGGTAAGACAATGTACTAGCTTTTTCTATTTGGTAAACATATTTTGATCAAATTCTACATTCTTGTTTCCCCTCTTTTTTTTTTTTTTTTAAATGTCTGTCTATTTGGATGTTCTTAGGGCTGGATCTACTTTTTGTTTAGTTTTGAACTCTTAATCCTTTATGGATTTGAATAATTTATATATTATTTTTTTCCTCAGGTGATCTATTTCTATTTTGATGTTCTTAGGATTAGATTTGTTTGTTCTTCATTTCTGAATTCATAATTCTTTACTTTTTTCAATCTATTATTTCAAATTTTTTCCTTTCTAATATATTTTGTGGGTTTTGGGAAGAATTTTGTAATTTCCACAATCCTATCTGTGCACAAGATAACCTAATTTTCTTCCTTTCTAAATTTCCTCAACCCTTTGCAGATCTTGTCTTGGAAAACCAACATAAAATAATTGGTACCAGCCTTGTCTTTTGTGAAACTCTCATCTCGCTCTGAGGCAAGTTCTTATTATTGTTATTTTTTATTTTTATTTTTATTTGTTATTATTATTGTTGTTGTTTTAGCTTTAGAATGTTATCTAATGTTTTCTCCATTTTTGCTTGACAAGAAAATAGTTGTGTATACTCGGCCTTTGTGTTGAACGCGGGAAATTTGAATTATAACGGGCTATTGTCTTTCAATGGTAAAATTTAATTTCTAAACATTATTTTTTCCTTAATTATGTGTGTTAATCTGAGAGCTTCTGGCAGGATTTATGCCGACTAAATTAGATCTAAAGGTCCAGATTGATCAGATAGGATGATGTTGCCAATTAAATTCTGATAGATTAGTTCAGGACTTAAATAGATTTGAAACATTGAATCTAAATAGACGGTCTTGATCAGTTGGGATTCCACAGTTCAATTTTTCTTTCCGAATGTTATTTTAAGGAGTTGAACTGATTAATTAATTTGTGTCTAAGATGCTAGTCCTAATTGTGTGCTAGACAACATCTTCAATGTCTAATATGGATACTAGTATACTAGTATTAGTTTCTAGTGCAGATCGACAAAAAGGGAATTTGTTTCAGTACCAAGTGCCCACACATTGGATGACACTAAGAAAATGAACATATAGCTTTGGGTAGGACATTAATAGTCAATTTGTTATCTTTTCAGCAAGGGATGGCCTCAGGTAGCAAGACAACTCAGAATGGTACACAGGCCAGAAAGCATATGGCTGAATTGGAAAAAAATTATAGGCTTCAACATGTGGAGATCGAGATGCTTAGGGCTGAACTGGTAATGGTCAAGGAAAGCAACCAAGTTCTCAGCAACCTCAATTCTAACTTGAAGGAGAGAGAGGGGGAGTGTGTAAGAGCTGTTGAAGAGAAGGAGCGAAGGCTTTCAGAGGCTCTTGAGTTCGTTGATAGTCTCAAAAAAGAAGTCTTCGAGTTAGAGAATCTGAGGAACGTCAAAGAGCTGATGGAATACAAAAATGAGAAAGACTTGGAGCTGCAGGCAAATGAACAAGCAATGGAAGTTATAAAAAAGTTGAATTCTGATCTCAAGGCAAAGAATGAGAAGCTAATGGCCACAATGCAAAAGTGGAAAATGAAATTTCATCAGTTGTACAAGGAGAATCGCAAGATTCCAGAATTGAGTGCTGAGGTGGATCGGCTACGTCAGCAACTTTCACAGGATAGGGTTAGTCTTTATAGTTTTCTTTGTTTTTTTTCCTAGTATAATATTTTTAGGTTTTACATAACTATGTGAATTTTTTGTTATGTTGTTAGCATTAAGAAACTTCGAAGTGACAGAATCAAATTTAAAATGATAGTAGTTTAAAGATACTGGGATTTGAAAATATGGTAGTTTATTTGGAAAACTATTGACATGTGGCTTGCTCTGTTTGCATTTGTCAAAATTACAGATAAGTTGCCAAAGTTGTTACCAAATTTTATGAAGGTTTGGTGCTGGTACAGTGTTGAGCTGGTCAGGATTAGTATGCATGCCACCATTCTTTCTGAGAATTCAGATCCCTTTACTGGGGATTTCAATATAGGCTGTTATTAAAATTAAATTATAGACAGATACTTTTTGGTTTTATTTTTTCCCTTTTTCTTTTGATTGGTATTCTGTGTAGCTTTTATTTAGTACATTAGAATTTGTTGGTCAGTTTCTGCCAAGCAACCTCCAAAAACTAAAAAAAAGAATTGGTTTCATTGATATCTGTATATTTTACTCATTAGTAAGGAGACTTTTGATGACAACACTCGGACAATTTCATCAACAGGTGTTAAAAGAGGATGACATGACTTCATAGAATTGCAGCCTTTGTCAGATAGAGCCGCCAAGCATAAGTTGGAGCAACCTTTCCTGCTAATGTTTCTGAGTTGGTTTTTAGGAATTACCAGTGGGGAAGATCTTAGTTCTTCAGTGTAGCAACTAGTCATATGCATTGTTTGTGCATGTTTTTTTTTTCCTCTCTATTTTTTTTGGAATTGCTTGGTGTGTCCTCTTGAATACATACTTTCCTGTTTGTCCGTATAATTAGTTACTTTCACCGAGTTAATTTCTTGACAAAATTTTCATGTCTGAGCGCCTCACTTGTGCTGCTACTGCTCTCTGTCATTTATATATGGTTCTGATAATGGTAAATATTGTTCTCTACTTTTCCAAGGTGAATGAACTATAATGTTTTCACACTTCTAAGAAAAAGGAGCGTTAATACTTGAATGCAAACTGTTGCATAATTTTGGTTCAGTTAAAATTCGGACTAATAAAGATAAAGATAAAGGAGTTTGGCCAGTATAACATCGTTATACAGTGTTATTTCAATCTATATAACACTAATTTTAAAACTTATCAAATCGATTTCAAACGGTAAATCTAAACTGTTCAAACCGATTTACTTTATTAGTTGTGTGTTTACATGTAAAATTTATAACTTTTCGAATTTATTTAGTATTAAGTCAAGAAGTCAAATGTGTGAGTTTTTAAATTAATTTTAATACATTAATTTTTCAATATTTTTGCCACTTTATTTAATACTAAAATAACTCGAAAATATAAAAAACTTATATATAAACGCATTACTCATAATGTAAATCGGTTTGAATTAGTCGTTCGAAGTCAATTTGATAAGTTTTAGAGTTGATGTTATATAAGTTGAAATGATTATATTAGCCAAACTCAAGATAAAGATATCGTGCTGTAAAAAATTTATTTCCTGTCGTAATATATTGATAGCAAAGCAGGGACAATTATGCTCATGCATATACATGTCAACCCCTTTTGTGAAGCCTGTAACTAAAGCTTCGATGAGGATCCATTATAGGTTGAGACTTAAGTAATCATCAAGAAGAGAAAAAAAAAGGGTTGAGACTAGGTAGCTGCAACGATCTCACGCGTCAAATGCAATCAAGAAGAGATAAATCAAGGAAAAGCAAACAAGAGAATCAATTGGATAGAATTACTGGCTCGGAGCTACGAAACCAGTAATGTGAACAAGAGAGAAATTCTCTAAAATGATTATACTTTTTATTAATTCCAATCTGATACAAGATGCAGCCTTATATAGAGGCTGGCTACAAAGAAAACAGAAGAATAGAAAGCTACTGATACAGAGAGCTATTTTTAATTATCCTCATTACAACTATGCCCTTGTACTGTTTTATTAGCTGCTATGTGTAGCGACTATGGGACCCCTTTCCAGTGATATAGCAGTTAACGGTTCCTTAACGGATCTCAGTTTTCTTCTCCATCTCTCGGATCTGATTTCGTCTCTCCTCCAACGGTGTAGTGTATATAGATGGCAAAATAATAGGGATATACAATTCTAATACAACATTATAATTGAATGTGTTTGGAGTACTCTTGTAGTGTCTCTAAATGGTAAGATAATAGAACATTTACAATCTTAAAACAACACTCTAATTGAAAGGTGTTTGGAACACTTTAAGAGTTTCTATAGATTGCAAGATAATAAGACATTTACAACCCTAATACAACACTTTAATTGAAAGTTTTTGCAGCACTCTAATGGTGTTTCAAGATGGCAACATAAGAGAGTAGTTGTAGCTCTAATAAAACATTAAAATTGAAGGTGTTTGGAGCACTATAGTAATGTCTCTATATAATAATACAATACTTCAATTGAAAGTCTTTGCAATACTCTAGTAGTGTCTCCAAATGACAACATAAGAGGGTAGTTGTAACTCAAATAAAATACTAGAATTAAAAGTCTTTGTATCATTCTAATAGTGTATCCATATGACAATATAATATGACATCTACAACTCTAATACAATAATCCAATTGAAGGTGTTTGAAGCAATCTAGTAGTGCCTCTATATTACAAGATAATAGGTAATTTAAAATCCTTATACGACACTCTAATTAAAGGTATTTGGGGCTAAGGCTATAAATGAGCCGAGTTTGAACGAGTTACCCCCAACTCGAACTCGGCTAGTTATCAACTCGAGTTAGCTCACAACTTGTTTATAACTCGTTTAACTAGTGATAGTATTACAATACAAGTTCAAATTCAGCTCGTTATCAACTCGAGTTGGCTTACAACTCATTTAACCAGTGATAGTATTACAACACAAGTTCAAACATATTTTACACAAATCTCAAAGCACAAATAACAGTCTAGAGATTCGGGTTTGATTATTTTGAGATTTATTGTAACCAATACTATGTAAGTTTATGTAACACGAGTTATAAATGAGCGAGTTGAGGTCAACTCGAACTCAGCTCATTTATTAAACGAGTTGATCAACTCGAGTTGTAAATGAGCTGAGTTGTAAATGAGCCAAGTTAAACGAGCTGTAAATGAGTGAGTTATGAGCAAGTTATGAGTTCGAGCTTTTTTGCCCAGCCCTATTTGGGACACTCTAATAGTGTCCCTCTATAGCAAGATAATAGAGTATTTACAACTATAATACAACACTCCAAATGAAGGTGTTTGGAGAACTCTAGTAGTGTCTCTATATGACAAGATAATAGAGCATTTACAATCATAATACAACACTCCAAATGAAGGTGTTTGGAGAACTCTAGTAGTGTCTCCAGATGGCAAGATAGTAAGGCATTTACGATCCAAATACAACACTCCAATTGAAAGTGTTTAGAGTACTATAGTATTGTCTCTAAATGGCAAGACAATAGAGCATTTACAACCCTAATACAACATTCTAATTAAAGGTGTTTGGAGCACTATAGTAATGTCTCTGTATAGTAAAAGAAGATGGTAGTTGCAACTCTAATGCAACACTCTAATTAAAAGTCTTTGTAACACTCTAGTAGTGACTCTAAATGATAAAATTATATGATATTTTCAACCATAATAACATTCAAATTAAAAATATTTAAAACACTCTAATAATGCCTCTAAATAACAAAATAATAAAACATTTACAACTCTAATACAATACAATACACTTGCACCGCAAGAAAATAACATCTCCCGACGCTAACCCAAGCGGCGTTACTATAAAACACCGGTAAACGGCCTAGTTGCGTAGATTGGCAAATCAAGCGCCGGCTTTCCTCCTGCGCCAATTAATCGTGTGCCAGAACCAAATTAATTACCCTCTCGCTTCCTCTGAGACCAAATCTCTGCTCACCCAAACCCTCCCGCCTCTCTGCCTCCCGACCTAAACCTAGCTTGCTGCCTCTCCTCTCTGGTCTTCTCAGGCTTTATCCCCGCCTTTCTCTCCGCTAACCCAGCCAAAGGTTGGAATACGCTATTCCTCTCTTCGTCAATTTTTTTTACTCACTACCGTTGGTTTTACAGGAGAGAGAGAGAGAGAGAGAGAGAGAGAGAGAGAGAGAACAGATCAGTGCCATGTGTCCGGGTTACACAGTCATGTGTCCGACCATAACAGTCGAACAGATTTGTGAAGGCCATGCTCGTAACAGTCGAACAGTTGCTTTTACACGCTTGTGACAAGCTCAGAGGGATGCTTCGCCTCGGCTATTCTGATCTCCCAAATCCCCTCTAATTTCTCATTTTTCAAGACACGCTTCTCGCCTTTCGCATCATCCCTGAGTAAACTCCCAAATTGCTCTCTCTTTTTAATTCTTTTATATGTTTCCTAGTTTTTGTGCCAATCTCAACATTCTAAGATAGTAGTGAAGTTTAGATTGCAATTATTGGTAAGAATTGGCAAAAATTATCCAAATTAATATACATTTTCAAGAAAAAAATAGGCCAGATCACTGCATACTTCGCTGTTCTCTTTACGGTTTTCACTATGGATAAGGTTCTTTTTCACTTTAATCTGTTGGAGTCTGCAATGCGTTGATTTCACTATAATCTGTTAGGATACTACACTGCATTGATTTCTAGGAATTGGAATTGCAATTAGAATTTTTTTTTGGTTAACCCTTCAAAAGGATGAATTTGTTTCAATACCCTTTTTAATCACGTACATTTTGTTTTTCTAATGCACTATTTCTCATGCCATTGTTGTATAGCTAATTGTAGATTGATGACTTGATTTCAATCATTGAATCTACGGGAGGGTGTTCCCAATCGAATCTCATTTGCGAGAGTAAGCAAATTATTATTATGTAAAATACAAAGTAATAATCTGATCTACGTGATAAATTCTTAGGATAAGTACTATACTGACCTTTATTAATTGTAGGGCTTATGCCGAATATCTACAGGAGACTGGACATCAATCGGAGGAGAGAAAGTTGTGACTGGGCAATGTTTGAGATATTATAAAATTTAATGAAGTATTTTATTTTAACTTATTTCAAGTTCAAACATAAAAGAAACATCAAGGAACCAGTACAAGGATATTTGAACAATATTTGGCTGATATTGAAGATGCTATACCCCTTCTCCAGTACATGTCAATAAAAATTATGGTGTAGTTAGTTTATATCATTAGCCCTTTATTGTGTGGCTTAGTTATTGCTAATTTAGTATATGTACTTTTGGAGTTTAGACTCACAGAAGCTTGGTTTATAAAATTGCACTAATAAAATTGAATTTTATTTTCAAACTCTATTTTCAGTCTCCACAGCAAGTATCCAACTGGGAGTGCGGATACCATGTGATGAAAAATATGGATTTCATCATTTGTCACTACACAAGACGATTTCCACATCAGGTATGTCAATTTGTTTTCATCATGCACTGATTTTTAAGTTCTTAAATAATCATACATGCACCATTATTAATATGTTTTCTTTTAAATATATGCAGTCTCCCCTACTACAGAATCCATATCCTCTTGCAAAACTGGCCCAGATTCATGAGCGGTGGTGTTGGTACTTGTTGGAGTATATTCTACCACTACCACTTTATAAGACGGGAAATTAAAAACATTAGATAATTGTGATGTACATTGTCTAAGCTAACAATTAATGGTTGTGTTTTGCTATTAACTGATATAAGTACAATGCTGGTGGTTTTTTGGTGTATGTACAACCAGTGGGGGTGTTATTTTTGAAAGATTAATTGCTGGCTTTAGTTTAGTCATACGTGTGGAGGGGACTGGTGTGTGATTGATCTGGTATGTCTTGGAGTGATTCTAATTTGTTGCAACAGAGACATATAGGTTAATTAATGATGGTACTTGGATTAATTTAGTGCTACAGATTAATTATGTTGGTTAATTTAGTGATTGATCTGGTATGTCTCTTGTCGGCACCACCTCTAGCGAACCCCAGCCCTGACTCTCCTCCTTGATCTCTCCCGCTCCTCTCCTATCCTGTCGGTGCCACCTCCAGCGAAACCCAGTAAAATCGATCTCTCCTGTCAGAGGTACGACCCCCAGGAGCAAGTTATGTGCTTATATGCATTGTAGAACAATTTTCGTGGGTTGTTTTTTTCTGTCTTTTTCTTATTTGAACAGTTTTAATAGATTTTGCATTTATATATTAAATGTTACAATAACAGCTATAACTTTTGTATCCACTGTAAAATTAATGCAAGTTGGATTCTGAGTATCCACTGTTCACACTAGTATTCGTGGGGGTAAGATTTCACAGCAAATATATACAAGACAACAAATAAGCTTTTTTGTTTTAGCATGTACAATGCATTTGTTGACATGATCTCTAAAATTTTATGTTTTTCTTTACAACTTAACTAAAACGGCCTGATATTGACCCGGCTTCACTTGAGCCTTACAAATTGCCACAGAAAATATATGTTGCTGGTTTAAATGTCTGAAATGCCTGGGTCCCTGAATTCAAAGATTTCATTTTGTACTTTATTTAATTGGGTAGGTTTCATTTCCATGATATTTCAAGGACCTGTTTAATTGAAGTTTCTGCATTTATCATAAGAGGTCTATAAAATGCCATGGAAAGGAAGAAATTAGTAATATCTGTGTCGCATTAGAATAACATATTTGTTTTTTTTACTGAAATTAGTACATATAGAAAAACAGAAGCACCTTAGTTCTCAATGTTTCAGGATCTGTTGTGCAATTCTATTGTGCATTTTTCTAATCAAATTTGTTAGTTAAATTAGAGAGACTTAAAATCTTGGTTTCTAAAAAGTATTTACATATATGTTTACATACTGCAATGCATTTTATATTTGACATATTAGCATACTATTTTGTAATTTTGACATGTTCTGACTAACATACCTATGAATTCTAATCTGTGTTACTCTTTTGAAATAGCTAAGAGAAGACATTAACAAGTTCAACAGATTTGTAGAGTTATGAAGATATAGCCAGCCACAAGGAGGATGAGCATGGGCAGAAAATCACTGTAGGTGCAATTCAGATTTTAGTCTAATATTTTCCTGTGAATATAAGATGGATGTTTTGTTGTGATGTTTATTTATTTTTTATTTAGTTGTATCAAAATAAATATAATATTTGTGAAGATAAGATGGAGTTGTTTTACCCGTCAGAGACTAATTTGGGGTTGTTTTACCATGCTTTGCAGCTAGTTAGAACTTAGAAGTGAAAAACATAGGAAGGCTTAGAGATGGATCGCATAGGCTTAACCGCTTAAGTACAGCTAATTGAATAGAGTTCTAGGTTTCTAATTTCTTTTAATTGTAATTTTTTTGCTAGTTATGTAAACACAGGCTAAGTACAGACAGCTAATGAAAGAACTGATTTGTTGAAATCAGTTTTGGTATGGTTTCTTTTAAATTCTTTATTTTTTATTTTTACTTGTGTAAGCATAAGAATATCTTAAAATGTAAAGCATAGGCTAAACACAGCCAATGGAAGCATACAATTTAACTATACTCCAATAGAGACATTCTCATATCAGGATCCCATGAACAACTCACTGCTCTAATTGTATAACAGCAAACAACATAAGCAAATACACAGTAGAGCAATTATGAGCAAATATCACAATCTTAAGCAAACAACTAACATCCTTCAATTATTGCATCTTTTGTGTAAAGATGAAAAAAAACTATATTGCTGACTGAACTAAGCAAAAATGTCAAACATTGTTAACTTGAAAAAATAATTAATTTTCCCTTGCTATAGCTTCTTGTGCATTACAAATATGTACAATCCTAAGCCAATGCAATTTATATTTGCATAACCATCTCAACAGTTCTCTCTTTCTTTCTTGTTATTTGTGACCGTACCATGGAGGTTGGTACTTAGAACAGAGGCTCCTCTTGTCAAAATGTGCTTGATGAGGTGTGCTTCATCTTGGCTCCAAGTTTTTTTTTTTTTTGATAATTTGGCAGAAGCTATCTTGGCTCCAAGTTAACAACACTCAATGCCATAATGAATATATCTTTCAATAACCTATTTGAGGAAGACCGATAGCAAATTCATCAATTCTCATTAAAAAAGCTAAACCATATCACAAAAGAACCCTAATTAAAGTTAGCACAGGACCATATTTTAATTTTCTTAGAGTTAATAGCTCGAGGCTTATTTCAAGTTAGTTTTGGCTTCAATCTACCTTTGGCTCTATAATTATTAAATAAATAAAAGGTTTAATATCAAATTGCTGATAGTTATTTTTTTTTTTTAAAAAAGAAGACAAATAACAGATGATTTATGAAATTTGGGGTCTTGAACTTTGTGTATGTGTAATGCAGAACTGCTGCCTATTAAATTAGTGATGGCTAAACACTTTCTATAAATTAATCTAAACTTGTTCTAACATATGGCAATCATTTAATTTACAAGAAACAAGAGTTAAAAAGTTATTTCTAAATCACTGACATATACCAGTAATGGTAGATAATGAGATGACACTATCATATTAACAGATATCGATCATTTAATTTATACTAAAGAAACTAGCAAAATGAAGCAAACGTGATTCTAGCACCTTATTTGTTTCTCAACCACTTTATCCTCATCTCAAGTCCCTCCCCAACAAATGTGTCTTACTAATTTTTCCATCTTTGGGGATAAATCTACCCAAATTGGAACAATCACTCTCAGTGTGTGTAAAGCACATGTATTCCTATATATTATATGGAACCTTTTGAAAATGGTGGTACATCATGAATTTAACATAATATAACAGATATGCCATGAAAAGAAAAACAATAGTAATTAATAGATGGAGGGGGAAAAAAAGCAAAAGGGTTGCTGGTTCTTTTCACCTTTCCCTTTCAGAGCTGAATTTGGCTGTAAATAAGGGAAAATTCACTATGTATGATTTCTATTCTGTCATTCGGATTACAAGGCATGCATATATTATGATCATATCATAATAGCTAAATTACCCTCCTTTAAGGCATAAATCTCACAACTAAACAACCAAATATGTAGTAATAATGATCAACTAAAACAACCTATTGATGATGAGAATCCATTTACAATACATGCTACAATTACATGATTACAATACATGCTTATTTAGTGCATATTACATAAATTTAGTGCATATTTCAGCCACCAATTTAAATTTTCTAATTCAGCTCATGTCAAAACAGTCCCGAGTCAAAGTACGGAGCAAGGAACTGAATTTAATTTACCCTATATTGTTACACTGAGAAAAAATTTTGAGAGCCCAGATTCTCATCATAAGTACAAAAAACAACGAGGCTTGGAATCGATCACTATAGATCCAAAATAAGTACAAAAAAAAGGCTCAA
The DNA here is from genome assembly GCA_033356055.1 of Carex pumila. NCBI lineage: Eukaryota > Viridiplantae > Streptophyta > Magnoliopsida > Poales > Cyperaceae > Carex > Carex pumila. Next base: position 327,660 of record JARJHM010000312.1, read on the forward strand.
AACAGCAAAACTCTGACAATGGGGGTTGCTGGAGGTGGAGCCGACAGGAGAGGAGAGGAGCGGGAGAGCTGTCCAAATGTCGGGGCTGGGGGTCGCTGGAGTGGCGTCGTTGGAGAGAGATATCAAGTTATAATAATTTTTTAGTTACAATAAGTTACTACAACTATTTTTTACATTTTCAAAGTCCAAATAGTCAATCCAAATCGTTAGATGTGATCTCCACAATAAAATGTGCTTGGAGACCAAATTTCACATTTTTTAAAATTTTTTTTACTATTTATTAAGATAGGTACAAAAACTAGTCAACTTCAGACCATTGAATTTTGTACCCATCTTAATAAATAGCAAAAAGTTCCAAAAAAATGTAAAATTTGATATAGAAGCACATTTTATTGTGGAGATCATGTTGAATGGTTTGGATCGATGATTTGGACTTTAAAAATGTAGAAAATAGTTGTGGTAACTTATTGTAACTAAAAAATTATTATAACTTGATATATATCTCTCTCTCTCCCTATATATATATATATATATATATATATTAGATGAGATATGGTGAGCTATAGAATAAAAGAGATTTTTTACTCCATGGCAAAAAATTTTCATTTTGAAAAACCAAACAATCGATCTGAACAGCTCAACATGATCTCCATATTGAAATGTGCTTGGAGACCAAATTTTACATTTTTTGGAATTTTTTTACTATTTATTAAGTCACTTTGAAAATCACCTATCCGGTGGTCTAGAAAATTTTACTGCTTCTTATTGTTCACTCGAATTTTCAGATTTTCAAAGTATAGTAAAAAATTCCAAATGTTGATTAATATATAGAGAAAGTGAGTAATGTGCATTCAAATGTATATGGGCCGAAATACATACGGTCCAAATTCGACTTTTCAAAATCCAAACAGTCGATCTGAACTATTCATCTTGTTCTCCATATTAATATGTGCTTGGAGATAAAATTATATTTTTCTGAATTTTTTTACTATTTTAAGTATTTTACAAAATTGTTGATCCAACGGTGGCTGCTGATTTTACTGTTTTGTTAAGTCACCGTTGGATAAACAATTTTGTAAAATACTTAATAAATAGTAAAAAAATTCAGAAAAATATAAAACTTGGTCTCCAAGCACATATTAATATGGAGAACAAGATGAACGGTTCAGATCAACCGTTTAGATTTTGTAAAGTCAAATTTGGACTGTATGTATTTCGGCCCATATATATTCGAATGGATATTAGTCACTCTATATGTGCACACACACACACACACAGAGTGACTAATATGCTTTCGGTAGCATATAGGCCGAAGTGTTGCCGGTCCAAATTTAAAATTTAAAATTTCAAAAGGTCGATCTGAATCATTCATCTTGTTCTCCATATTAATATGTGCCTGGAGACCAAATTTTACATATTTTTGATTTTTTTTACTATTTATTAAGCTAATTTGAAAATTGCTGATCCAACGGTGGCTTAACAAAACAGTAGAACTAGGGTTCTTAAGCTCACCAAAGTGTTTTGTGAGCTTAACTCCAAAATCCATCAAATCTGTTTCAAATAACGAATCCGAACCATTGAAACCCATCTACCTTACGAGTGATGAGTCTACATGTGAAAATTTTAAAATATTGGAATTAACTTAGTATAAAGTCAAGCGGTCAAAAAAACGTTCAAAAAATGAATGCACTAAAATTAATTTATTAGTCTTCTAATTTTGACCGATTGACTTTATACTAAACTAATTCGAATGTTTAAAAAATTCACATGTAGACGCATCACACGTAAGATAGGCGGGTTCCAACAGTTCAGATTTATCATTTGAAACCGATTTAAAGAATTTTGGAGTTAAGCTCACCAAACACTTTGGTGAGCTTAAGAACACCCTAGTTCTACTCTCTATATATGTATATATATAGAGAGAGAGAGACTAATATGCATTCGGTAGTATATGGGCTGAAATGCATACAAATTTGAAATTTCAAAATCCAAAAAGTCGATCTAAACCATTCATTTTGTTTTCCATATTAATATGTGCTTGGAGACCAAATTTTATATTTTTCTAAATTTTTTTACTATTTATTAAGCCACTTTGAAAATTGCTGATTCAACAGTGGTTGCTGTTTTTACAGTTTTGTTAAGCCATCGTTGGATCGATAATTTTCAAAGTAGTTTAATAAATAGTAAAAAAAACATAAAAATGTAAATTTTGGTCTCCAAGCACATATTAATATGGAGAACAAGATGTACGATTCAGATCGACTTTTTGGATTTTGAAATTTCAAATTTGAACCGTATGCATTTCGGCCCATATGCAACCAAATGCATATTAGTTTCTCTCTCTCTCTCTCTATATATATATATATATTGCTATATATAAATAGAGGCTAATCCCTAATATAGGCATATATAATTAAATATATAAAAGAAATCACCAAAGTAATAACATATGACAAACTATGAACGCCAACTCAAACACATCCGATGGTGTAATACACTTTTGTTAACGGCTAATAACACCTAGACGATGGTGTTTCTATTTTAACGGCACATTTAACGGTTGAAAGACTAATATTCCCATTGGTCTCTAATTTCTAACCGATTGCATTGGAGCTTAACGCCATCGATTCATACTGATAGCGTACAGGTACACATTTTTTATCGGAGCGATAAGCATTGTCTTAGAACCAAATGACAGAACTCGATTCCAACAGATAGCAAATAATTTTTTTTGTAATAGTGAAAGAAAGTCAAAAAAAAAGGGGGCTGCTGACATATAAGAGTTCAAATTCAAATTGCCTTGTAATATTTATGTAATAACTTTTAGAAATCATGAATGTTCTAGAGTTAACCGACTTATGTATTATATAAATATAGGTAAGAGCTTTTGTAGGAAGCTGTGTAATAGAAAAAACTAGCATCTTGTACTCTTGTTTTGATATAAGAAATATATTTTGAAGTTTGTATTTCTCTCCACCAAAATTATAATTTCCATTTAAAAGCAACAAGTGGCCAAGTGGATTTGTTACAAATGTCATGTAAAATGATTTAGTTTGCCCATACCAAACTGAAAAGAAAGAGCATCAAAGCAATTTTAGATTTCTCAGGACCAACTTGAATTATGTATAAAAATAACACAGAACCAGCTGCTAGGTCATCTGTGGAAGGAAATATATCTGCTGTTATTCCTTGAGAATAAACAGGAACCAGTAATTTCGATCCCGACCTTGCAAACTTTTCTATGTGCGAATCTTAACATAGTAAGTTTTTATGCACGAATCTCAACCAAGATCAACGGTTGGGATCTGAATAACAGCATATATATTTCCCTCTTTGGTAACACACAAGGAGCGAATTTTCCATGCACATACAACCGATTTTTTTTAATTGGTAACATAAAAAGAGTAAAAAATTAAATCTATAACATATTTTCACTCAAATCTCATTTCATAAGTACACAAACACGGTATAGTTCAGCATTTTGAGAAATGAACGGAAACACCCCTCTTTCCAAAAATGTTGAATTATTTAGCCTTTTAAATTCAATTTAAGCGCAGTGGAATAACATTTGGCATCAGATCACAAGGTTGCGGCTTCTAATCTTGTTGGTATTTTTTCAATTAATTTATTTAATTTTAGAGGAAAAAAAAACAACAAATATATTTAATTTGTGTAAATTATATACAACAAAAATTGATGTTTAAAAGGTGTCATAGATTAAACATTGTATTTTATTTCATATAATGATTAATAAATAATATTATAAAACGTGAAGGTAAATATTACTTAAATTAAAGATTATAACGTTTGTAGTATTTAAATAATATTCTAAACGCGGAATAATCTCATCTAAAAAATTCATACTATAATTAAGTGTTATCGATGAAAAACTCTAAAACCTTTAACATTCACAGAAAAACTTCGGAATATCGGAATATATAATCATATTTGACTTAGTCAACAGCTAAAGTTAAACTCTATTAAATACTGTTGGACATGTAGACCACTTGGACCTATAATAAGAAGCACGCAAGGGGTATCATAAGAATTTCTTAAAATATGCTGCCGCCTCCAAGTCAGAAATTTTCTTGGGCAAGAATCCTTCTATTATATATATTTTGCTTGGGAAACAAGATAACTCCTCTGTCACTATTTTTTTATTGGAAGCATCTAGTTATTTCCGCAACAATTTTTTATTTCATTTCTAATCATTAAATCAATATTTTTAACAATATGTAAGAAATTTTACAAAATTAAAATCGCAAATATTTTCTATACAATTTTATCTTTCAAATAAAATTTATAACGACTTACTTTCGAGTTATCCGTGACACAAGTACTAATATCTCGTCATGCAAGTATTTATACATCATCGAAAAAGTATTCATCTGCATCGTGCAACTGTAAATAAATAAAAAAAGCTAAACACACCACTCACCAATATTTTACACGTTTTTAGATGTGAGTTATTTTTTTCTCCGTTCAATGTAACCAATACTTCTAATGATCTGTGAGGATTTTACAAATTTAAAACCACAAATATTTTCTACAAAATTTTCTCTTTCAAATGAGATCCATAATAACATACTTTTGAGTTGTCATTGCACAAGTATTCATATCTCATCATGCAAGTATTTATACATCATTGAGAAAATATTCATCCGCATCGTGCAAGTGTAAATAAAAAAACTTGACACATCACTCATCCATCTTTTACACGTTTTTAGATTTTCTCTCCATTCAATTTAACCAATATTTCTAACAACCTGTGAGAAATTTTGCAAATCTAAAACCATAGATATTTTTTATATAATTTTATCTTTCAAATGAGATCCATGATGACATACTTTTGAGTATTCGTACATAAGATATCTTGTTACTCAAGTATTCATATATAAGATATCAAGTATTAATATCTAAGACATCAAGTATTCATTCATATATCTCTATTTAAAAAAAAATTATACCATTTACTTAGTATGTAGTGATCTAATTCACAATTAATAAAGCTTTATTCTTTGCAAATAACTCGCTACTTCATGAGATAGGAGAATATAGACATGAAATGGATTAATTGCATTCACATATACAAAATTATTTTGATACGGTTGACAGTGATGGATCTGACTTGGTAGATAGTGTGGGAAAAATGGCACGGCAAAGCCGGCTCTATCACCGAACGGCACGACACGTGTTACTGTTCCGTATTGTGACTTGCGTGTCACGTGCTGTGACTACCCCTTGACATTTTGGTCACGGCACACGAAAGATTCGATCACAACACAACATGGCACGTAATCACGCAAGTCATGTGTAATTAGGACCGTTAGGTATTAATCAAATGGTGAATCTTGAAGAAACTAACTTAAATTATGAAAAAATAGTTAAATGTGAGAAATATGACCAGTTACGTTTGGACACGGCATGTGATGGATCTGACTCACGTGTCGTGACCACCCCTTGACATTTTGGTCACGGCACGAGTCACAACACGGCACAACATGTTTTCTCCACTCTACCGGTAAAGGCGTGCTCTAGTATTCATTCATACACGTTGAAATATTCATTCCCGGCAGAGGCGTTCTTGATTGGGATGGAGTGACAGATGATCTCTGGCAGAACATCCGTTGGAGCAGGAACAACATGCATAGACGGAAAAAATGGAGACGAAGGTGTAAGAGGGAGGGAGCTTATTGTATTTACCATTTTGAGGTGGGAGATGGTGAAAAAACGGAGGCAGATGTGCAAGAGGGCGGTAGAGGCAGAGGTGGGAGAGGTGGAGGTGAGTGGTGGAGATGGGAGAGGTGGAGGTGAGAGAGGCGGAGGTGGGAGAGGGAGGAGGCGGAGGCGTGGGAGAGGAAGATGGAGATGAAATATGAAGGGAGAAAAATGAAAAAAAGAAAAGTTGTTAGAAATTGTAAATATAGTTAAAATATAAAATTAACTAGTTGGAAGAAGAAATAGAGGATGGATAGATGAAAAAAATTATAATTATCCTTAAATATAACCTATTAAAGATTCTAATAATACTTATAGTATTAAATAATATTCCAAACGCTGAATAATCTCATCTAAAAAGTTTGATAATATTTAACATTTCGAAGTACGTATACCCTTCAAAAACTCTTGAAAAGTAAACTATTAAACTCTATTAAAACACTGTTAAATCTAAGGTTGACGCTAAGGGGATACCGCCAGAATTTCTTAAAAAATGTTGCAGCCTCTTGACAAGTCAGAATTTTTTCTTGGGCAAGAATCCTTTTGCTTAGGAAACAAGGACCTAACATCACCATCATTATTTTTATTCCCACTTTCAGATAATAATCGTTTGAATTTTTTTTATGAAAGTACCCCTCCAATCAGATAATAAAGTGAAGCAACACGAGGCCATGATCCTGTTATAAATAAATAAAAAATATATATCATTTCATTGAAAACAAAAAAAATTATTCTATTATTACAAATTTATTACACAAAATTAAAAATCGTAATGAGGTCAAAGCAATATCAGATTTTGGAGCTATATATTATGAAATAAGAACGAAGAAATATTACTATTCAGTTGATTTGCCCTTCTTTAAAATCATGGAACAAGCTATCTGGTCTAGTAGACATGTACAGTGATTGCTTATCAAGTCATAGACACAAGCTTCATACAAAAATTGCTGCTACTTCTATATTAAAATTACATCATTTATAAGATAGTTTTATCCATCTCCGATAAATATACAAGTGTATTTTTCACGAAATTAGTAATCCAAAATTTTGTTAACAAGTTAGTTCCAGGAGGAAATGATGCTAATTTCAGACTAAATGAGGACAAACATGCAAAAGACTGACATTCCAAAGGGTCGTATGAAATTGACCACAGCCAGATTTGGAAGTATATATATCCCCCAAAAGGCCAAAAGACTCATCAGTCATCATTTGTCAGCCAAGCAAGAAAATAGTAGAAAAGAAATATGAACCTCTCAATTATACTCCAATCACTCCTCATCGGTTTTCTCTTCTCGTTTCTCCTCTACCTTTACTTCAAAAATCAGCGTTCCACCAAGAAACCCACCATCCATGGCCTCAAATCCTACCCAGTTATCGGCCACCTCCCACACTTCATCCAAAACAGCCACCGATTCCTCGATTGGATGACAGAGATCCTTTTACAAAGCCCAACTCATACCATGGGGTTCTCCAGCATCGGTTCAACCAGTGGCATCTTCACTGCTAATCCAGCAAATGTTGAGCACATGCTCAAGCTAAACTCAAGCAACTACCCAAAAGGTGAGAGAACAATCTCGATGATGGTGGATTTTCTTGGTCATGGCATCTTCAACTCAGATGACGAAGACTGGAAGTGGCAGCGAAAGGCTGCCAGCTTCGAGTTCAATAAGAAGTCGTTGCGCAACTTTGTGGTAGAGGTGGTTCATTTCGAGATTTTAAACCGTCTTTTGCCAATTTTGAACCAGGCTGCAGAGAAAGGGGTTAAGGTCGAGTTGCAAGATGTACTTGAGAGATTTGGATTTGACAACATTTGTAGGGTGGTCACTGGGGAGGACCCAGCGTGCCTCACAGAAGAAGGGTTCAGTGGTACCAGCTCATCAAAGGAGTTTATGACTGCTTTTTCTGATGCACAGGTATATAACTATATATAGTTATATAAATAATGCAAGTCAAATTTAGAAACACTCTTAGAATAGGCTATTTGGAATATAGCTTATTCGGTGTTTCATTGGATAAGAATGGCTAGAATAATGAATTCAAATTTTTTGTCTTATTAGAATAAATTATTTCTGTGGGTTTTGAGATTTAGCTATTCTAATAAGACAAATAATAGCTATTCTTAATGTTTCTAGTTACATAAAACGATAAAAGTCAAATCCAACAAGGAAACAGATAGAAATACATATATGAAACACAACAATTATATATGCAATGGTACCTAGAAAAACTGATACCAATATGAAGCCCTTGGATTGTTGATTTTCTCTTGGACTAACACCTACAAGTTTCATACAGGACCTCTCATCAGGCCGTTTCTTGGAACCATTTGAAGATGCATGGAGGATCAAAAAGTTCCTCAACATTGGCACCGAGAGCCGTCTGAAAAAAGCAATATCCATTGTCCAGGGGTACATAGTGAACATCATTCGTTCACGTATGCTGAAGGGAATGGAATTGGATGGTAGAGAAGACATGCTTTCTCGTTTTGCATCCAGTAAGGATCACAACGAGGTCGTGCTACGAGATGTTGTAACCAGCTTTCTCCTTGCCGGACGCGAGACTACTTCTACGTCTCTTACATGGTTCTTTTGGCTGGTACTTTCTTATTACTCTTTTTAGACAGAGTTTTTCTAGTGGTAGCACTTGGAATGTACATTAATATAAAGGCCAGTACATATATTAGTGGATTAATTAATGTTACTAAAATGTTTTTCTCACTGTGTACATGATTTAAAGGTAGGAACAACGCCAGACATAGAAAGGAAAATTATAGACGAGATAAAATCTGTGCGCACCTCAAATGGAATCACATCCGAGACATTCAGTTTTGACGACCTGAGAGACATGAACTACCTACATGCGGCCATCACAGAGTCAATGAGGCTCTATCCACCGGTGCCTTTGGACACAGTATCATGTAAAGAGGATGATGTGATGCCAGATGGAACTTTTGTCGGTAAAGGATGGTTTGTTACTTATAGTGCATATGCCATGGGTAGGTTGGAGGACATATGGGGCAAGGACTGCATGGAGTTCAAGCCAGAAAGGTGGCTTGATGAAAATGGGGTTTTTAAACCTGAGAGTCCATTCAGGTACTATATTTGAGTTAGCTGCAAATAACTTGTATTAAACTATAAGCAAAAGTTCTGCTCTTGAAAGGATACTACAATTAAAATAAGCTTAGAAGTTAGAACCCAACTAAATAAAAACTAACAAGTATTTTATGGCCCAAGTGGTATGGTCAAAAGTTATAGTTAATGTATATGAAACTGAACAATACAACCTTGGTAACTAATATATAATCATATTGTTAGTCTGAATTGAAAATGGACTAAATCTGGGGCATTCAATTCATTGCAGGTATCCAATTTTCCATGCTGGGCCAAGGATGTGCTTGGGGAAGGAAATGGCCTACATACAGATGAAATCAATTGTGGCGTGCGTGCTTGAGAGGTATCAGATAAGGGCTTTGAAGGAGGGGATACCTGAGCATATACTCTCTCTAACTCTCAAGATGAAGGGTGGTTTACTTGTTCAAATTAACAAAAGAGAAGACTAGTGGATGTCCAAATTTTGAATGATTATAGTATAATTGAAATATGATCTCATGTACTTGTGCATCGAATATTTTGTTTTAGAAATTTCTAAAATGTTCATATAGTTATTGTGGAATATAAAAAAAAAAAAAATATGTTGTGATGTTATGGTACATGTCTTTTAAAATATTTTTTTAGTAAGTCATATTAAAAACAAAATAAATATTGGAGATATAGATGAGGTAGGTTTTATAACATAGAACCCGGTTCTGTCATATATCTGTGTCTTAGTTATCTTACGATAGTAAAAAAAGTCATCTCTAATTGAAATAAGCTGAGAATAGAAGAAAAGAAAGATATGTCGTCACCAAAGACCATTCGCTTCCCGTGCCTATTTCATGAATGATGAACAATAAAAAATATAGCAGATATTTCTTGCAATATTTGTTTTTGCAGAATGTCATATTTAGGGAGCATTTATAAATTACCGACTATGGCTTTGGATTGCTAACCATAACAATTTTATTTTTAATGGTTCTATCATGGAGGATGTATGGTTTCCAAATGCCCCTACACCTCTTAAAAATAAGCCATTGGTTGAACTTGTTCGAGGAACTGTGTTGTGGTGTATTTGGCTTGAAAGAAACAAATTGTGCTTTCAGAGTTAGCCATATTTATTATTTTATCATACTAAAAACACTAGCCACATTTTATGTGCTTCCCTCATACTGCCGCGTAGTCTATTTGTTGATCCTTGATTACGTCTCTGATATGATAGCATTATTTGGCTGTTGCCACTCTTTTCTCAAAAAAAGAAAGAAAGGAATCTAGTGATTTGGCTCCACTCTAGTAGATTACAGAAGAAGTGATAAAAATTTCGATAAATTATGTTTTCTTAGAGAATTTAGATAATCAAACTTTGAAGTTGACGACCCATAAAACAGAGTTCCTAAAGGTTTGTTGCGCACTGCTCCATCAGTTATCAACATATTTTGCTCCTCTATTTGCAGCGAGATTACTCTTACTAATTTTAATTTGATGCTTTCAATTTAAAAAGTACAAAGTCGAACCCTCTGTATTTTTTTCTTACTTGACAATTTCAAGCCCTCGACAACATGACAAGAAGAGGGAGAGAGTTTGGAGATGGTGTGAGATGGATTACATGGAGGAAGGGAGAAAGGGGAAAAGTTCATTTAGAAATAATGGACATGTCCATTTAAAATTAGAAGATATTTTGGTCAATTTAGTTTTTAAAATATTTAAAAAATTAAAAAATAATTAAAAGGGGATAGAGAAAATAATGATAAATTTGTATGGGGAAAGAAGATATTATAGTCATTCTAAAGCAAAAGCCGTTCAATCAAGGAGATCAAATAAGATGGGTTGTTTCAGGTTCATTTTTTTGGCGTTATTTGCTCTCAATTTTTCCACTCTTTAATATATCTACTCAGTTTGAAAACAGTGCTGTGGAGATGGGAAGCTAGTGGTCTATACTCGGCCAAATCAGCTTATGCGATGATGGTTGGTGGAGGGAAGATAGGATGGCGTATTTTTGTTTATCTCCTCAAAAACATATTACTCACTCATGAAATGATGGCCAAAAGAGGTTTCAATGTTACTCCTGTGTGACGTGTGACTCGGGCACAGTCGAATTAGTTCTACATCTGTTTTTCTGTTGTCCAAAAGTAGTGAGTTTGTGGGATAGGATGGCCTCAATTCTTGGGGTACGCCTCATGTACGTGGAGGAAACAGTGCATGGTACATGGACTAGCTCATCCTACGTACAAGGCGGGCACAGCAGGAATGGGGAAAAAACAGTGGGCTGTCTACTTTGTTTCAATCTGCTGGTCGATTTGGAAACAACGAAATAAAAATATTTTCGAAGGCCTACAAATCTTTCTATTATATATATTTTGCTTGCGAATCAGGATAACTCCTCTGTCACTATTTTTTTATTGGGAGCACCTAGCTATCTCTATAACAATTTTTTATTTCATCTTTAGTCATTAAATTAATATTTTTAACAATATGTGAGGAATTTTACAAATTTAAAATCGCAAACGTTTTCTATATAATTTTATCTTTCAAATAAAATTCATAATGACATACTTTCGAGTTATCCGTGGCACAAGTATTCATATCTCGTCATGCAAGTATTCATACATTATCGAGAAAGTATTCATCTGCATCGTGCAAGTGTAAATAAAAAAACTAAATACATCAGTCATCCATATTTTACACGTTTTTAGAGATGAGTTATTTTTTTCTCCGTTCAATCTAACCAATACTTCTTATGATCTGTGAGAAATTTTACAAATTTAAAAACCACAAATGTCTTCTACACAATTTTCTCTTTCAAATGAGATCTATAATGACATACTTTCGAGTTGTTTTTGCACAAGTATTCATGTCTCATCATGCAAGTATTCATATATCATCGAGAAAATATTCATCCGCATCGTGCAAATGTAAATAAAAAAGCTAGATACATCACTCATCCATCTTTTACACGTTTTTAGATTTTTCTCTCCATTTAATCTAACAAATATTTCTGACAACCTGTGAGAAATTTTGTAAATCTAAAACCACGGATATTTTCTACATAATTTTATCTTTCAAATAAGACCTATGATGACATACTTTTGAGTTGTCCATTGCACAAGTATTAATATCTTGTTACTCAAGTATTCGTACATAAGATATTAAGTATTAATATCTAAGACATCAAGTATTTATTCATATGTCTCTATTTTTTTTTAAAAAAAAATTATGTCATTTACTTAGTACGCAGTGATCTAATTCACAATTAATAAAGCTTTGTTCTTTGCAAATAACTCACTACTTCATGAGAAAGGAGAATATAGACATGAAATTGATTAATTGCATTCACATATACAAAATTATTTTGATATGGTCGACAGTGATGGATCTGACCTGGTAGATAGTGTGGGAAAAATGGCAAGGAAGAGCCGGCTCTGTCACCAACTGGCACGGTTACGGCACGACACGTGTTACTGCTCCATGTTGTGACCTGCGTGTCGTGTGTCGTGACAACCCCTTGATATTTTGGTCACGACACACGAAAGATTCGATCACGACACAGCATGGCACGTAATTACGGGAGTCACATGTAATTAGGACCGTTAGGTCTTAATAAAATGGTGAATCTTGAAGAAACTAACTTAAATTATGAAAAAATAGTTAAACGTGAGAAACGTGACTAGTTACATTTGGACACGGCATGTGATGGATCTAACTCGCATACCGTGATCATTCAAGTGCCGTGACCACCCCCTGACATTTTGGTCACAGCACGGCATGGGTCATTGTTCACTTGGTCACAACACGACACGGCATGTTTTTTCCACTCTACCGGTAGAGGCGTGCTCTAGTATTCATTCATATGCATTGAAGTATTCATTCATATGCATTGAAGTATTCATTCATGCATGTTGAAGTATTCATTTCCAGCAGAGGTGTTCTTAATTGGGATGGAGTGACGGATGATCTTTGCTAGAACATCCGTTAGAGCGGGAGCAACATGCATAAATGAAAAAAATGGAGATGAAGGTGTAAGAGGGCGGTAGAGGCAGAGGTGGGAGAGGTGGAGGTGAGTGGTGGAGATGGGAGAGGTGGAGGTGAGAGAGGCGGAGGTGGGAGAGGGAGGAGGCGGAGGCATGGGAGAGGAAGATGGAGATGAAACATGAAGGGAGAAAAATGAAAAAAATAAAAGTTGTTAGAAATTGTAAATATAGTTAAAATATAAAATTAACTAGTTGGAAGAAGAAATAGAGGATGGATAGATGAAAAAAATTATAATTATCCTTAAATATAACCTATTAAAGATTCTATTAAATAATATTCCAAACGCTGAATAATCTCATCTAAAAAGTTTGATAATATTTAACATTTCGAAGTACGTATACCCTTCAAAAACTCTTAAAAAGTAAACTATTAAACTCTATTAAAACACTGTTAAATCTAAGGTTGACGCTAAGGGGATACCGCCAGAATTTCTTAAAAAATGTTGCAGCCTCTTGACAAGTCAGAATTTTTTCTTGGGCAAGAATCCTTTTGCTTAGGAAACAAGGACCTAACATCACCATCATTATTTTTATTCCCACTTTCAGATAATAATCGTTTGAATTTTTTTTATGAAAGTACCCCTCCAATCTTAATTGGTTATTAAAACAAAATCATAAGACGCTAAACAAATTTCCAATGTGAGTACTTCCCCATTAAGCTAGCCATATATACATCTTACTTGCCATTGCTTTGCTTTCTTGTCTACACAACTAATTACTAAAATTAAATGAACCAAATAATAAAAGTGAAGCAACACGAGGCCATGATCCTGTTATAAATAAATAAAAAATATATATCATTTTCATTGAAAACAAAAAAATTAACAAAGAATACATTGTTCTATTTTTACAAATTTATTACACAAAATTAAAAATCGTAATGAGGACAAAGCAATATCAGATTTTGGAGCTATTATGAAATAAGAACGAAGAAATGTTACTATTCAGTTGATTTGCCCTTCTTTAAAATCACGGAACAAGCTATCTGGTCTAGTAGACATGTACAGTGATTGCTTATCAAGTCATAGACACAAGCTTCATACAAAAATTGCTACTACTTCTATATTAAAATTACATCACTAATAAGATAGTTTTATCCATCTCTGATAAATATACAAGTGTATTTTTCACGGAATTAGTAATCCAAAATTTTGTTAACAAGTTAGTTCCAGGACGAAGTGGTGCTAATTTCAGAGTTAATGAGGACAAACATGCAAAAGACCGACATTCCAAAGGGTCGTATGAAATTGACCACAGCCAGATTTGGAAGTATATATATCCCCCAAAAGGCCAAAAGACTCATCAGTCATCATTTGTCAGCCAAGCAAGAAAATAGTAGAAAAGAAATATGAACCTCTCAATTATACTCCAATCACTCCTCATCGGTTTTCTCTTCTTGTTTCTCCTCTACCTTTACTTCAAAAATCAGCGTTCCACCAAGAAACCCACCATCCATGGCCTCAAATCCTACCCAGTTATCGGCCACCTCCCACACTTCATCCAAAACAGCCACCGGTTCCTCGATTGGATGACAGAGATCCTTTTACAAAGCCCAACTCATACCATGGGGTTCTCCAGCATCGGTTCAACCAGTGGCATCTTCACTGCTAATCCGACAAATGTTGAGCACATCCTAAAACTAAACTCAAGCAACTACCCAAAAGGTGAGAAAACAATCTCGATGATGGAGGATTTTCTTGGTCATGGCATCTTCAACTCAGATGGCGAAGACTGGAAGTGGCAGCGAAAGGCTGCCAGCTTTGAGTTCAATAAGAAGTCGTTGCGCAACTTTGTGGTAGAGGCGGTTCATTTTGAGATTTTAAACCGTCTTTTGCCAATTTTGAACCAGGCTGCGGAGAAAGGGATTGAGGTTGAGTTGCAAGATGTGTTTGAGAGATTTGGATTTGACAACATTTGTAGGGTGATCACTGGGGAGGACCCAGGGTGCCTCACAGAAGAAGGGTTTAGTGGTACCAGCTCATCAAAGGAGTTTATGGCTGCTTTTTCTGATGCACAGGTACATAAATTAATAATGCAAGTCAAATTTAGAAACACTGTTAGAATAGGTTATTCGGAATTGTCTATTCGGTGTTTGGTTGAGTTTGAATAGTGAATTCAAAATTTTTGTCTTATTAGAATAGATTATTTCTAAGATTTTGAGATTTAGCTATTCTGATAAGACAAACAATAGCTATTCTTGATATTTCTAGTTACATAAACTGATAAAAGTCAAATCCAACAAGGAAACAGATACAAATACATATATGAAACACAACAATTATATATGCAATGGTACCTAGAATGTTGAATCATTTATATACTGATACCAATATGAAGCCCTTGGATTGTTGATTTCCTCCTGGACTAACACCTACGAGTTTCATATAGGACCTCTCATCAGGCCGTTTCTTACCATTTGAAGATGTATGGAGGATCAAAAAGTTCCTCAACATTGGCACCGAGACCCGTCTGAAAAAAGCAATATCCATTGTCCAGGGGTACATAATGAACATCATTCGTTCACGTATGCTGAAGGGAATGGAATTGGATGGTAGAGAAGATATGCTTTCTCGTTTCGCATCCAATAAGGATCATAACGAGGTCGTGCTACGAGATATTGTAACCAGCTTTCTCCTTGCCGGACGCGAGACTACTTCTACGGCTCTTACATGGTTCTTTTGGCTGGTACTTTCTTATTACTCATTTTAGATGGACAGTTTTTCTGTTAATTAAACTCAAATATAATTTCAATGTGAAAAGAAATTGGTCAAAGTCAAAATAGGCTGCTCTGTTTTTCTTTTGCTCTGTCTTATGCCGCTTTTGGGAACAGAGGACTTCTACTTGGGCCAAGCTCAATTAGTAATGTCGGCAAGAAAGAAAACAACAAGGAATGAGAATTCAAATGACAACTTGCTTAGTCAAAAATGTAGGCTGCCGACTTCCATATTTAGAAGAAAAATTAGAATTGTATTTTTGTTATAATTAATGAGCTATAGCTTAGTTGTATCTTGATATGTCGGTTAAATTAGAACCGACTTTGTAAACTTTAAATAGGAGTGTGGTACCATGTATCATGAAAAAAAAAAAATTAAAATTCCAATGAGACAATAGTTATCTTATCTCTAGTCTCTCTCTCTCTTTCTATTTGAAATCCTTATTTACAATTTGTTTGAGTGCCAACATTTTCTAGTGGTAGCACTTGGAATGTACATTAATATGAAGGCCAATACATTAGTGGATTAATTGATGTTACTAAAATGTTTTTCTCATTGTGTAAATGATTTAAAGGTAGCAACAACGCCAGACATAGAAAGGAAAATTATAGACGAGATAAAATCTGTGCGCACCTCAAATGGAATCACATCTGAGACATTCAGTTTTGACGACCTAAGAGACATGAACTACCTACATGCGGCCATCACAGAGTCAATGAGACTCTATTCACCGGTGCCTTTGGACACAGTATCATGTAAAGAGGATGATGTGATGCCAGATGGAACTTTTGTCGGTAAAGGATGGTTTGTTACTTATAGTGCATACGCCATGGGTAGGTTGGAGGACATATGGGGCAAGGACTGCATGGAGTTCAAGCCAGAAAGGTGGCTTGATGAAAATGGGGTTTTTAAACCTGAGAGTCCATTCAGGTACTATATTTGAGTTAGCTGCAAATAACTTGTATTAAACTATAAGCAAAAGTTCTGCTCTTGAAAGGATACTACAATTAAATAAGCTTAGAAGTTAGAACCCAACTAAATAAAAACTAATAAGTATTTTATGGCCCAAGTGGTATGGTCAAAAGTTATAGTTAATATATATGAAACTGAACAATACAACCTTGGTAACTAATATATAATCATATTGTTAGTCTGAATTGAAAATGGACTAAATCTGGGGCATTCGATTCATTGCAGGTATCCAATTTTCCATGCTGGGCCAAGGATGTGCTTGGGGAAGGAAATGGCCTACATACAGATGAAATCAATTGTGGCGTGCGTGCTTGAGAGGTATCAGATAAGGGCTTTGAAGGAGGGGATACCTGAGCATATACTCTCTCTAACTCTCAAGATGAAGGGTGGTTTGCCTGTTCAACTTAACAAAAGAGAAGACTAGTGGATGTCCAAATTTTGAATGATTCTAGTATAATTGAAATATGATCTCATGTACTTGTGCATTGAATTTTTTTGTTTTACAAATTTTTAATATGATCTCATGTACTAGTGGATGTCCATTCACTTCCCGTGACTATTTCATGAATGATGAACAATAAAAAATATAGCAGATATTTCTTGCAATATTTGTTTTTGCAGAATGTCATATTTAGGGAGCATTTATAAAAAATGCAGAGCTACCCATGTTTATTTTTTATCATACTAAAAACACTAGCCACATTTTATGTGCTTGCCTCATACTGCGGCATAGTCTATTTGTTGATCCAAGCTCAATATAGAGATCAGATCTAATGGTTCGGATTGACGTTTTGAGTTTTGAAAATGAAGATATTGCGTGAAGTAAAAACGCATTTTATTTCACAACTCACCGTAGCCCATCTCTCTCTCTCTCTATATATATATATAGAGAGAGAGAGAGAGAGGAGGGTTCCGCTGCTCCATCAATTGGTGATCCAAAAATAGGCCACAATTTGAACCGCTGATCTCATTCATATTAGCGATCCAGATTAATCTTGCCTCTGACTCTTGAGTTTCCAAAATAACGCGCTTCAATCATCTCTCAATCGTCTCCAGTAATTCTGCCTCTGACTCTTGAGTTTCCAAAATTCTGCTGCTCCATGAATTCCCACCGTGATACTCTTCCTCCTTCCAATGATGCCCTCTCTCCATCTCGTGATGCCCTTCCTTCTTCCCGCTTTACCGTTTCTCCTTCCCGTGATGAAGAAAGCGATCACAAGGTGGTTCTTGCTGCTCCTCCCTCCACTTGGTTCTCTAGCGAACAAGCCCGAGCTTCATCACCGGCCATGGCTCC
Source organism: Carex pumila (assembly GCA_033356055.1). Lineage (NCBI taxonomy): Eukaryota > Viridiplantae > Streptophyta > Magnoliopsida > Poales > Cyperaceae > Carex > Carex pumila. The sequence goes on from JARJHM010000312.1 coordinate 345,478, forward strand.
AAGCTTCATCGAAATAATAGGAGCAAGTTTCAATCGATATGACATTACAAGATTTCATAACTACAAGCATTCATATCCAATTTATCCTACATATTACAAAAGCTGTTGATTTTGTTCCTTTCCCTTGATTTCTTCTCTATGCTTCAGTCTAAATAATAGGAGCAAGTTTGTCAAACATCTTTGAAGTCTTCATGCCTTTCGCCTAAAACACATAATCAGACAATTATATTATTTTTATTTTGTGTAAGAAGCATGAATTTGTAGAAATAAAAAGCAATCATGTATACACCTTTTGCAATTTGCATAAGCTGAGATTGAATTAGTTGAATTGAACCAAATTAAACAATCAAGTACTAATTTAGTCTCATTAGGGAAAATTAAATTAAGGCATATGCACTTTTATTAAAGCATGATTCCCAGTAGAGCAAATTAAATCTTGTATACACCTTTTGCAATTTGCAAAATTTAGTGAGGTTTAACTTAAACTAGCAAAATTTCACACAGCAATGAGCATAATGACTGAAATTTTAGAATGGTATCCATAATCATCACTTCCCAAGCTACCATTACAATTGTTAGTGTGATGGTACCGGCTTGACGTCGAAAGGATGGAAAGCAAGAGGAGTGAGATGAGTTGAGGAATAGCTAAGCGGCTTGACCGCTCGAGGGAGCGAGAGGAGCGAGAGGAGCGAGTGTGAACGAAGGATAGATTTTGGAGAAGTTGACATGGGTGGGGAAAAGCTAACAGGAAAAGTGGGAAACTGGAGGCCTAAGAGTACAACTGGACGAAATAATTTTTTTCGCTGATGAAAGGTTAGATCCAGTATAATTTATGAATGAGATGTGCGGTTCAGATTGTGGTCTATTTTTGGATCACAAATTGTTGGAGCAGTATATATATATATATATATATATATATATAGGAATATGCTAGCATGCTATGTATAGCATAGAACCCCTCCATGCAACGGCTTGGATTTTGAGTTTTTAAAATCCTAATGGTCAATCCGAACCGTTCATCTTGTTCTCCATATTATGTGTTTGGAGACCAAATTTTATATTTTTTGAAATTTTTTTACTATTTCTTTAGATTTATTGAAAATAGTTGTTTTCAACAAATCTGTACCATAAAAAAACAGCGATTTTCAATAAATCTAAAGAAATAGTAAAAAAATTCAAAAAAATGTAAAATTTGGTCTCCAAACACATATTAATATGGAGAACAAGATGAACGGTTCGGATCGACCATTAGGATTTTGAAAACTCAAAATCCAAGCCGTTGCATAGAGGGGTTCTATGCTATGCATAGCACGCTAGCATGTTCCTATATATATATATATATAAGTAAATAAGAACTTACATATTCTCTATAGGGCTTCCAAGTCAAATACTCTAGATCATCCCTGAGACACTCGATCTCCTGTCTTTAGTGAGTGATGCCGAGTGTCGAGCCATGACCTTCCCCGATCTAGAGGTCTTCAGATAGCCTTACCTGGCGGCATATGCAGGGCATGTGTTTGCCTCAGACCTACCCCAATCCGGCACATCTGTCTTGCAAGTGATTGTCGGACGACCAACAATAAATTAAATTTTACATACCTGATCTGGATGACTACTAGGATCTGAAAACTCCTTAAAGGCGACCCTCAGCTTATGCAAGCTGATGAAACCGGGAGAGACCTGTTTTTTTCACCTTTCAAAACTCTTTCTGGAGCTACTCGTGCGGTATCCCCAGCAAATCCTAGCACAAGGACTTGAAATCCCCGTATTAGACGCCCGTCACAGGCTCCCCAATAATAGTTATTCCCTATAGACCACTGACATCTTGTCAGGTGACTATCATCTCAGCATGGGGGAGATGAAATGTGTGGATCTCGGAACGCCATCGCTCAATGGGCCTAGACGACAATCTCTTGTCAGCATTCTCCTCGACCATCTGGGATAGCTAATACAATCCCATGACACACAATTCCCTGTATAGGCAGGCTGGTACTTGAGCCACATCTTGTTGTGGCGTACCGTGACTACATCTATTCCCTAAATTAAAAAAAAATGTCAAACCATTCAAATATTCATATAAATAAAATTAGAAATAAAATTATAATTTTATTAATAATATAAAACTTACCCCAGTGGCAGCTTCTAAAATACGGTGCTCCTCGTTCGGGTACCAGAGAAAGTCAGATACCCGATCAGTGCGGTGCCAGATGCCGGGTACCACAGATGTCAATGCCGTATCGACGTACTGTGACATCGTGGGTATAGGGGCTGCACCTTTATTGGAAAAAAAAATACATCCCTCTATATCTCTCGTAGATGCCATGCTGTATTTTATATTTTGATCTTATTATGATTTGCAATTAAATTTCGTAAAATTAACCTAATTACAATTTGGGTATTGGTCTAAACATGATCCATGTTAATTTTGTAAAATACTAACTAAAATTTGGTATCGGTCTAATTTAATGTAACTTCTAACAATAGATTGATTAATTTAAGTACAATAACAACAACTACGGGTTGGTATTGGTCTAATTTAATTTAAATGGTAAAAATAATTAATTTTGGTAAATTAAATCCAAATACAATTCGGTATTTATTTTGATTAATAACTAATTACAATTTGGTATTTCTATAATTAAATTAAACTGGTTACAATTTTGATTACAAATCTTAATCTTAAATCCTAAACCCTAATCTTAATCCTACTCCTACTTACTACTCTAAACTAAAAATTGAAAATAGAAAAGAAGAAGAAAATTTACCTTAATTCGAAGAGATTCGATTGGAGCTTGAACATGAGAAAAAGTAAAACAGTGGCCCCTTATATATGGCTTGGGGGGGATCGTTGCCCCTAGATGCGGCCTGGGGAACTGCTGCCTCTAGAAGCGGCTCCTATTCTGGATCCACTACGTCTAGATAGAGGTTTGCTATACCCGAAACGGGTTAAACCCGTTTTACCCGGCCCGTACCCGTTACCCGTTGTACCCGTACCCGTTGCCCGGGTACAAACGGGTAAACGGGTAGACGGGTACGGGTAATAAACGGACCGGACTCGTGAATTTTGAAAAAAACCCGTTGTACCCGTACCCGTCTACCCGCCAACCCGTACCCGCCTACCCGTACCCCTATACCCGCCTACCCGTACCCGTTACCCGTTACCCGTACCCATTACCCGTACCCGTACCCGTACCCATTACCCGTACCCGGCCCAAATTTTGAAATTCAAAATCTTTTGAATTTTGCCGCCGGTTCAAGAGGGGCCCGGGCCAGGTCAAATCAAACCCGGCCGGACCCACCCGGGTCAACTCAACCGGTTTTTTTTTTTTTTTTTTTTTTTTTTTTTTTTTTATATTTCAAATTTTATTCCCTCTCCATTTTTTTCTTTAAATACACCCCTCAAATCCTCTTCCTCTCCACATTCTAACTCAAATTCTCAATCTCTCAAACTCAATCTCAAATTCTCATTTTTCATTATTCTTAATTTTAAAATTTATTGTTGAAAAAACATATGGTTGTAATTTAATTCATTTTACAAATACGCAAACGGAATTAGAGGTTCACTAAACCCATTACGGAATTACGAAGGTATCGAAATTACAAAGTTCGGCTCCTCCCGCAAGATTTTTCCGCGAAATTTAAAGGTTAGATTTATTTGATGTTAGATTAATTTATTTTTGTAGAGTAATTTAAAATGTGATATTAGATTTATTGTTGTAGTCTTGTAGATAAACGTATAATTTAAATTGAATGTTAGATTTAGTTTATGTTAGATTTAGTAATTTAGTTTATGTTAGATTTGTTAGATTTATTTAATTTATGTTAGATTTGTTAGATTTATTTAATTTATGTTAGATTTGTTAAATTTATTGAATGTTAGATTTATTTAATTTATGTATGATTTGTTAGATTTATTGAATGGTAGATTTATTTAATTTATGTTAGATTTGTTAGAATTATTGAATGTTAGATTTATTTAATTTATGTTAGATTTGTTAGATGTGATTATGTGAACTTGTGATATAATTATATTTATTTTTTCAATATGTTAGATTTATTTTTAAATAGATTAGATTGTAATCATTTTATTTTTGTTTTTTCAAATTCTTTTTTTTTTCTGTTTTTTCCAGATTTTTTTAATTTTATTTTTTTCTGTTTT